>JAQPZY010001691.1:4580000-5180000 GCA_029931535.1 Margaritifera margaritifera
ATTCATATTCTGTAGACTATATCTAAGGTATAGCCCATGAACTCCAATTCATATTCTGTAGACTATATCTAAGGTATAGCCCATGAACTCCAATTCATATTCTGTAGACTATATCTAAGGTATAGCCCATGAACTCCAATTCATATTCTGTAGACTATATCTAAGGTATAGCCCATGAACTCCAATTCATATTCTGTAGACTATATCTAAGGTATAACCCATGAACTCCAATTCATATTCTATAAGGCTCAATATGTTCAACTTGGATATGATCATCTTTAAATTGCCACTGAACAGAGGTCATGGTAGCCATTTTGTAAATGCATCCCGGAACACATGCACTAAAATTGTTGTGTCCCGAGTCTTTGAGATTGTGTCACTATACAAGGACTATCAATAACTCACACGATGTAATGTTGTTGTTTTTTTATCATATATATTTACTTAAAGTTGGTCACAACTTGCCTCTCTCAATAATAATAATGAAAATTTCCAAAGTTCTTGTATCTAGCTGAATTCTCACAGTTCCTCAATTGAAGATAAAACAGAATATTTAGCTTATGCTGAAGAGTGAATTTTCCTTTAGTTCATGAAGCATGTACATGTTGCTTATAGTTCTCTGGCACCTGACCTCAGTATTTATTCTCAAAATCTTAATTTGGCTACGTATAGATCAACAGCCAGTCTAATACAGGGGGTAAAAATCTAGTAAACACTGGATAGATGTGTAACACTTACCATATGAGCTGCAAATAATGGAACCAAATTTACTTCCTTTTTTTTAAAACCCAGTTAAGAACTTTAGAATCATCTGTACATTACCGGGTATTCATTTTTAAATAGTTCCATACAATCCTACGGAGGATTACAGGGAACCACAACGAAATATGGCACATTTTTATGACACTGGCCAAATTATTGCATCCCACATCTAATGTTTTACATTGCATAGACACAAGGCTTGATCTTTTTCCATCCAGGCTGATTATTTTACATAAAAAATGCAAACTTTGCATTAACATAATCTCTGTGTTGAGGTATATACAGAGGAGCCTCGTTAATCCGGACACCTTCGTTCCCAGTGAATATTTCCGGATTAATGAGTTTTCCGGATAATTGAATCATGCACATTTTTATTTTACGATGTCATCATACCGTATACATGTACATGTACATTATTTGCTAGCTGTAAATGTACTGTATATGCAATAATGGTTGAAATAAATTAATGAATACATCTATTGACTTGTGTTTATTTCACTTTATTATAGCATGCACTTGTAGGGCCTGCATTTTGTTCATGTCGGCACTATCTGCTTCTCCCTCATACAATTTTCGTTTGATGCCCCGCCAATTCTTGAAGTGTTGTAGCCAACCACAAGAATAGGCAAAGTCAGTGAAGCCGAGTTGGTCTCCGAGTATCTTTGCCTTGGCAATGAGCATTTCATCGTTGACGGTGGCGTGGTGGGCCGGCATGTCTGAGAACCACATGAATACAGCATCATCGACTTGTTGATATTTGGCGTGGCGAGCGCAGGTTAGATCTGCTGAGTTGGCAGGTGTGGACAACCATTTGTCCTTGTTTTTTATGATGTCCGCAATTGTCGACTTGCCAATGTCTAAGGATGAGTAAGCTATAATATGCTGGCGGATATCTTGAATGGTAGCTTTTGGGTGATCTTCTTTGTGCTGGCAAATCTTCTTTTTTATGCTGGCCGATATCTCTACTCGTCTACGCTTGCTTGATGGTGTCGCCATAATAATATAAAAAGTACAACGAATACAAACTGATATCTCGCAGTTAAATGCGTTATGGTAAACTGATAAAATGCAGTCATTTCTATAAGTCGTATTTTACAACCGTTATAGCTGCTAATAAGCCGATAATTGACGTCACCTTTTATTCTGAAATGAAGCCCTATACTGTCCACAGCTTAAGTCAATTAACTTTATTTGTTCAGGCTTCAACAAACTGTGATTGTTACATACAATTGGTAAACAGCAAAGAGACTTAATGACACACTTAATTTATTAACCATATGTTACGTCAAAAAGTGTGGACGATTTGATCCCAGTGTGTTTATTTAATTATTAACACCCCCGTTGGCGACTAGCTAAAACAGACATTGTTTATACAATCGCTGGTTACAATACGGTCATGTTACTTGAAGTTTTTCCACACACATGATCACGTGATCAATTTATAACTTTAACGTGCCACTAGAATTTGACCAATCAGAGATTGATACACTGACACACCTCAAAATTTGCGTAGGTGAATCGGTGTTATCCTCCAATTGTATTTTCATATACGATGTTTTGAATTTTCTTATTTTTGGACAGATTATTTCCGGATTATCAAGGCAAGTTTTATAGTAATTTTACACTTTGGTCCCCAATTTGGATTTCTGGATCCAGAACGTGGATTTCTTGATTAACGGAGCAAAATAACATTTGGAAATCCGTTCCCATTGAACTCTCTCCGGATAGCGAGGTTTTCGGATAAACGGAGTCCGGATTAACGAGGCTCCTCTGTATACACACATCTACCTCCCATGACATTTTTTTATTTTTTTTAATTATTTATTTCAAAAGAACTATGATTATGCTGCTGGACTAAACATGAATAGATATTCAAGGAAATGAATGAGAAAGAGATTCATGCATAAGCTAAGGTAATTACAAAACCAGTCAAAAGAAAAACTGTAAGTTCTGCGGAACTACAAAACTCCCCCATTATAATGCTGTCAATGGGAGTCATAGAGTCCATGATGCACATAATTTTACAACCAATGAATGAAATGGGATCCATGACCATGCTTGTCTTATAACAGGAACCATGTTATAATAAAAGTCCTTATAGTAAGAGAGTAATGTATATTGAAATTCCTGCTCAAATAATTGCATCAAAAATTGCCATGGTAAAGGTTAGATTCTTTTATTAGAAAGCTGAGACATCCTTGACTCTATATAACCTCTAATACCAATAAATAAGACTGTAACAATTACCAAAATTTATAAACGTGTACATGTTATACAATAACCAAAATGTTGATGTTTAATCTAAATGAATAAAAACTAAAACTTTCCTGCTATCTGCACATCAGGCTTCCAGCTGGTGTCTATTAATATGTCAAACACTGATAATATGCAAGCCATACCTAGTTCAGCTTTCATTTACTAAACATCTTTTACCTCTTATTATGACAACTTAGGTAAAACATCCTTAGGATTGTCGTGATATTGTTTCATACTGCTGCTTGTACACCTATGCACATGATGATAAAATCCATAATGCAACCAGACATACTGTCTAGACATGTGCATATGATGCTTTTGTAGGATCTACAATGACTAAGAAACTGCAGTGGCTAACAGACCTGAAATGATGTTTCTATAAAATAAAATATTACTTGTGAAAGGTTTTGTTAATGAAAGTGTTTTTCAAAGGTAAATATTGTAGTTTATACAGAAATTTTTGTCAGCAAGATCAACCTGATGTATAATGTTGTGTAATGTGTGGTACAAAAAAGTCTCATCAACTTTTGCTTTTTCCTAGTGATGCCACATTCTATGAGAGACTCATCCATACATTAAGAAAAGAATTAAGAAAACAAAAAAATGTTACTAAACAGTCATTTTAAGCAGAGAGGTGGAAATTTATAATTTTGGGGTAGTTCCTGCATCACTAACAGTCATGTACATGCTCTTTTACATGGTTACAGATTTGTTTAAACATGTACAGGCAGTAAACTACACTAAGCCATTTAAACATGTTAATGCTGCAGCCTTACTAATAAATTCAAGCTAAAAAATGGCCAATTTTGAGAACAAAAAAGAAAAATAGGAAAGAAATAAAAAGCTTCAGAGGGTGATGACTACTATGGTGTATATCTGAGTGTGCATCTCTAACAGCATTTTTTATGCAGCTCATGCCTTTACAACAAATCTGTACTAAAAACAGCAATATTTATGAAGTTCATGCCTTTACAATAAATCTGTTAAAAACAGCATTTTTTTATGAAGTTCATGCCTTTACAACAAATCTGTACTAAAAACAGCATTTTTTATGAAGCTCATGCCTTTACAACAAATCTGTACTAAAAACAGCATTTTTCATGAAGTTCATGCCTTTACAACAAATTTGTACTAAAAACAGCATTTTTTTATGAAGTTCATGCCTTTACAACAAATCTGTACTAATAACAGCATTTTTATAAAATTCATGCCTTTACAATAAATCTGTACTAAAAACAGCATTTTTATGAAGCTCATCCCTTTACAACAAATTTGTACTAAAAACAGCATTTTTTATGCAGCTCATGCCTTTACAACAAATTTGTACTAAAAACAGCATTTTTTATGAAGCTCATGCCTTTACAACAAATCTATACTAAAAACAGCATTTTTATGAAGTTCATGCCTTTACAACAAATTTGTACTAAAAACAGCATTTTTTATGAAGATCATGCCTTTACAACAAATTTGTACTAAAAACAGCATTTTCTTGAAGCTCATCTCTTTACAACAAATCTGTAATAATAACAGCATTTTTATAAAGTTCATGCCTTTACAATAAATCTGTATTAAAAACAGCATTTTTATGAAGCTCATCCCTTTACAACAAATCTGTACTAATAACAGCATTTTTATAAAGTTCATGCCTTTACAATAAATCTGTACTAAAAACAGCATTTTTATGAAGCTCATCCCTTTACAACAAATTTGTACTAAAAACAGCATTTTTATGAAGCTCATCCCTTTACAACAAATCTGTACTAAAAACAGCATTTTTATGAAGTTCATGCCTTTACAACAAATCTGTACTAATAACAGCATTTTTATGAAGCTCATCCCTTTACAACAAATTTGTACTAAAAACAGCATTTTTATGAAGCTCATCCCTTTACAACAAATCTGTACTAATAACAGCATTTTTATGAAGCTCATCCCTTTACAACAAATCTGTACTAAAAACAGCATTTTTATGAAGTTCATGCCTTTACAACAAATCTGTACTAATAACAGCATTTTTATAAAGTTCATGCCTTTACAATAAATCTGTACTAAAAACAGCATTTTTATGAAGCTCATCCCTTTACAACAAATTTGTACTAAAAACAGCATTTTTTATGAAGCTCTTGCCTTTACAACAAATCTGTACTAAAAACAGCATTTTTATGCAGCTCATGCCTTTATGACAAATTTGTACTAAAAACAGCATTTTTTATGAAGATCATGCCTTTACAACAAATTTGTACTAAAAACAGCATTTTTTATGGCAACATTTGGTCACAAGTCTCTCACATTAACCACTTAGCCACCATTGTTCCTGCCTTCATTAGTTACCCCTTATGACATGCAGGAGGGCACAATGGGCCTCTTGTACATCCCTGAACCTGTGGGGGAGGGGAGGAGGGTTGAAAGAAAGAAACTGAAAGTAAGTAAAATAGGACAGAAAAATTACCGCAAGTGGGTGACTCCTATTTGGAATGTTCACGGCTGCAATTACAAGCTTCTGATATAGGTCTTGTATTTTAATTGGCTGAAATAGAAGAGGGATAACATTTGTACCTCACCTTCAACAAATTATATAATCCATGCTTGATTTTGTTGTTCTGTCAATATTTCTGTATAATCAATGGATACAAAATATTTTTAAGTGCTACTGTCAGATAAAATATTATCAGAGACCAGTGTAGAAGTACTAAGAATACAAACACTTATGAAGATCAATATGCAAGTTTTCCAAATATTTGCATTAAAGCAGATTTCTTGCATCTTTATGCACATTTGGTGTCAATGCCACAAATTTCAAGAGTATTCATGGGACACAGCTTTTTAAATTTCTTATAGTGGGTAAACAAGCCATGCACACCTTGTTACTCTGAATGTGCAGTCTGGAAATTGATTTTTAGTATGTGTCAATGAAATCTGTGACTTACCAAAAGGTAATGTCATGATATAGGGAACAGCTGCTTCAGGTCTACATCTAGAGTGTATATTGTAACAATTTTCATGAGGTGGCAGAAAACTGTAGTGTGCAGTAGCATTCTCCATATCATGTACTCCTACTACTATTAGCAATGGGTACACTGCAAACGGCCGCACTCACTACTGGAAATTAACCTCTTCTAAAAAAATTTTATATACAAAGCTGCATACCAGCTTTGGTTACAATCCATCAATCCTTGGTAAAATGATGTAATTAGAATGGGCAATTAGGGGACATAACTCTTGTAAATGATGCTATGAACACTGGAAATTATATTTTTTCAAGGTCTCATTAATATAAATCTGCATGCCCGATTTGGTTGAAATCAAATTTGGCAAACTTGTGCTGTGCAAACCAAAGTTTAGGAAGATGAGCAACTAAAGGCCATAACATTCCATAACAATGACATAGTATATAGGAAATCTATGTAATTCAAGGTCTTATCAATGTAAAGGTGCATACCAAATTTTGTTGAAATCCAACAATTCTTGGTAAAGTTTTGCTCTGGAAGAATGGGCCATAAGGGCCATACAGGTAACTCATGTCAGTGATGAAGTGGAATGCTAGTAATCAAACTCATTCAAAGTTTCATCAATATAAAGGTGCATGCCATTTGGTTGAAATTCAATAATCCTTAGTAAAGTTATGCTGTGGAAACCAAAATTAAGAGGATGAACAATCAAGGGCCATAACTCCAATAAATAATTGTGTGGAATGCTGAAAATTGAACCCATTCAAGGTCTCATCAGTATAAAGCTTCATGTCAAATCTGACTTAAATCTTTAGTAAAGTTATGCTGCTAAAGCCAAAGTTAAAAGGATAAGCAATCAGAGGCCATAACTCCTGTAAATATTAACATGGAATGTTGGGAATCAAATTTGTTCGAGGTCTCATTAATATATAACTGTACATCAAAATTATTTTAAATCAAACAATCCTTGGTAAATTTATGCAGCACACACCAAAGTTAGGTGGACAATCAGTGATGTCTTGGAATAATGGAAAATGAACTCAGTATAAATCTGCAAATCAAATTTGGTTGAAAAAATCCAACACTCCAAAGTCAAGTTATGTTGAATAATCCAAAGCTAGAAGGACAGGCTATCAGGGTCTATAACTCTTGTAAATTATGTAATGGAGTGCTGGAAATAAAACTCATTCAAAGTCTCTTCAATATAAAGCTGCATATAAAATTTTGTTAAAATCCAAAATATTCCCTGTAAAGTTATCTTGCAGAAAGAAAAATGTTGATGGAGGGATAGCTGGCTGGAGAAAGTGACTTTGTCAAGCATGACCATAATTATTATTATTATTACTATTATTATTATTATTATTATTATTATTATTATTACACATGTATTATCATTATTACTATTATTATTATTATATTGTGTTCCAGAGGAAATAAACTATGACATATAGTTAGATCTGAGATAAAATGAATATTTTTTTTGTGACTCCTGTTTACCCTTGTCTTTTATTTTAAATACCTATTACAGAATTTGAACATCTTTACCTTTTATATTTTATATCGTTATCCTTTATTTTTACATTTTTTGGAAGAGTTTATCTTCCTAAAATTTTTGTGCAATTCTTTATTTTTTATTTTTTTTAACTTTATCTTTAGTTGACACCATAAATCCACTACTGTGATGAGGTGCCATAAAATACTTCAACATACATACATACTATTTTGCAACTCCAAGTTTGTGGGTCTGTCATTTTGTTAAATATAAAAAAAAATTAATAACAAACAAACCAGAAAAACTTACATCTGTTTCCTTCTGACAGGATTCGTATAATTTTCTCTGAAAAGAAAATGTTCAAAATTCAGCAACAGAAATCAGTGTTCTTATTCAAAGTATATGGGTTATGCAATATGCTCTGTCTTGCCTATGAACTGCATTATGATGAAGTGGTTTTCTGACAATTCAGTGAGACAGAAAATCCCAGCATGTCAGGGTACAAACTTTAGGCATATAGTAGTGTTATACCAGCATTTTTTAACAAAGAACCATAACAACGTTATGATGCAGCCACAGTCATTGTCGGAAAAGTGATACATGTCTCACCATTCACATGCAAGACAATATTCTTGAAAAAGTGCAAAAGCAGCATACCTGCCGTGTCATAGTGTGTCGAACAAAAAATGTGATTTTCAAGTCCCCAACCCCCAACATGATAATGATAACAACAAACACTATTTCCAACAAATCTAATGTTTTAAAAAAAACAGAAAAAGAGAGACACCTTTATTGACAATACAATATATGCCTGTAACCTGTAGCCTTTATAAACAGTAAACAGTCATGATTCACATAGATTCGTGCTCAGTGCTCATAGAATGTTATCATTCCTGGGCAGTCTATACAATTAATTGTCAGTCAGCGATGAACAGCCATCATTCTACATATTACTAAATTTACTGACAATAGCTAATATGATTTGTCTTGCTAGTCCTTTGAGCATTGCTGTGGGAGAGCTCATTAGACTAATCTGCATAGGTAACATAGACAAAGTGGAACAACCCAAGTCACTGAGAGTCAGGTAAATCAGATGCATGTTGAAGAAACAATATCTATTACCATATATACTTGCGTATAATCCAGGTCTAAATGCAAAAAACACAGATCCTGATCTGTCATCACATAATGCACTGGCAGGTCAGGGTCTATGTTGTTTGTTCTTCTGATTAGTCCTTACAAACTGCATAGACCCAGATCTGCCGGTGCATTATTCAACAGCAGATCTGGGTCTCTGCAGTTTGCAGTTGGTATTGGCTTATACACGAGTATATATGGTACACTTCACTGCCTAATACAAAACTACTGAAGTAATCTTTTTTAAAGATTATTGGCTAATTCGTGATCAGTGGCAAAGTTTTTTTTAGACGGATTTTACACCATACATGTAATCATGAAAAAGCATAGTGTGATTATTTCAAATTGGAATGGTAATGTTAGGAGTACCTAGTATGGAAGTGTGATTCCTTTTTAAAGTCAAAATGTCTAAACAAAATTGATCTACCACAAGGAATGCCAAGATCTGACATGAAAACTAGTGTGGCCATTGCATGTTCAACACTCCCTTACAGCAATGCAGATGCAGAAAGAAAAATTTTACATGACTTTTGGGAAAGTTAGAACAACAGTACTATCCAGTCTCTAATGAGTGCAAAGATGAAACACTGATGAAACTTGTATCACCTTCATACCCTCCAGTAAATTACTGAAGGCAGCAAAGTCAGTTAATGCTATATATATATATATATATATATATATATATATATATATATATATATATATATATATATATATATATATATATATATATATATATATATATATATATATATATATATATATATATATATATATATATATTATACAGTAAAACAATGACAAATAGGTTGGGTGGTTGGTTGGCTTTTAATAGCATTTTCAACACATCCTTGACTATTATCATACAGAGGAAATGAGAGCTATGGTAACAATTAACAGTAATTCATGTCTAAACTACAAATGATGGAAGTGAATGCCAAATTAATTCTGATTTTGTTTGATAATGGATTTTAAAGACAGAAACTGTGTATTTTTATGCCCCACCACAACAGTTGCAGGGGCATATAGTGTTACCCTTGTTTGTCTGGCCATGCATATATCCATCCACCAATCACACCTTGGTTAAGTTTTGTGTTTTGCTCATATCACTGTTTTGCTCATATCTGACACTGTGGTGGGGCATCTGTGTTCCATTAACACATATCGTGTGTGTGTGTGTGTGTGTGTGTGTGTGTGTGTGTGTGTGTGTGTGTGTGTGTGTGTGTGTGTGTGTGTGTGTGTGTGTGTTGTGACGATTTATGAAAATGCAATTAACTCTACCCATTAGTTTTCTTTGGAAGTATATTAAACTTTCAAAGAAAACATGTATTGTTTTTTCTTTAATCAAATTTGAACTTTTAGCCATTTCCTACAGGCTTGTTTGACTAGATAACATATTCTCAATTTTACAATGTTGTTCACTTGGGTCATGCACACTTATGACACTCCATGGGACCATAAAACCTACTTCTGAAGTCTCAAAAAAACCTACTACTGCCTGCAAAGTTGATGGGTATGCAGCAGTTATGGCACCTTAACACATTCAAACACATAAACATGAAGCAAATCATTCTTGTGAAATACCAGATGAATGACTATCATTTTAAGGTAGAATGGTGCAATATCTCTCCAGACCGAAGACCTGCAGTGAATTTGATTGCTGCATACTTGTAATACCACAGTGTTGTACCTAAGATCCCAAGGACAGAGGGCACTTTGTTCCTATGTCCTCCAAATGTGAAGGACACACACAAATTTCAGAGAGGCATGGAAAAGAAAACAAATTAGAAAATACTTGATGTACTAGTAGTGTTAAAAATAATCCCATTAGCTCTGTCGTGCTATGTTAACTTCAATGTGTGCACAACACTACTACTAAATTTTCTGTAGATGCTTACATTATTGCAATAGAATTTTGTTAACACCCCCTGCAACTGAACAATAATCTTTCAACATGTCCTCACAGCCTAAAGTTGTCACCTGTACACTGTTGTATGAAGAATCCATGAAAATCCTGAGGTGTACAAAGGCCAATACAGCACATGTACAAATTGTATTACTGTGTACTACCATATATACTCGCATATAAGTCAAGTCCAACAGCAAACACAGACCCTGATCTGACATCGCATAATGTGCCAGCAGATCAGGGTCTATGCTTTTTGTTCTACTGATTACTTCTAACAAACTGCATAGACCTAGATCTGCCAGTGCACTATGCGACAGCAGATCTGGGTCTGCAGTTTGTAGTTGGACTCGACTTTTGGACGAGTATATATGGTAAATATCAGCTCTAAGATCAGAATATGGAAAAGAACAAAGCTTTTGCAGAACATTTTGTCTCATCTAAAAAACCATAATATATTTTAAATACAGACAGACATGTATTCTGACACCAAAGTAATTGCTATGTCCGGGTTGTACCAAGGCAGACTCAACAAAAACCTTATATTCTAAAATACTTTCAAGCTGGAAAGTTGATACATGTAAATACATGTCTCACTATGTGCTGATACAGGTGAGTAATAATTTAAAAGGGCTCAAACATTTAAAAAAATGCTTCTGATCCTGGTGATTGTTTCACATAATGTATGTAACTCACAAGTACTCGTAAGTATGCACACAACCAACACATAAGTAAAAATACCTGTTTCAGTCCAGTTTCATAGGTTACAAGTGGTTGTAAACAACAAACAAAACCGTATGTAAGTTACACAAGCCCCTTACCTTGTGTAATCCGGATGGATGTTACTTACAGTCACTTACATTCAATGTAAACAAATATGATGATCACTGTATCTTATAAAATACATAGAAGAAAAAGGTAGATTAAAGCAAAGAAAAGGTATTCTGAGTTTGAATTATAACAACAGACATGGTCATGACTTACTTCTCTCTGAACATTTCTAAACCTATGGGAATATGGTTGTAAATTTTTAATTTCATAAACAGGTAACAAGGTTAACATACCCTACTGGGAAGCTTTCACATTCAGGATAAACATGTACAAATTAACAAAACCCAGTTCAATTGCACCATTATATATTATGTTTGAGTGGACACTCACCCCCACCCCATCAAATCTGTGAAGTGTCCAATGTATCTGCACAAACAATATAAATTCCATGTGCAACTCGAGAATGATACCCAAGAAGTTGAGAAGATGATGTATTTGAAGCAAATTGTTGCTGTTTTCTATTTCAATCAGGAACTTTGTTTTAAAAACGTTGCTTTTGCACAATTCGGTCAATCAACCCTACCCTCTTAACTACACATGAAACAGACGTAGGAGGTGGACATGGTATGATCATTAGAGCTGTACGAAGCCGAGAAAGACAGTCCAATATGAAAGTATTCTTCTATGTCAAAAAAGAAGAAAAAAAGCCCAAAATAACTAATATTTAATACATTAAATCCAATATAAGAGGATGATCTGGCATTTTCTAAAACTAGACCTAGGTAAATAATTCAATACTTTAGGACATATCTGGAACAATCCCATAATGCTCTAATTCCTTGCTACAAAAGATTTCACAAAATCATTAAAAGATCTGGATTTTATTAGAGATCATATTCTTCACAATATCTCAGCAAGTGACAAAATATTTTACTTCAGCAGAAAAACATTCAACTTGCTCTGAATTACCAGGCAATTCTCTCTCTCTCCACGTAAACAGTGGGGCAGACAATGAAACAAACCCATTGATCAATGAATTGACAGAGAGATTGATAGACAGGATCAAAAGTAATCAATCCAGTTCTAAAATCTTGGATTATGTGGTTAACTAGAAATAAGTTCTGTAAGGAGGAAGAGATCAAACTTAAATTTTTATTTTGATTGGGTCTAGCAGAAATTAAATCGCCACAGCCAAAACTGAAACAGCAACAGCAAAACAAGAACATGTAAAACTTCAATTCTACACATTACTTTCATCTTTAGCAAAGGGTTTTACCACAAGGAAACAGTATTCATGGTTCATGCAGCCATTACGAATTTTTTTCCAAGAATTTTTTCAAGAGTTTTCAAGGACTTATAAAAGTTTTTAAGGAGTATTTTGTCTTACAGAACTGAACCTTCTCCCTAATATGCTTTTAGTAACTATCGGTGTTGCGTGTCACTTGATCCATCAAAGTTTATCCCTTTTAATTTATTTATTCATTATTTTTGGACAATATGTAAATAAAAAAAATTCTTAATACAAAAAGTTATATATTTTGTTCAGTTTTAACATTTGTGTAACTCACATATAAAATCACGTAGTTTTCAACAAATTCAAAGACTTTTCAAGGATAAAACCTTTTTAAATTTAAGGAGGTTTCAAGGCAACCCCTCAAATTCAAGGATTTTTCAAGGTTGTATGAATCATAGTATTTGGTTTCCAAATGAAATACTGGTGCACTATATCCATTACTCTTTTTTTTTTGTTTCTTCATGTTTTCTTTCTTTTCTTTTCTTTCTTTATCCCTAGACAAGCATATGTTTAGATAAATAGCAGGGGAATATAAAGATTAGGGGGATTAACAAATTTAGGTTCATACATGGTAAAACCTTGTTAGCTTAAACAAGGCATGCACTGTACATAACAGAAAAGCTAATGCTTTCTTCTTTTTACTGATTAGTATAGAACAAGTCCTTTTTTTTTTTTAAAATCAAATATATTTTAGAAATATTTTCTTTTTGATATATTTATGTAGCCCACTCATGAAAGGTATTCCATTTAAGGGGGAAAAAAATGATGATGAGGATAAAATTGTGATTCTTTTCACTTTTTGTGATAGGTTGCATTTTATTTAATGACCATCACATCCATTTTAATACCAGTAAACGTTAAATTACAAGCTGATAATTACACTGACCTCTAGCCATTGAATCACTTGTTTGCCATATTATTTTTGTACTGTCTATATGACAACCAGAAATAAGCCAACATATCATCCCTTGTTTGCCATTAAAAATGGCGCAGTCACTCACATTAAATGCAACTGAAGAGAGATTTCTTGCAAAATGTTATGATGATATGTATTTTAACATACATACACACAGGTGACATACACATATCTTATAACATACATACACACAGGTGACATACACATATCTTATAACATACATACACGTGGGTCACACACACATATCTTATAACATATATTCACATGCATCACATACACATATCTTATAACATACATACACGTGGGTCACATACACATATCTTATAACATATATTCACATACACATATCTTATAACATACATACACATGGGTCACATACACATATCTTACAAAATACATACACACAGGTGACATACACATATCTTACAACATACATACACACAGGTGACATACACATACAGTAGGACCTCGTTATAGCACGATGGTCGGGGTCCACAAAACGAGATCGTGCTATGCCCGAACCGTACTATAACCGAACAAGACAAAACCAAGTCATTTAGCTGAAGAAAATGAGGGGGGGGGGGGGGGTAAATTGTGGTCTGAAAACAACGTGCTTCATTGGCACCGTTACCATCTTAAATCAATGCATATTAAATGAGAAATACACATGCAATGAAAACAGAGATTGCACATATAATATTTAACTTTATTCAGAGAACCATGCATTGGTACATTTATATATAAATGTCTAATGTATAGCATGAATAGTTAAAGGATCAACACGTGTACTCACCAACCGATCTCATGGCATGCGTAGGAGTGAGTCCATAATAATTCCATCGAAAATATGCACACAGAAGTATAATATTTAGTCATAGATCATTATGTGTCTGAATTCAATGCAAAAGAATAATTATAATCGATAAATCACGTAAGGAATGATGAAGCACATTTACAGTGTGTATGCACGTGTACGTCCCAAGGTCAATAAATGGTGTAAGTATAAATTTCATACTGCTATAATTTTATCTGCTACGAATTAGAATACTTTATTGTTTTTGGAAAAACTGATTAATTTTCAGCTTTCTTTCTCATCAATCCCTCACTTTCATGCAGATCCATCAGCACCACTCTTAATTTAGCTTCTTCCCTCTTCCATCCTCAGATGGTCGACTCATGAACGCCTAAATCTCGAGCTAATTGTGTTTGTTTAACACCGGACTTAATCCTGTCTATGGCTTCAAGCTTCTCTTTAACAGTAAAAGCTTTACGTTTCCGTGTACTGTTATCCATTGTAAATAACTAATAATTAAAACTCTGACACCTATTTGTTTGAACGACTACAGCAAGAATAATTTTTAATCAACAATGGGGTCATTTTTATAGGGAATGTACAATATTATTCACTGGTCAACTGATTGCGTGGCGATTGTCTAACAACACCGCCAAGCCACGTGTGTGCATTGGCGGCTTTAGTTTTTTTATGTTTTATAAATCATTGCCGCATGGTTTGAACAACCTTTAGCTTTGAGATTGACTTTGATGATTGTCAATGACTTAAATTAATTGATTTATACATTCAGGTGCGAATCTTTTATCAACCACCCCATTGTTTGGTGCTTGGCTGTGTATGCAGTTGAATGAGCAAACATATGTCGGCTATTGTTTGAGCAACAATTGTACACAGAATGCACTGAAGACAAACACAAAGAAGACTTAATGACTTTATTGTTCATGTATCAGTAATAATAAGACTAACACTTATCAGCTTTAAAATGAGCTGACATCTTTCAAAAATAAACTAAGATCAAAGTGCAGTGATTGACTACTGACACATTTGAAATGAACATTCACAAACAGTAGTTTAAGAAATTGGCGAAATTATTGTAAAATTTCGGTAGCCATGCCACGATCGTATTATATCCGAATTCATACACGATCTCTTCCCCAAAATGATAATTAATTTTTTACACATTATTTTTCGTACTTTGAAGAAAAAAAAATTTTTTTTTCATGTACGAAAAAATAGATGAAATTTTGGGAGCCATGCCACGATCGTGTTATATCCGAATTCGTGCTATAATGAACCATGCTATAGCGGGGTCCTACTGTATATCTTATAACATATATATAAATGGGTCACATACACATATCTTATAACATACATACACACAGGTCACATACACATATCTTATAACATACATACACACAGGTCACATACATATATCTTATAACATACATACACATGGGTCGCATACATATATCTTATAACATATATACACACAGGTCACATACACATATCTTACAACATACATACACACAGGTCACATACACATATCTTATAACATACTTACACATGGATCACATACATATATCTTATAACATACATACACATGGGTCACATACATATATCTTATAACATACATACACAGTCACAGACACATATCTTACTACCCACTTACAGACACATTTGTGAAATGTAACATACATAAATTACCAATAGTGATTTACATATACCTAAGTGCCTACAAGCATGCACAAGTTATTTATGCTCTATGAAGCAATCACCTGCTGGACAATATGTGACTATAATAGTTACTGTTTAAATAGAAAAACATGATGCTTGTCATTTGCCTATTCACCACTTGTCACAATGAATCGATGAGTGCATTTCTTTAGCCCAGATACATGGTTCTCTATAAATTATGTCCAAAGGTTAAATCTTCTTACCACCAGATGAATATCACCAACTCCTTTGCGATTGCAGATATTGTTTTGAATTTCTTGCATATTATCAGGGTTACATAAATACTCAAGGTCCAGCTCGACAGGCTGCAATTGAAGGGGTGAGGTCCAGTCAGATGGACTATTCACTGTAGACCCACTGTGCCTCCTCCTTGATGTTAGGTGGGAAAACAGCTTACACCATGTCACATGCCTGTTGTGTAGGGGCCTTATTGATGGTATTCTTTGGTGGAAGGGACATCCAGGTTGATGAATACAGCCTTTCAAGCAGCATAATAAGCGGTGTGACCAAGTTTTTAACATATTACTGCATGCAGCTGCAAAAGAATGAGAATTAGATTTACATAAATGTACATCCATCTCTAAGGAGGGGTGTGGTTGATGTTTTTGATGGACTTGCTGCCACATCCTTTGAAAAAGGACTTATCGTATATACTCGCTTATAAGTAGAATCCAACTGCAAACAACAGAGACCCTGATCTGACATCGCAAATGTGTCACCGGCAGATCATACTCCATGTTGTTTCTTCTACTGATTACTCCTAACAAACTGCATAACCCAGATTTGCTGGCTCATTATGCAACAGCAGATCAGGGTCTGTGCAGTTTGCAGTTGGGCTCAACTTATAAGAGAGTGCATACAGTAGTCTCCACTGCTCAATTCAACTCAGACACGAATGGGAAGCACTTTAGCTTAGGTTAAACTGCCAAGGGCTAGTACCTCTGCCATGGGAAGAGCTGAACTCTCATGTCCAGGATAAAAGGTATCTGCCGCCATCTCTGTGCACAAATAAGTGTATCAGGAAGATTAAACAGTTAAATATGCCTCAGCAAGACTAGAAAAAACCTAAAATTATTTACTTGCCCAAAGTCATATGCTCAAGATCCCATAATAATGAAAACAATCTTCAAATTCCTTTTCATTGACTGGGCTTGAAAAAGTTAAATTCTACAGTTTTCAAGCATCATAAAAATAAAAAGTAAATACTTAATTGGATAAAGAGTCTAGGCAGCAGATTATGTAGATTAGAGAGTTGTGAGGTTGCGCTTGGTATTTATATGAACACCCTTATATTTATATCTATAATTTTTTTCTTTTAAATATCTTTTTTTAAGGTTTCAATTTTAACTTCATTATCCTGGTGTCATATTACTTATCCAATGTACGCCTTTAGCTGCATGCTATATACTGTCGTCGTCTTTGAATCTGCTGTTATCATTGACATTGTGCATGCTTTTAACAATAAAACTGTCATACTCCCTACTTAAATTAATAAGTGCACTGCTTTCTGTGATGTGTTATATATGTTCATACGTTAAAAAAAAAATACTTTCTATATTTGCATGTATTTACTAATGTATTGTCTTTTAATCTGCTTTTACCGTTCAGCAGGTCAGCGTTTTAGTATGTGGTCAGCAGGTTTTTAAGGTCAGCAAAGCGCTGGTATCAGCTGACTGATTATTATTATTATTATTATTATTATTATTATTATTATTATTATTTCGTTGATCTATAGCCATTGATAGTTTTACATCTGAGCGAAATTATGTGACTAGGTATCGAAAATAGGTAACAAAAATGTAAAACTGCATTACGTTGCATCTGATACGATTCAACTTAATTTTCTTATTTCTGTTCAAAATATTTGTATACATAAAACAAAATATTACCACTGTACGACTATTTCGTAGCTATCATGCAACCGAACTTTTCAGGTATATACGACTTCCTGTAATAACTAAATATAATCTCGGGTACAAGAGACAAATACAGAAACGGACCTATTAAATTGGATGGAAGGAATGACGAAACTTAATGACAGTATCGTATTTAGGATGACCCTTTGACATCTGTCAAACGCAAGAGCAGTTAGAAAAAAAATCTGGGTGAGTAGGATGCTTATGTAGAAATTTCTTCCAATGTTGTTGATTGCATATGTTATGAAATAATTGTTTCAATGTTTTTCTTTGTTTGGGGTTTTTTGTGTGTGTATGTTGATCCAACTCTGCACAATCGCCGCTAAGTAAGCGCCTCTGCTATTTTGGATATTATCCCTACGCCGACCAACCCAGAGGTCACGTCTTTATGTGAATAGCAACAAAATAGTTTCAAACACCTGGCTCCATTACTTTGTTAATTTTTATGACTTGCGAAGATCAGTCTAATATATGTCTTGATCGTAATTTAAACTAAGTAAAAAAAAATTGTACAAAAAAAAAAAAAAAATGTACTAGCGTGTTTTGCAAAAGGTAAAATAGCCCATGCGTATTGGAGCACTTCAGTTGTCAAATCTTCAGTTTCAAAGTTGCAAAGTTCCGCACGTTGTCAAGTTCTTTAGTTTCGCAGGTAAGTAAATCTTGCATGTGGTGCGCAATCCCATAATGCCAAAATAGAAGTGATCGGTTTTGAAAAACACAGGAACTTATGAAGTTTGAAAGATACCTGAACTTTTGAAGTCTGAACATTCGATTGACTCTTTTCATGTTTTAATACTAGAAAACACACCACGATTATACTAGTTATGTAGGCATAAAATGGTGAATTTTTACTCCACCTCAATCATTGCTTTCTAAAATGGCTAGTGATAATATATACTTACATTGTGAAGAAGTTACACAGAGACAACATGCAATCCAATGTGATGGCTGCAATAAGTGGCGACATAGAACTTGTGCTAATGGGATCTCATTAGAAGACTACATATTGGCTTTAAGGGGACAACTCAATATACACTGGATATGCCATAACTGTAATTCTGTATATGTCAATGCATTTGAAATTGGTGAACCCTTATTAGCGAGTAACAGACTAAACACCGAGAACACTGATGATTTGGAAACGGACACGAGGCAATATGATAGATCTTCTACTATGGCGATTACTACTGATACATTTTTCGACACCATTGATCTTGCTGTTGATGTTGAACATGGCCAACCAAGTGACTTAGAGGAGGATGAAGCCTCATATTTAGATGCAAGACTGTCCATAGAGTCTCTGATTTGGTTGCTGTTGGTGATGAAGTAACTTACGAAATTGTAGTGCAGTCATCAGAAAGAAAGAAAGAATAAGTTAGTCGACACTAACGGCTTTTCATACAATGTTAAGCGCAAAACTGCCTCTGCTACAAAATGGTAACGTGTAGTAAGAAACAAACACACCAAGTGTAAAGTTACAGTTTTAGAGAGAGGTGCTGGCAATTTTGAGCCAGAAACATACGGACATTGTCATTCCATAAACCTTTTATAAAGACAGTTCATAAAATATATGCTGAAGTAAAAAAAAAAAAGAACCATGCTAGAAATGCAGTATACAGATAGGTAAAACAATTTTTGATGAATGTGTTGTGGATATACTACCTTTAAACGAACACGTTCCCAAGGCTGATTATTTAGTTACAGCAGCTGATAGATTCTGTCAAAAGAGCCGTCCTAGTCAATAGTCCGAAGGTTCATTGATCCGAGGGTTCGTAACTTCGAAGGAAAAGGTTCAAAGTTTCACAAGTTCGGAGGTTTGTTAGTCTGAAGGTTTTTCCCAAGGGTCATTAGTCCGAAAATATTTGAAAAAAGGGTTCACAAGTTCGACGGTACTTGAAAATGGGTTAATTGGTTCGAACATTAAATATTTCGAATATATTTTTATTGGTCCGGACTAAGGCACCTTCGGGCCACTGAACCTTCGGACAATTGAACCCTTCTTTTGGACCAATGAACACTCGGACTAACGCACCTTCGGACCAATGAACCTTAAAGCCATTGAACCCATTTGCGGATTAATGACCCTTCGAAACAGTGAACCTTTCTTTCATACCACAGAACCTTCGAACCAAAGAACCTTCGGACTATCGAAATGTAACCGGAAATGAATGGCTCTACCATTTTTACCACAAGACATAGAAAGACAATGGATAACAACTCAATTATTCACCATACTCGTTGGGCCGTATATATGCAGCCAATAAATACAAACAACGATGTTGAGGGGTGGCATACCAGGCTCAGCTGCAAGAAGGGAGAAACTACCACTATACATACTGATTAGCCTTTTATTTAAGCACAGGGGCTTGTATTGTTGCTTACAACTTATCTATCAGTCATACATGTACTATATAATACTATAATACTAGTATTTATATAGTACCTATATGACTGATATGTAAATTGTATGCAACAATACGCGCCCCTGTGTATTTAAGGAGGCCCGATTTGTAAATATTCAGCTGCGGCTCTTATCCGAAGGGAAACTTAAGAGACAACAGAAAAAAGTACAAAGAAATGCAAGCAAATTGTTTAATTATTCGGACAAGTTTAAAGACTGAAACATGACCATTTCACAATTGTTGTCTGGTTGGAGCAATTTTAATGGGCCTGTTTTGTAGTGATTGTTTATTCACCCGTACTCGTTGGGCGGTATACATGTATATGCAGCCAGGCCCGCCGACAGAAATTCCGGGCCCCTGGGCAAAGCAGTCAAGGGCCCCAAAACTAGTTTAATTTTTTGTGTATATAAACCTGTGTACAGTTTTGCATATAAAACCTGTAGTTATCTACCATAACTTAAACTCTTGCAAAGAACAAATTTTAATATTTACTGCAAAGATTATTTTATTTTGTATAACTGAGTTGACGGCGGACCCTAAGAAATCGCCGGGACCCTGGACAATTGCCTCCCGCCCCCTTCTCGTTACGCCTGTAATGCAGCCATCTGGATTAGGGTTCTAATGTATGTAGCCTGGTTTCCGGTCCTCATGTAGTAACCTCAGTCAAAAGTACGATAAGGGACCAGTCTGGAATGTACGCTGATAGCATTTACAGCCTCGAGGTCAATCCTATTGATCATACCTCGAATGTGTGTTTGTGTGTGTGTTTGTGTGTGTGTGGGGGGGGGGGGGGTGAGTTCCCATTTGGATCACTTTGGCTATTTAGGGAACAAGGTTTGACCGAGAAGCTACGACTGATCGTACTAATTTTCTTCATTCGTAACATCTCGGTCAATCTTACAGTCAATCCAAATGCAAATAGCCAAGGTGGTCCTGATAGATTGGGGTTTCTTTTCTGCAGAGAAATTGTCGGCGAACAAAAAAATGTATGATTTTTCTGTAAATTACTGCGACGACATACAGACGAGGCATAATTTTGTCCTGCAGAAATAACCGTATAGGTTCCGAATGTGCCGATAGCTGCCATTCGGATCAAATGGGCTATTTACAAAACTAGGATCGACCGAGAAGTTGCTAACGCATCGAACTATTTTTTCATTCGCATTTCTCGGTCAATCCTATGGTCAATCCAATCGTAGAAATAGCCAAGGTGGTCCGATTAGAGTGGGGTTTCTTTTTTGCGAAGAAATTTCCGAGGAACAAAATGTATTTAATTTTTTCTGTAAAATACTGCGCCAACATACAGCCGAGGCATTTTTTTTAATAGATATACGACCACCTATACAATTATCACTTACCTCGTTCAGTCGGAAGAGAGCGTTCATGTAGCTATATTCTTCACCTTCATTGTTCTTAATGCAAACTCGGCACATAAAAGTATAATTCCCGGAAAGAACATTTAATTCACTAACTGTGAAGCCTTCACACAATGCATGTACCCAACTTTGTCATACGCTATCTGTATTATATGACTTTGTCATACTCTATCCGCCTTTATCCTATTAAATATTTATATTTTACTTATGTAATATAATACTGTCATAATTTTATTGTTTATATCTCAATAATATAATTATTTTGTTAAATAACTCGTTAATGAATGTTTATTAATAATTGTCGGCATATAAATCGTTGTAACAACGCGAAATAAAGGGACACAACTAAGGGTGCGTATATACCAATTTTACTTTCAAACAACATTAAAACACGCTTTTTAAATATTTTAATTATAATATTGTCAAAACAAAGTTAATATAGTATAATATATACAAATATGTACAAATAAAACAAAAATAAACAGACTTTGACTGACTTTGCATGACTTTTGTCTGCCTTTGCGGTGTTTAGTAGGACCGCGCAGAAATAGCCGAGGTTGTCCGAATGCTTGACAACGTGCAATAGGCATTGCAAACAAAATCGGACGACTTTTCAATAAGCAATGAAATACCTGCACTTTTAATTTTTAATGTTAGTTCAAATTACAATCAAGACATATTTTAGATTGACCTTACCAATTCATTACAACAAAACAAAGTAAAGGGCCCAAAGTATTTGGAACTATTTTATTAGACTCTTAACATACATACATGTTCGCTGAGCAGTTAGGCGTAGGGATAATTTCCAAAATTTGACTGTAAATCACCAGATAGCAGAGGCGCTTTCTTCGCGGCGATGGTGCGGAGTGCATATCATTTTGACGGAATGAACTGGAAAACAGCTCCACAGTAACTTTAGTTATCAACGTTTAGAGAGAAGCGAGCGCGCCACCTTCGGAGTAGTTGTAATTTACTAAAGCGTTCCGAAGTGAGCTCGGAACGCATGCGCAAAACTGCATAGTTGCAATCATGGCGTCAAGGAGAGAAGATAAATTGGAAGATCTTAATCTCACTCAAGATGAAATTAAAAAGTTTGAGAAAGCATTCAAAGATGACAAATTTAGGCAGCTTTTTATTGAGTACGCGGAGGAAATTTCTGACCCTGATAATAGGAGACGATATGAAGAAGAGATTGCTATGTTGGAACAAGAGAGGGGTATGGAGGTGGAATTCATCCACCCTGAGCCTGGACATGTTTTGAAGACAACGGTTGACGGCACTCAGAAGGCATATATAAATATATGCCAGAATGAAAAGATAGGAAAGCCAGCTTCCGAACGGAAAACTCTCCCGGATGGGAAATCTGGGTTATCTTGGCAAATTCCGCATTCATTCGCCCCACCAATCGAAGATCTTGATAAGGGAGGGAAAACGTGCAAAGTCTTTGACGTTGTTTTCCACCCCGATACATACCGCATGGCAGAGTCCAACAATCGTTTTAAGAAAATGGTCGAGGATACTGCAGTAGACGGAATTGAGAAACAGTTTGGAGTGAAGCTGGATAAAACTAACATTAAAAGTCCCAGGATGAAATACAAGGGGAGACCCACACCCACTGTTCTCAGAAAAAGACTACCTGATGGACCCAGGACTCAATCTGATGATGACATATTGAAAGATATGCCCTATCCATATGATGACATAACAAGCGCGGAGAAAGCAGAGCAGATGAGAAAAGAGGTTGAGAAGAAAGAGGCTGAGAGGAAGAAGAAAGAAGACAAGACCAAGATGAATATTGAGAAACCCAAGTCATCAGTGACTGAACCCAAATATTCCATAATTCACAGATCTGAAATGGATTTGCAAGAATATAGAAATGCTCCTGATGCAAGGCCAAGCACAAGACCAAAGGAACTGGAAATAAAGATTGAGTTACCTCTTTTAAGCTCAGCAGCCCAGGTCAGTCTGGATGTATTTGAAGAGCATCTGGTCTTGGAGTCAAAAAAGCCAGCAGAATATAAGCTTGACTTGAAGCTTCCATATCCAGTTGATGAAGATGGTGGGAAAGCAAAATTTGACAAGAGCAGAAGTTGTCTGGTTGTCACACTTCCTGTTCTACCACCAAAAACTCCACAGTTGCCATTTAGTGTCATTGAAGAGACTTCCGGTGGTCTAACAAATGTTCCTACAGATCATAATCAAACTATGAGAAATAATAATAATGAAACTTCTCATATGATTGAAGAAATAACTGATCAGCAGATGCTTGCAGAACTCCCCCCTCTGGAATACATAGTCAATGAGGAAGATGAACAAATGAATGAAAATACTACACAGGATGAGATAGACAACACAAGCTCACTAGATGTACCTAATTCATCATCGAAAATCACCTATTTAGTCCCAGTGTATGATGTAAACCAAGACAGTGACACGTTAACTTTCATTTTGCATGCAAGAAACATAAAACAAGATTCAATAAGCAATATTTTCAAGGATACAAGCACTGTTCAAATAAGATTTGTCTCCCTTGGTTCAGGTGGCTTTCCGATGCACTACAGTCTGTACCTGAAGTTCCCTGATGAGTGTAAGATTGTACCAGAGCACAGCAGTATGGAAATTTCTGAACACAACTTGGTGGTTGTCCTGCTTAAAGAGAAAGACTGCCGTGGGCTATGGGACAAGTTTGAGGTTGGACCAGAAAACTCAAAACTGGAGGTAATGTTTATAACCATGAACTTACAAAAAAACAGTATATCCTCAAGTATCATCACTGGGTAATTCCTAAAATTAGCATGACTTTTTTAGCTGTTGCTTTAGTCATCCTGGAGGTGTTCAAGCTTGGGATACTTACAATTCCATGGGACATTACTTTTGCAACACCAGTTTTCTGATGGTTGAGACTAAAACCTCAGCCTCTCATTCTGAAGTGTTAAAATCTTGGTGTAAACACATAAACCATTTCCATGTTAGGTCTAAAAGGATTAGAATTGTTTCCAATTTCCTGACTGTCCTTTTATTTTTTAACCTGCTAACTCTCTATAAAAAAAAATTTTTTTAAATAAAGAAAAGGATTTAACTAACCAATTCTGATTTGGAAAATATATAAAATTGCACTATAGTTTTTAACATGATCATTTTTTCATATTTTTGGTTGCCCAATCAAGTTTACATATTGGGAAAAATGGTTGCCCTGCAATAATTTCTAGTTGCCCCATGCTCCCTGGCAGTGGATTTTTCTATCCCTGTAATTAAAGTCAACTTGAAATGTCCAGCTTATGCTATCATAGTGGAGGAAAATGCTTTTACTAGGTCTGTGGAGACCTTATTAAACTATAACATCAGGTATGAAATACCACTAGTATAAGTACTGTCCAAGGGGTGAAGTTTGGTTTTATTTGGTGTTTTATGGCACAGCAACACTTGAAACTTATTTAGTGCCAAGGAAATGGAAGCAAAGTGCCTTGCCCAAGGACACAACAGTATCTGCCCTGGTCTGATCTGATGATAGGATTTAAGTCATGTACACTAACCATGAGCCACCATGGCTTATCAAAGGGATGAAGTACATGGAAAGAAAGCCAAGCAGAGCCTGCCAATGACTTAAATTTCTAATTTAGTGATTTAAAAATAGGAAAATAAAATGTTTTTAGAACTAACTGACCTTAATTTTTGTAAGCATAATAACCATAAACAAATCTGATTAAAATCAAGGCTTGATCTGATAAATTACTAACAATAATGGACTTAGAATTCCAAAGGTCATCAGAACTGAACTTTTCTTGGTGCCTGTCAGATCTCCATTATGTAGGAGATCTTTGTATATTATTATCACCATAATATGTTGAACACTATATTGGCACACAAAATTCCAAGGACACCTTACAGTCAGACATTTTTAGTTGTCAAATAAACATTGGACGATAAATATGATGTACATAAAGAAGAAAAGGAAAAACACTTGCAGAGAGACATATAGCACACACTGTCTTCAGGTACACAGTTGAGATACATAATCACAGCTGTACAAATTCTGTCTAGGTGATATGGACTTTTGTGATGCTTGAATATTTTGTTCTTGTTTTTCATCAAATCAGCCCCAAATAAAAATAAAAAATAGCAAGAATAAAGGATTTCTTACTCAAGGTATCTGTTCATGATTGAGGCCTATTTAATCTAGCAGTGTATTTTTCAAATTTTGTTATAGCTTTCAGCTATTTGTTTAAAGGCATAAATGAAAGAATTTTGCATATTGAATCAGCAAGTGCAAATAATATTCTGCCAAAATAAACAAGAAATAACACATTTAAAATTTTTTTTTTTTTTTTAACCCAGTCAAATTACAGTTCGCACATTGGGGGCCTTGGACTCACTGTTACCAATTTATAATTTAATATAAATTAAGTATTTATTAAAGTACATACGAAAATAATTTAAGAATAACAGAGTAAAGAACAATGAGCATTTCACCTTTTATTACATGTGTCTTGACATATTTAGAAGAGAAAGAGAGAGGGAGTGTGTGCTTAGAATATGCAGGTGGGTGGTGGGGTGTAGCCAGCATGGGCTCCCCACCCAAACCACTCTAAAAATGAACATGAAACAACCAGAATGTTTCCATGGGTAAGTTTTCTTCAGTAAGATGGTTCAAATTATGCCCTAGAAACACTTAGAATGCAGGGGCTTGTGCCTCAGCCAGTGAGTTCCGTCCTACAGACCCATCACTTGCTTTTTTACGCCCCCGCCCCCCCCCCCCCCCCCCATTTAAACAATATTTCTGGATCTGCCACTGGTATGTATACCTGTTATATTCAGCCTTTGCAATAATTTATGTGATTAATCATTAGTACATTAAGTTCCACCATCTCTCAAACTATCTGTCTGTCTGTCTGTCTCAACTTTCTGTTTATCAACTGTCTTTAAAAGGTTGTAATATCTCAAGGAATATATAGTCTTTGCTTCCATTTAAAATTAGCAACAATAAAGATTACTTGTCAGGGATCAATGCCTGCTGAACTCAGAGCCAGTTTAATCACTAGGTGCTTGCCTGGGGCGGCAAAAAACTTAATGAATTAAAAAGAAAGAGAAATCGCATCAAATAGAAGATAATAAGCATCTAAAAATAGAACGAGAAAAACAGATGCAGAATTTTTATTCTTACTAATGCACAATATTCATTTTCAAAAGTTAATTATGTGGGAGGGGGGCGCAAGGCTTAAGGTTCACCTATGGCATTAAATACCCTAGTGCCAGCCCTGGCTGAACTTATTCAGTAGCTCAGGCTTTAGTGTAGGTTAAAAAATTACTGGTCCCTGGGAAATTTTAGTTGTCGCAAGAACCTGGCACCTTGAAATTTGTGGTACATTCCATGTGCAAAACGTGTTATCTTGTGATGGCCTTTGGAATACTCTGTAGCCAATCAGATCTCATGTAGTCAAGTCCTGGTCATTAAGATGCTTAATCATTGCATTTGTGCACAACAATCAAGTGTATTCATGACATGAAACATAGTTAACTTAAATTTAGTTTTCAGTTTCATTAGTTTTTCTGAGTTTCTTGTCATGTCTGGATGAACCAAGTCATATGTATTTCTTTATTTTCTTTTTCCTGTTTTATTCACTAGTCCAAAGGAATAGCTACATGCAAAATCCCATGAATCCCCCAAGAATTTTCACTAGTCTCAGGCCACCGGACTAGTGTAAATATTAAACCCACATATGGGTCTATAGCAAAATGCAATTGTCAATATGCACACTACTCTTTTTCACATTAGCAATGTGAATAATGGTAAATTATAAAAATTTAATGATTTCACCACTAATACTTAAGGTGGCCAAGATTCATAGTGTTACAATTGGAAACTAATCGCATGATGACCAATGTCGAAGGTCATGAAGTGCAAAAAACATGATATTTTACTACTCTAGGTCACAATTTTGAGGGTATAGCAGCTTAGTAAATTGTTATTCCTGTACAATTTTTGAAATATTTATCAATTCTTCTTGGGTCAAAATGAGAAACTTTGGGCCAGTTGTGCTCAAACTATTTAGGAATGGTTTTATATGTTATACATGTACCAAATTTTTTTTTTTTTGGCTGCCTCCGAGAAAATGTTAAGCTACAACGCAACCAAGTCCAAACACACTTTTGACATCAGTTTATTGTAAAATGATGTATATATTGTCTTGATATAATGTTGCCACTTTGGAGTGATTGATTGAATGAACGAATATATATATATACACCGCTCCCTCGATAACTCGCGCCCGGATAACTCGCGAACCCGCCTATAACTAAGACCAGACGTGGATCCCATTTTTTTTAAACTAGAAAATTTTTTTTTTTTTTTAAATTGACCCTATTTGTTGAAGGTGAAAAAAATCGCGATCAAAAATTGGTTAATGAAACCTTAATATATCGCTCATTTTATTGTCAAAACCAGTGGTTAGTACCCAGAAATTTGATCATCATCATGAAATTTTCGACTTTTAATAAGAAGTCAAATATTTTGTTCAATTTTCTTTCCAAACAACATTCTCAGTACACTATAAATAACAATATTTGACGAAATTTTGATCAATGAAAACATCACGAAAGCCTACTGGTGGCAACAATTTAAAAATAAATATCAATTAAATAAGGTTTGTCAAGTGAAATATGTGTTTTAGTTCTATCTTTTAATTCGGTTTCAGTGTAATCATCATAAATGCAATAAGCCCTCTTGTATTCAAACGTGAAAATTAAAATTCAACCGACCCAACTATTGCCGCGAGCCTTTCCGTGAGAATCTAATTATGTGCCGACCTTTTTTTGTTTTTATCTCCGACTTGCGGAAGTATATGTTGTGTTGTTACACTCAATTAATAGCAGATCTGCTTTGTATTATCACGTTAATTACGTCTTTTGTATCAAATCAAACAAAGGGGGTGGAATAACAGAAAAGTTAAAAAGCGTGATTCTGCCTGTGTAAGAGCTAGCGGTCACGGCCGTGTGTCAGGTCAACTCATTTCAATTGATCAATCGAACACTGTTATAAATATTATTATGTAAGTAATATAATTAAACTACCTTAAATTAGCCTACTCATTCACAAATGTAATCAAAGATAGTAAGGCAACCAAGCCAAATGAGTACTTGGAGAATAAAAGCTTTGTTTTACAGATGCGGTTCATTATGGAGAAGCGAGTTCCAGAGTTTGTATTGAACTTTCTAACATGCTACTCAGGGATTTCCTCAAGGATGAGACGAAGTTTCACTGTTACTTGATATGAAATCACGACATCCATATTTTACTAATGGAACTATAAATAAATTGAGGTTCGATGTTGACGGTTGTTTCACGAAATAAATGTCAATAGTTTTTGAAAAAAGGAATCTTGTTTAGTTGTAAATCAACAACAACAAAAAGCAGTGACGTAATACACAATGTATCGCGTACACATGTTGTTCAAACTGCTTGGACTAATGTTGTTAACGATCTTTCAGAGGTTCGTTATCTTGAAAATAAAGGTAATTTATACAGAAAAGCAAACAACTACATTAGAAAAAGCTCTTTATTGACAGTTATTCCCAATGTAATTATAAAACGAGTATTCCGCCATTAAACAGCCCCGTTACCCACCCCCACCCCCACTGTGGTTTTCTCGATGTCCAGCGGGGATGGCATCCCTTTCCTCATTTTTTTGAGGTCCCTCGGTAACTCGCGCCCTCGCTTATAGTGCGGTCTATGTTTTTGGACCCCGTTGTGCGCGAGTTATCGAGGGAGCGGTGTATATATATAAATCCAGGTGAAGAGGGCAACTAAGTCGCCGAAAAAATGTAAACTTCGCCTTCTTATATTAGGAAAGCAAAAACGACTTCGTCCTGTCATTTTTTTTTTTTTTTTTTTTTTTTAGATCTACACGAGTGCCTCTAGTTTATGGCTTTTGAGATGCTCCCTCAACCCAGCCAAGTAGTGTTAAGCCCCAGGCAAAATAAATGGCATGTTGCCTTAGCATGTATTCATATCAGTTGCGCTGACAAAACAAACTCTTGCACATTCACAGGCATGTGTTTTAATAGCTGATTGACCAATTAACTCTTTCCCCCGCAAGATATTGCTGCCCGATTTCCGCAAGTTATCATTTGTTGATGAAAACATAATAACTTGTGTTTTGAAACTAAATCATCTATATGTAAATAACAATTTGTGTTTTAAGAATAGAATCGGTGAAAGCACTTTCTAAATATATCTTTTGAAGATTTTAACAGCCGTGCTTGCATTATTTTCTTCATAAAATCAGTTTGAAACCATAAGTGAACCTGCTATGGGGTAATAATGGCGGACATCGCTGTGTCTTGGAAGTACGTCTTCATTAGACTGTCTGTTTCCGTATTCATTAGACACATACATTAAGGAAATTATACAATTCGTAGAAGGCAAAGTGTAACTATTATGTGTTAAAAGATTTAACCTAAAAATAAAAATTTGCAAAAGAGTATGTACTTGTTGTATAGCTTGAGAATAATTCTGTAGAATATTAGCACAATGGAAACAATTGCAATGTTCTTTGAAATGAATTTATTTTATGTTCATGTTATTCAAATTTGGATACCCATTCATTTTTGGATGTGCTTCTGTGTTGATTGAAGATCCCTTCATAGAGTATGATTGAGAAGACATTGTTGCAAGTGGCATCAGGGGTCTAGTTATCTTTTCATTTATTCATTCTTCTCTCTATCCTACTTATCTTCTCTCTCCATCATGCCATTGTCCTTTCCTATGATTAAGGGTGAGTGGTCAGCAGTGTAGCTAAGTTAAAGTTGCAACAGTAGAACAGAGCTGATTCATATAATTTCTAGTTTAATGTCAGTAATAACTTACCTGTCACTATTATTAAGCTTTCTCCTTTCCACATGGAAAGACCTCGTCCATGCTAGATGCACCAACTCCCTGTTCTAGAAGTTTCTTAGAACATGTGCATCGACCCAGTCTGATCTACGTCATCAGCTCGTGCTCCACAGAGCGTCCTCATTCTTTTCCAGGCGACAGTTGAGTCAACATATGGAAAACTTTATGACGAAGAAAATATCTACAAGTGCAATGGTTTCAATGCTAATAACCAGGACTTGTCATGAATATTCTCTATAATGAACGTTAACCTCTGTCCATATTTATCAAATTCGTAATTGATAACATTAACATTGATATTTGCCATTTGTGCATTGTTAACGCACTACGAGCCACCTACCCTCCCCCTCCTACCTCCTACATAAAAGGCCTGGGACATAGTGGTAGCAATAAGTATTCAGAATTTCCTTTTTAAAAAACAGTGTTGCAACATTGGGGTCCATCTTTACTGTGATTATTATTTATTAATGTAATAACTTGGTCACAAGACAGAATCTCATAACTGTTGTCTATTAGTAGATTCTAGGGCCCATAAATGTTTTCAATAATGTTTCTATAATATTGCCTTAACCTACAATGATGCTCTGGTGCTTATCTCCATCACGAAGTACCAAATAAACTCAGACATTTTTGTTTACAAAAAAAAAAAAAAAAAAAATCAGTAGTAAGGAGATACAACGGGCTGATGCAACCCTTATTATTATCATTGCTCTGTTATTTTGTTAACTAAGTTTCTTTTTCAGAACTTTAATTTTCAGATGTCTCAATCAGTTGGTAATTGTGGGCATAAGAAAGGCCAATGGGACACTCACCAAACTTGTTTGTCATGTACAAAATGTACACGTATGGACGGATGCCCCATGTGTTGTCTATGGTCGGACTACACTTGGGATCTGTCCGAAAGCCGTCAAACTTATCTGAAGAGGAAAGAAGCTTATTTTTCACCTTCTAAATCATATAAATCTCACTTAGAAAGAAATACTGGTACTACCTGTGAGGTAGACACAGATGTTTCTAAAGGGTTCGAGCGCGATCCCCTAAATAAAAGAGGGAGGAGCAGCACCTTCCATAGACAAGAGAGAGATAATGTTACTACTGGTGAGATGGTAACAGATATCTCTCAAGGGTTCGAGTGCGATCCCCCAAATATAAGAGGGAGGAGCAGCACCTTCCCAAGTCATGATAGAGTATCAACTTGCTGGGTATGAGTGCCCCCCCCCCCCCATTATGGGCAAAAAATACATCATGCAAACCATCATTCAAATTCTTCTAGTTCCGAGAGAAGTTCTTGCTTTCAATACATAACACCCATTGAGGACAATTCTGTCGCTCCCCGTGCTGAGACACAGAATAGATATGTCCCTACTTCCCGACCGTCCCCGCCGAGGGATCACTCAGGATACATTTCTCCTGCTTCACACCAAGCTTTGGAACAAGAAGATGATGCCTTGTCTTTCTTAGTAGATTCACAGGAATTTCCTGAAACTCAGGAGGATAGGGTATACCCTACCATTCAAAGTGCTCTGAACCCCTCACCACCATCGTCTCAGGTGGTTGAAGAAGGGGAGACTTGGTCATTCGACATGGCTGTAAGCGAAATATACCGCCTTCTTTCTCCTGACATGTGCCCAAACCAAATTGTCCAAGTGACACTAAGATTCTCTCTTGTTTAGAGAAACTGTCAGGAGCAATGCCCAGACTGGACTTATTGCTACTTCCACACTACCCGATGGTTAGCGAAGTTGCAAAATGACTGAGCAAAGGTCAAGAATCAGTGTGACAGATTAAAGGGTGGTCTTTCCCCTCTGCTACACTGAGGCCCTTAATTTCAGCCTCAAGCTATAAGGTCCATTCACCTTTCACCTGCCTGGCCATTGCCCCCCCCCCCCCACTTGGATGCCGAAGCTTCACAAGTGGGCATTTCAGTGGGTTCTTTTGCTCGCCTATCGGTTAAATCCTTAAAGGCATTAGAATCAAAGGCCAGGTCAATAGTGACTATAGCTTCTCATGCTGACCTGTTTTCAGCAGCTTCCTTCAGTTTACGGAAGGAGGAATCATTATCAACCGTTGCCTTGCAACAACTGTTAGAGGCTGTGGCAGAAACTTCATGACACTCATTGTCTATGGCAATGCTGTTGTCGGTGGAGCTTCTACACCTACGTAGAGATGTAGCACTGGACTCTTCTACATTTTTGCTCTCAGGATTTCAGAGACCAACAACATGGGTCCCTGACAGAAACAACAACATGGGTCCCGTAGAAACCGGCCAACGTTCACACACATCCTGATAGGGCTATGGGTCAGCCACAATTCGTACCAGAACATGGTACGCAAGCACGACAGCAAAGTAGACAACCCGTTTATAAGCCCTCTTCAGATACGTGACGTAGTAACTGGAGAGGCAGGGGCAGGGGAAAGTGGTCTAATCTTGCCTCCCCCTTCCCCAAAGAGGCAAAAAGGGGAAAGAGAGGTCATCCCTTGGGACACCTCACCTCTCCTGCAGTGCATACCTCTTCCTTTAATTCAGGTAGGTGCTCGACTGGCCCTCTTTTCAGAGGTCTGGTTGAACATCACGGAAGATCAGTGGGTCCTTTCTATTGTCAAGGAGGGTTTACGTCTACGCTTCATAGAACCCCCTCCTCTCTCAAGGATACCCATCCTCTTCCATCAATCAAACATTTTCAAATTAAAGGAAGAAGTGCACACCCTTCTTCGGAAGGGCACAGTGGAGAGGGTTCAAAACATTGAGTCGCCAGCATTCTACTCCCGGATTTTTCTGGTCCCCAAAAAAATGGCGGAAAACCGAGACTGATTATCGACCTTTCCTCCCTAAACAAATTTCTGCAAATGGAAACGTTCAAGATGGAAACTGCAACTTCAGTTCAGAACGCTATCAAACCAGCCGACTGGGCAGTTTCCATCGATCTTCAGGATGCGTACTTCCACATCTCGATTTTTCCGCCGCACAAAAAATATTTCCGGTTCTCGATTGGACAGGAAGTATTTCAATTCCAAGCCATGCCGTTTGGTCTCGCCTCAGCACCCAGGATCTTTACCAGAGTCATGGGAGTAATAGATGCACACTTGAGATACTTGGGGATTCCGTTAATCCATTATTTCGACGACTGACTACTAAGCAACACAAACAAACAGTCCCTATGCAGCCACATGACCCTCTGTTGGTCTGTGGCGATGCAATTGGGAATGATTCCAAATCTAGAGAATTCTGAACTCGTTCCTTCTCATGATTTCATGTACATTTTAAATGAATTTCCTTACCTCCCTGGGCCATGTTCGTGTTCCCCCAGAGAGGATACACAAAATCATGGAACTTTTAAGGACATTACCGACCAAGACTTCGTTGTCGGCTCATCGTTATATCTCCCTCCTGGGAACCTTGAATTCCGCGTTGGACCTGGTTCCCCTAGGGAGACTTCATTTACGTCCTCTTCAGTTTATCCTGTTTGCGGTTTGGAGACCCCACAAGGATTCCCTCTCAATGCGAATTTCTCTAGGGTCTACGTTTCAGTACCACCTAAAGTGGTGGTACAATCAAGATATGTTTCTGAGAGGAGTTCCCCTGCATGCTGTAGAACCCCACTCCTATCTGTACACCGACACATCAGATTCAGGTTGGGGGGCTCATTTAGAGCCAGAAGGAGTACTTCTCCATGGCCACTGGTCACACGAAGACAGTCTTCTCCACATAAACAATCTAGAAATGAAAGCGTATTATTAGCCCTAAAAGGCTGCCTAGAACACGTCAAACGGCATTGCATCATGATCTTCTCAGACAACACATCTTTGGTTGCGTACCTCAGACGACAAGGAGGCACTCATGCTCCTTCACTCTGCGTGGAAGTCTGGAACCTTCTACGTTGAGCACAGTCAGAAGGGATTACACTCTGAGTTCGTCACATTCCAGGGAAGAAAAACATTCTGGCAGACAGTCTGTCCAGAACAGGCATAGTAGTCCTAACAGAATGGTCTCTTCATCAAGCGGTTGCAGAGTCTCTCTTCAGTCTATGGGAGCGACCTCTAGTGGACTTGTTTGTGACAAAACTCTACAACAAGCTCCCATTTTATGTCTCCCCAGTCCCAGATCAGACAGCCTGTGCAGTTGACGCCTTCAGCCTAAACTGGGATTGACTGTCAACTTACGCATACCCACCCTTCCAGTTGATTCCACAAGTTTTACAGAAGAGCAGGATGTCCACCACATGGATCATCCTGATTGCACCTATGTGGCCTCAAAGATCATGGTTCAACGACTTACTTGACCTGTTGATCAACAAACCAAGAGTATTACCTCAGTGAAAAAATCTTCTCTCACAACACAGAGGCACTCTAATTCACACCAATCCCCAGATCCTCCACCTTCACGCTTGGCTTATCTCAAGCAATCGTTCCACCAGGCAAAGTTTTCTAGCAAAGTTGCTGACTGCATCGTACAAGCCCGGCGATGTTCTACATCCAAGGTCTACAATGCAAAGTGGAACATCTTCTGTGATTGGTGTGTTAGGAAATGCGTTTAATCCTTGCTGACCCTCTATCGCAGTAGCAGATTTTCTTCTCTTCCTTTTCGAGGAGAGATCTTGTTCAACCTCCACAATCAAAGGGTATAGGGTTGCTCTTTCAAACACTCTTAAATTCTCTAAAGGTCAATCCATTGGTTCAGATCGTCACTTATCGGATCTTATAAAGTATTTCGAGCTTCAGAGACCAGTGTCTTGCTCATCGACACCAAAATGGAACCTTTTATATGTTTTGTGGGCATTGACAAAAACACCTAACGAACCTTTGAGTGAGGCTTCTTTTGAAAATCTCACGTTTAAAACAGTTTTTCTTCTGGCTGTTGCGTCAGCTCGGAGAAGAAGCGAGCTACATGCTTTATCAATTGAAAATGATGTTTACACTTCAACAGAAATTATGAGTCCATTTCCCAATTTTGTCAGCCTGGTTTTCTTGCCGAAAAGCAACTTTCGTCAGTATTCCCATCCCTGATTGAAATCCCCAGTCTTAGTCGTATCTGTGCTGGGGATGATAGTTATAGACTTCTTTGCCCAGTTAGGGCACTTAGATTCTATTTAACATCTGCTAAAGGGAAAAGGAGGGGTATCAAAAGACTTTTTCTCCCCTTTAGGGGTTCAGCTGATATTTCAGCATCCACTATCTCTCGATGGATTTTGCTCACCATCTAGAGAGCTTATGCATCTCTCACGGAAAGAGACTTATCGTTCATGAAGATTAAAGCCCATGAAGTCAGGGCTATTGCTACTTCCTGGGCATATTTCAACCATTCATCTTTAGACGATATTATGAAGGCTGCGTTTTGGCGCTCACATGCAACCATCTCATCTTTTTACCTTCGTTCATTGGCAAACCAAAGCCAAGGTATATTCTCTCTGGGTCCGATCGTCGCAGCACAATCTATGACCCAGACAACTGCTGCTTAAAACTGCATTGGACTGCTTGGACTGGAAGGTGAGTAATGTTTTCCACATTTCTACTCTTCTCAAAGTCGATCAGCCACCCTCCTTACTGACAAATTCAGCTTAATAATAGTGACAGGTAAGTTATTACTAACATTAAAATGTAGTTTTTTGGGGGAGTAAAACTAATTTTAATTATGTAATACTTACCTGTCACTATTGGATGCCCTCCTCTCACCCTACGCTGATGTCCTTCATTAGTCTCACATCCTGAAAAGAATGAGGACACTTTGTGGAGCACGAGCTGACGATGTAGATCAGACTGATTGATGCACATGTTCTAAGAAACTTCTAGAACAGGGAGTTGGTGCATCTAGCATGGACGAGGTCTTTCGATGCAGAAAGGAGAAAGCTTATTAATAGTGACAGGTAAGTATTACATAATTAAAATTAGTTTTACTCCTCAAAAAACTACATTTTTCTCAAATCTCCCTATTCTTCATCTTTAATTTCCAAACCTTTCTCCTCAGATCTCCCTAGCTTCCTGTTCAGAGTAGCTGATAACAAGCAGTAGTCGCAGTAGAAGTATTTAGGTAACTTCATGTCATTCCAATTGGTTAATTATTCATTCATTTTTTTTCTAATTCAGCAAGCCACTCTCTTTCTGGGTGCTGTGCAGTAGCTGTTCTAGAGGATCAGTGGTGGAGTTAATGAGAAAATCACCCATTCTGTCCTCTCTATTATGTTTCATACATGTATCTGTTCTACTTTTCTCCTTTTTTTCTTTCTTCTCATAATCTTTGAGTGGTGGCAGCATATCACTAGGTTCATTGGTAACCACATTTTAAGCAGATTGGCATGAAGGGCTTTCAAATTTATACAAATGATGCTGATTCACCGTAAGTTATTGCTACCTTACTAAAAGAAGAAAAAAGTTTGGTTTGGTACGGTTTATGGGCACCTTTTAAACGACTTCTCATAAAATGTTAAACAGAATTTGAACAAATCTGACAGCATCCTTGCATAACAGGCTTCTAAGTTCATACAAATGTTGCTGATCAATCATAAAATAAGGCCACCATTACTAAAATAAAACAACCTTTTAATGACTTTTGTTCACAAACCGCTTGACAGAATTTTACCAGCTTTTAAAGGAAGCATCCTGGTATAAAGGTCTTTCGGTATTGGACAAAATGATGCTGATGTGCAATAATATGTCAATGAAGATACAGAATTAGTATATATATATATATATATAAAGAAAGCTTGAAACAATTGATTTTCTAACATGTGCAATGAACAGAATAGAAGAAATTTCAACAGACATATGCAACTGATCCAGATTTCTTGGCTAACTGCCCTTGCATTTGGCAATTGGGCACCTGTCAGCAAGCATCAGTCGGACCCATTTTTATTTTTCATCTTTTTCGAACATGCATATTTTAAAAAAGAAACAGCTATTGGTATTTAGCAGAATGTAAGGGAATGGAACTCTACAAAATCAAGGGGGTTTTCTCCAAGCTTAATCATCATGCACCTATTCTGAAGTATATCTAAATACAGCTCTCCTTTATTACAGCACCCTTCATTACAGTGCTATGCCATATGAAATAAGGTAATACTATGAACCCCATGTTAAAAAATTTAAAAATTTAAAATGTATGTTAAAATCATTAGACATAAATTGGACATCATCAGAATGTGTTTTTACAGTCTGCCTTTGTCTAATTAGCCACTGTTGTATTCAGTGTCTAATATTGTATTTCTAACAGGCTCTAGCATATTGGAAATTACAACTCTCCCACACTATAACATGGTACGCTGTGGACCCCATGACCAACATTAAACCATTGTGGTTTATAAAATGCATGACAATATGGGTTGAAAGAAAACAACATTAAGCTTAGTATTACATTTTTTTCTTTTTCTTTTGTAAAAAAATTTTGGTGGCAAACATTTGTTTATTCCCACCATACCATGGTTCGCTATACATGCAGTTCTCACTATACCGCGGTTTGGTACATAATGCGGTTCTCTCTATACCACGGTTCAATACATAACACAGTTGGTGGTTATGGACCCCAGCTACTGCATTATAACAAGAAAGAACTGTACCAGTGTCTCTAATGAGCCACTATTGAATCTATGTCTGCTGTTGCATTCAGCTGAAATTGCCATTGTCACTAAAGCTACTCCAGCAGGTCAGCCACATAAACTTTGTAGACAAACATGCAGGTACATCAAAGAAATGTAGCTGCTAATCCTTCCTGTGATTTGTTGCATCCATATATCAATAAACAATGGCTTACAATAAGCTTTTTGTATTTGTCCAGCAGAACTAGCAACTTGCCCCAATGCAGGCCAGCATTCAGGGATGATTCCAACAATAAGAATCCTCTTATCAGATACACAAAAAAGAGAGTGTTTTTTTCTCTATGACAAAGTTATCGAGATTACATCAGTTTTCTGCAACAGAAAGTTTGTATAGCAGATTTACAGCAGGTTGTAAATCGCTCATGATCAAGTTGTTGTATACTTTGGCTTTATCTTTTTTTTTTACATGGCTTTTTGCCATTATTAAAATTGTATAAGCAAACCAATTTCAGAGCTTTAAAAAAGGAGCTTTGCTTTTTCTGGAGCCAAGTATGGAATTCCATTCAACCCTATATAAGGTCAGATGACTTGTCCATTGTTTTGAGAAGTATCTTTGTCAACATCTACATAAACAATCATTTATGCATGATTTTTGTGTAATTCAGTACATGTAATACTTTTCTTTAAAACAAAGTATGTTCATGTGCTTACCTGTAATGCCTTACACAGGTTCACTACTAATCATTATGAAGCCTGTCTGTACTCATCTGTAATGACTTTTACATATTTTATTAGGTAGGTTTTTCATTGATTTGTTGTCTAAAGACACCACAACTTGTAAAACTTTTACACCAATTACATGTAATTGTAGAAGGCCTCATGGAAGATTGGTTTGTTGACTAAATGAGCTCCTTATTTAAATAAAGACATTATTATTATTATGTAAAAGTCTACTTAAAACTCGGCAATATTCCATTCACTGTGGGATTTGTGTTGAGTAATAGCAACTCCAGCAATACCTGGGGCTAATATATACAAGTATTTTATATAACTGTTAGTCAGTCATGAATAAAAAGAATATGCTTGACTTGATAATGTTTTATTAAATTGCATAGATCTAACTTAACATGTTCACAGTCATGGTGCACACATGTGAGATTACACTATTTAGCTGACATACATTAAGTACTTTTAACCAGTGTCAGTTGAACAACAGTTACTTGTAGTCATTATCTGTAAACTTCCTGTTGCCTTGGCAATCAAGATAAGATCTTAGTGTAGATATGTGTGGTGCTTTTGTTTTCCCTGTGTTAAGGTGATGCATATTTAGGTTTCATTGCTAAAATGCCTGTGTAAAAAGTATCATGGCATTTTCATCTTGAGATACAAATTCATGTAAAGATATATGTAGTGTAGCATTTATATATTCAGGAAATGTTACACAAAGCCACGTGGATTACAAAGTATAGGTTGATCAGGAAATTAAATCATTATTACTAACTTCCATTTCAAAATGCTGCAGGAAGAGAAGATAGACAATTTGTATCATATACTTGTACATTCAGCGTTTAAGTTTTGGCCACTGACGCTTCTACAGTGGTTGGTTACATCTGTGTCAGTTTTGCTAGTTTGGATACAGGTAGGTTTATGAAAATAATTATGTGACTCTTATTGCAAAACGTATTCGATGAAGTGGGAGACCAGATATATCATTATATGGGGGGACAGAAAGTGTATTGGTAGAAAAATTCAGGGTGCTAAGCAAGTTTTCTATATAAACACCCTTTAAGTTCCACATCCTACAATATACCTGGTATCTCACAAGAGACTATTATTTAACTTGTTTATTATATGACTGTGCCTTTCTTTCCAATTTTTATATAATATGCTCTCTTTACCCCCTCCCCCCATGACATGTTTCCTTGGCGTGCCTCTTTCCCACCTCCATTTTTTGTTTTTAAAATGTTGCACCATCTGTCAAAATATTTTTGACTGCTCATATGATCAAACTCGTGTCTCTTCAAAACTGATGATCATTTGTTATGGGCAATACTGTGATGTTTGAACAAGACTAGTGTATATCATTTGTTATGAACAATACTGTGATGTTGTTTGACTAGTGTACATCATTTGTTATGGGCAATACTGTGATGTTGTTTGAACAAGACTAGTGTACATCATTATGCCACAAGTTGTGGACCATTTTGAAAGCAGGACTGGAAGTGAAGACATCTGTAATTACAGATATTGTTAAATGGAAATGCACACCATATCTGAGGAATATTTTTGGACCATTTGACAAGTAAATTTGAGTGCTTCTTCAGTCTGATTTCACTGCTGAAGGAAAACTAACATTATTTCATCTGCTGAAAAAACACTGCTTTGAAAATGCAGAACTTTATAACAGTCCATCCTAAATTAATCTGGAAATATTACAATACTGTATTTTGTGGGACATATTTACATTGTGTTAAGCTGAGTTTTGTGGAATTGATAGCTGCAAGGTGACGATTCTACATGTGATTTCTGGATTTCATCCATGGAGCAATGGTTAAGAAGGTTAGAAAGTTTTTATACCCACTGGAGGCAGGGGTATATAGTATGTGTCTGTCCATCCATCCTTATGTCCAGTACACAATTTCACTAGTGCATCCAGTTCTGCAGTTTTTGTATGTGTTACCATGAAACTTTGTCAGTATTATGGTCATCACGTGAAGATTGGCATATCAACAAATCTCCTCACTCCCACAATTTTTATTAGAGTTATTGTCTTTTTTGTCTTCTTCGTGTAGCCTAATGCAGTATATGACACAATCTTGAAGATGCACATGTCAACAAGAACATTTTTGTTCCCTTCTTGCATTTCTAACCAAAAAATGAGAAAGAAAATAAAAATGGAAAATCTGTACATGTATTCATTGTGGTTATTTCAAGGAAAGTATAACAATTTTGAAATGCTAGGTTGCACAACCATACCCAGTACGGGAATGACCACACTTTTTTAATTTTTTTTGTTGGGGGGGATGGGGGGGGGGGGCTGGGATTTTGTTGAAAAGAAATTTCTGGCTTCCAGATACCTTGAAAAAAAATATTTTTGGTCTGATTTGTAGAAAAAAGAACTGATTATATTCATTTATATTAGCTGAAATATACTGTCTTGGGGTTAAAAAAAAAGAGCATATTCTGGTTCCAAACCCCCCACCCCACCTCCCACCCCAGTGTTTAGTTCACTGTTGTATTCCAAAAATACCCAATTTAGCTAATTGACCTGCAAATTTTCCAGTTCCATGGAACTGGGTTCCAATTTGGAAATAGTAGGCAAATTCCTGTCAATGTCATAAATGGGCTTCAAAATCATAAAGCCCAAAGAGGAAAAAGTCAGGAACAAAGTTCTGAGTTTTTTTCTTTTCAGCTTGATGATTCTGAAGCCCATTGAGACATTAAACTTTTTACACATACATGTAGTTATATATGACTACCAGGGAATGTTTCATATACTGGTTAAGGATACACATGTATTTCTAAGGATAAGGCCAACTATCAATATTACTTGTTTTCATCTCAAGAAGTATACAGTCTATTGAGATATGGGGACAACACATGGTACATCTACCGGTATGTATACAGTATAGCAGGTATGCGCCATATCACATTCAGCAACTTCAGTTCCAGGTCCAACATGAACTTTAAAACTGTGTTTACTATGGAACGCCAAAGTTGTCTTAAATGGTCCATTTTGAATACATGCAGTTGAAACTACATTAGATCTTGTATATTTATTATTATAAGTTGTATGTTGCTTATTATATAATGTGCATATCATATTATATGATGTGTATGTTTTATTATGTCATGTGCTTTTTTAAATATATAATCTACAGTTGTTACTATATGTTGTGCATTTCTTATCATATATGCTATTCTTATTATATGCTGTGCATTATTTATTATATCATGTATATTTTTTATATCATATGTTATGCTTTTTTATTATAGGATGTGTATGTCAAATTATATGCTGTTTATTCTTAATTACATGCTGTACATTCATTAATACATTTATTTGATGTGCATTTGTTACAATATAATGTGGTAAAATAACAATTATATTTGCTGTGCAGATTTCATTATGTGATGTGGATGCTTTATTACATACCTGCCAACCATTACACTTTTGGCATAATCAATACGCTTTTTTTCACCTAATTACGTCTTACGATCGCCTGTATACAGATTACACTTTTCTGGTACATTGAAAAAAAATAATAATGAAGCAATAAAAAGTTGTGTTTGTCATTTTTATTATCATCTCTTTAATCCCACACATCATATAAATCTGAGAATATTCTAAAAAAGAAATTGCTGAATAAGAATAAAGTAAGAGTACTTTTGTCATAGACATCCGTGTACTTTTCTTATTTTCTATTTATAGCAGCTGTATATGACTCATTTCCAAGAAAATAGATGGGTTTCTTCAATATGATAATTCATTATATTAATGCACGGAATTAGGTAGCGAACCTGTCTCTACTTAAAAAAAAAACATTGCGGCAGTTGTTAAGTGAAATAGGCTTTTTCATTGTGACTCTGTATTATATATGATTGTAAAATGTTAGAGAAGACGGATTTTTGAAACTTTAAAACATGTCGGATCAGAAAAAAGACAAATCAATAGTGCTTTACAAATTTAGAAATATTAACGTGAGCTGGGTAATACAACACTGAGGTTGAGCACATGGTAATGATCGTTGCAGAATTTGTGGAGTTGACTTTACGATCACTTAGCGAAAGTTAGACATGTGGACTAGTTAAAGTTAGTGTTGTGTATATATAATTTCCCAATATGCTTTTGTGGTTTGTATTCTGATACTAATTCACCTGGATTTTGCCCATTTGTGACAAGAACTTTAATCAGCTGCAGATCCATGTTAGTAGCAAAACCAAACATACATTTTTCATACAATTGATTGTAATTAGGGCATTTAGTATATAGATTACACTTTTTATGCTCAGATTACGCTTTTTTGCCACTTAGGTTACGCTTATACCTCTGTAGGGGTTGGCAGGTATGTTTATTATATGCTGTGCATTTTTCATTATATGATGTGCAAATTCTTTATGATGAGGATCAAATTGAAAATGTCCTCAGGAGTAAAAATTTACTGATATACCAGTTACCATGGAATTTAAATGCTTTGCAAGATCCAGCCAAGTATCTTTGGTCACAGGGGTTGAATTACATATATGGTAACACTGTACTAGTGAGGTTGCCTAAGTTCTACAAGTCCATTACTGTTTTACTTATAGTTATAGACAAATATTTTTTAGAAAGGCTAAACTTATGCACAAAGTTTCAAACAATATGGCCCCACTATATCTTAAGGAACTATTTCATGCTAGAAAACAAAGCAGCCTTCCCAATTTAAGATCAGTTTCAGCTAACCACCTTTTCATTCCAAAACCAAATTAGGAACTCTTTAAGAAAAGTTTTCAGTATTTGAGGCCACTTACTTGTAACAGAATCCCAAAGGAAATTAGAGAAACTACAAATATAAATGCATTTAATTATAATCTAATTCAGTGGATGAAATGTGGAACCTGTTTGATTTGACAAATACATTGCAACTTAAAGTATAAATTCTCAACCTTCCACTTTGTTGTCTCATTATTTTTACACTGTATATACCACAATGCACATAGTTGAAGCATGTTCTAACAAAATTTTCTGTTTATTATGTCCATATATAAATGTAGCTTATTATCAATGCTTTTTTTTTAAATTGTGTGTGCAACTATGTACTCTGTATGTAAATATGCATATAATAGAGGGCCACAAGAAGGATTAGTTCCATGCAACTAATTGTGTCACCCTCTTTAAATAAAGTCATTATTATTATAGTAAAGACAACTGAAACAAATTTTGTTCATTTCACTACAAACAATATAAAACATGCATCAATAGAATCAACAGAAAATGGGTTTTCTGTCGGTGTTTTAGTAATCTCTCTACTGATTTGGTCTGTTTCATGTCTCGAAAATGGCAAATCTTGGTTGACTTGTATACATGTAGGACCTGTTGGCAGACTGCCTTCAATACCACTCAGGTCTAAACTCATCTGCTAGTGACTTTACTGAAAATGCACTATGGTGGTTACTTGAGAGATAAAGTCAACTGCATTAATATTTGTAGCAAATTTACCAAATCTTGCCAATCTGGCAATTAAGACTGGCTATAGGGTATTTCTGCCTCAATTTGAAGAAAATAAAAATTGCTTATGCATTAGATAAAATGTTCCTATTATTTAAGCCTTTGAAAATCCAATACTGAAAAGAATAGGTTTCTGACCAGTTTGCATGGTAAAGCACTTGGAACCAGTAGAAAAAATGGTTGTCTAGTACCATAACAATTTTCTTTTGTAAAATTGAGCCAGAAATACTTTACAACCAGTCTCAAGTGGCGTACCATTAACTCTAAAGTTCCCATCATAAGAAAAAACAGACAGAAACATGTAGAGATATATGTGAAGTAACCTCAACTGGCAATGTCCATAAAATTGGAAGTAGCCGGTAAGGATGTTAAAGTAACAAGGGTGTTTGGGGGTGTTCCCCCAATCAGGTACAGGGTGCAGTTAAAAGTAGCCATTTGACCTTGCAGATTTAGACAGGTAAATTACCTGGCTACCAGCACAGAGGAAATGCCCTAAATGTACATACTATATGTAATTGTCAATCAGGATTATTTGAAAGGGTCTTGAAGTTAAACTTTGAAAACAACCAAATCTGTACACTTGTAACTGACGCTTTGAATAGAACACCAAAATATTGGAAGTCAAAAACCGATGACAATTATGACACCCCTCATCCATTCCCATCACCTGGGATGCATTCTTGCAGAGATCAAATCCAAGAACCTGTATGATCAATTATGCGTCTATGGTCAACAATAGCATACAAAAAAAGTTTAATTTAATAAGCAGGTTGTGGCTTACAGTATATACTCACTTATAAGTTGAGTCCAACTGCACAGAAACAGATCTGTCATTACATAATGTGCTGGCAGATCTGGATCTATGCAGTTTGTCAGGAGTAATCAGTAGAACAAACAACACACAGCAAAATCTGCACCGGCAGATCAGGGTCCGTGTTGTTTACAGTTGGATGCGACTTGTAAGTGAGTATATTTGGTAAATGTTAAACATATGTTCATGTCATATATCCAAGGTCAAAGGCACAAGTGAGTGTTGCTGAATAAATTGGCTATGCTTTATAATGACTTACCCAAAGAATCCATCAATGACTACCCTCAATATGATTGTGATCTTGAAAATATTGTTATCTGTCACCTCCAAAATGGATGGCTATATCAACATGGGGTTTTCACCAACAGACTTCGTATGATATCTAGTTGGTCCTAAATGAAAATGATGACAAGCTGATATCCAATATATCCACCACAGCAGCTAATTTGAAAATCTTCTTATTGCTGAAGAATATCAGAGATGGTTTCAACACAGCAGCAGTTAAAAGAAGAAATAGTCTTATCTTGAATTCCTGGAAATTCTTTTCGCCAAGTAGAGCATCAGTCCCTTCGAGGAACTATTGTTTGAATATCTGACTCCATCACATCAATGCCATGGGACTCAAGGAGATGTCACCAAGAATGAATAATATTCCAAGTTTGGTTAATTTACACTCAGCGGTTGAGGGGGTTATGTGGCAACAGACAGAGGGACAGACAGTATAAAGAATAGAGGATATTTACCTAGGTGGTCAGTGGAATTGTGCAAAACAGCAGTTTTAAAACAAAATGCCATAGCTAGAAAGAAAATTAAAAAAATAAGTTGCTTCAAATAAATTGATCTTATGTGATTCTTGGACATCCTTTCTAAATCAAACATGGATTTTATAGAATCTGCGCAAATCGAACTGGACATTTTAAGGGTTTATTTGGGAGTCGACTCAAAACAGATTTGTGGGAAAAAAAATTATCAACGTTGGCAGCTGAAATTAGGTGCGACACTTGAGCAAAATAGAGTTTTCAAACATATTGTACTTAGATATATCCAGTAATTATAACTTCCTAAACAAAGCACACCATACACGCTTAGCTGTGTTGATACTCTGGACTACATTGTATAGCATATGCGAAATTCCAAGCGACTGCTGATCACTCCTGTGGAGTTGTAGTATGTTCTGCTTGAAGGGATCAAATACATGCAAAAGTAGGTCACAGTGACCTACTTTTCAAGTTCAAGTGAGCACAGACCCTTTTACGGTAATTAAATTTGATTGGTGTTCACCTTCAAACTCACCACAGGCAGAAATATCTTTTCTATCCAAGGGCCACTGGTGCACTTAATTCCAAATCGATATTGATGTGGAATGAAGTGGATCAATGACCCTTTGCATATACATGTTCTTTGCATGCATTTGCATGTAGCTCAGTTTTCTTGACACTGTTACATTAGGGCTATGAAATCTGATCTGTGTGTATTCATCTTTATCACTTATGTTAGCACCCATTAAAAGTTAATTGTGATTGTAATGACCTACTTTTGTTGTTAAACTGGCTATGCAAGTTTCTGGATTATGTACTTTACTGGGAAAATAGGCTAGACAATAGCATTCTACAGAATTTCCTGTTCATTCTTAGCACAGACCTTCACATTTTTATCGAATTATAAACATGAAAGAAGAGAAAATTCTTTAATATGGATTTATTTCATAAATTGAAAATACAGTAAAAACTCTGTTTCATGCAATACATGTATTTCACTCGCATCCTCTCTTGGTACTCTTGTAAAGTACCAGTGTTATTATGTTATGTAATTCAACCATTGGGACCAAAGATACTTGACTGGATTGTAAAGTATTTAAATTCCTTAATAACTGGTCTCACTTTTGATGGCATTTTCAATTTGATCATTGTCATAAAGACTTTATACATCATACATGTATAATGCAAAAATGCACAACAAATAATAAAACAAGACATTACATAACGAAGTGTGCACAGCTATAAATTTTTTATTTTACCACATCATATAGAAAATTGTACATAAAATATTAATGAATTTGCAGCATATAATTAAAATTACACATCATATAATAACAACAGGACTAGATAAAACAAGAAATGCATAGTATATAGTAATAACTGCACATATATTTAAAAGTGCACATAATTGTAATAAGAAATGGGCATCATATAAGAAGCAGTGCACAACATATAAAAAGCAATGTACATCATGGAATATAGTTTCAACTGCATGTATTCAAAACAGACCGCTTAAGACAGCTTTGACATTGCAGAGTTAACAGTAAAGATCTAATCTTTATGGTGTAGGTCACAGAGCAGCCACACTCTTTTAGATATAAAACTTAACATTGAAATAATAAACAATTCCACTTCCATCCATGTTTGTGTCCTCAGCATGCTAGGTAGGAGACATAAAATACCATATTTTGGCTATTTTAAGGATTTTTGCTAGTTCACATGCTGGATTTAAACAAGTGTGGAATAATTCTGACTCAGTTTCTTGAGGTTAAAGTTCATAATAATCAGTGCACACCAACAATACTATAAACAATGTCCCCATCACATGTATGTAAATACTAGAAGTCTTACCTCCCTTCATCTCTATTGGGAGCTCCACACTTTGGAGGTGCGTTGTGTCTCCAAATATGGTCATGCTGAATAAAGCATACAGTGGCGCTCTACAGTTTTGTATTTTGTATAGGGTTAGATTTTGTAAGAAAAAGAATTTCCTAGACTTTCCTCACTGGTTATCCTGGCTATTTAAAAAAGACCTTGTATATCTTGGGAATTATTAAAAGAACTTTTAATTCCCTTTATTTTGGTGTATGATTGATGAGTGTAAGTTCGGTTATAGAGTATACAGCTTGGCCTTACTTCAGATGTGCACCTATCAAAAAACTGCTAGCTTCGCTTGGTCATTTTCACTTCCTGGACTTCAAAGATAAATTGTAAAAAAAACAAGCCGATAACTTTTTTTACTTTCAATATATTTTATAATTCATTCATTGTACTTTCAGAAGCTGGTATTACCTACTCTGGCAAAATTAATTTTCCATATTTTAATAACTGCTAAAATTAGTGTACTTTGGACTAATTAAGACTGATTTTTTTAACACGTGGGAGCAGCCATTTTCATCAGCTGTGTGCTTAGATCATGTACAGTTTCCACAAATACAATACCGGTATGTAAAGAAATTTCAGCCACAGTACATAAAAGTAGCATAGAGGTATGCCAACATTCTCTCCATTGTGCATGTTGCAAAATGCAAACAACTAGATCTTACACCTGTCACTCTCTAAGAAGTACGTAATATCTGTAGAGCGCCACCTATGCAAAATTTATTTTTGAGAAGGATTTAACCTATATTTTTACCTGTAAGTGGTAATGAGACGTCCAATATTCATAGCACATGTAGTAAGTTCCAATAAAAGTTTTATATTCTAGGTGGGTTTTAGCAGCCACTTCCCTCCACGAGGCATGCTGGAATCAGGAAAAGGGCGTTCAGTAAGGGAATTTTTTTGCGAATTTTAACCTGAAGGATGGACATATGCCTATTATGGCATGTGCAAGTATTATGTCAAATATCGTATTATACAACTATCAGCTACAGTAGACTAGTAGAGAATTCCATTTTTTATCACAAGAGACAAAACAAGTCGCATTATTTTATAGTTTCAACTGCAAAATTTAACCTCAAGCAGATATGCATCTGAGGATGTGAATATTTGTGAACACCCAGGGAAGGTACACTTATATTTTGGTGCTATATAGGCTATTCAAAAATACCTCAAAATGAGAAGACACCCAACCCCATATGAAACAAAATGTGCACACCAATAATATACAAGATTTACCACACACACACACACATACACACACAATGCCATGAAAGAATTTTTATCCAAAATACACCAGTATGAAGTTAAGCATATGTAAAGGAAGTATCTGCAAAGGAAGTATCATGATGCCATGCTCAGTCCTATACTTCGTCATGATAATATCACAACACTTACGCAATTAGAGTTGTATCTGGTTCTGTCAGTACTACGGAAATCCATTTAGCCCTCCAACCCCCAAATTTAAAGTTGTTTTAACAGGTTTATAACTTGCCTGGACAAGTTTTTAAATCATTTAACCAACTTCAAATCTCATTTGAATGACTTTCTGAATTCGTTTGAATGAAATTATAACTAGTTTAAACAAGTTTTAAAATGTAAAATATACAGAACTCAATTTGATGAATTTTTATGTAATTTGAATGACTTAAAATCTTGTTGGAACGAGTTCTGATCTCATTTTAGCAACTTTTGAAACATGTTTGAATTATTTCAGAACACAATAAAATGATAACTTTAATTTAAATTATTTTCGTTATCATTTGATAGAATTTGTAACTCATTTGGACATCTGTAAATCCTGTTTGAATTAAATTCTTTGTTTGAACAAATTGATAACTCGCTTCACCAAGTTCGCTAAAGGAGTGTCAAACTTGTTCTGAGACCAGCCAAAATTCAACACCCCAAAAATACCAAACTTGAAAATGTTGCCCCCCCCCCCCCCCCCCCCCCCGTAGTATGAGCTTACATACCAGTAGTAACAAACTGGCCAAATAGGGAGGAGGAAAATGGGTGGGGAGGGAGGGCAGGGAATGTGTGTCATTTATTATTAAGGGACCAACCATTTAATATTTGGGGGGGGGGTCTTTTTGTAACTGGGATTTTTTTTTTTTCCTCTCATAACTTAAAACTTAAGTAATTTTCTTTCAGCTAATATAATGGATATAATAGGTGCTTTTCTGTTGCTATAAATCAGAGCAAGTTTTTTTTCTCCAAGCTATTTGATTGATGGACAGTTTTTTTCTTAAATCACAAACCCCATCTCTCTCCAATGAAATGGTTTGTCCCAAATTGTAAAGAATGGAAAGTGTAAAAAATGTACACTATACTGAAAAATAATCATTTCTGTAAAAGAACAACCATCTTTAATAAAAAAAAGCAAACGATTCCTCATAATGCTACAGGCATATTGTACAAAATTTCATTGTTAAAATCCATAATTTTTTATCGTCCAACAGCCAGTTGTCGTTCGCCTTCTTCAATCGTGTGCCATGTTTCTCGCGATCTAATGCGCTTGTTGCAAGATAATGACATCATCAGCTGTGTCACCAGTGTTCTTAAAGAGCGACAGAATTTAATTATATAGTAAAATCAAACAAAATGATATTCAAAAAGGTAATTTCATGTAATTTTAAAAAATCATAATGAAAATCTATTTTTTCACTAATGCCTTTTTTGTATGAGACATTTTGGCCTTGAAGTTTCTATTATAAGCTAAAGATAGCGCCGCCAATCACATATGACTTTGTTTACATATTTTGAACAGAAAAATCAACTTTGGGAATTACTGTAGTATCATTTATTTTCGTGGGGCTCAATTTTCGTGGTTTTGTAAAAAAAGATATTTTCATGGGTACTTAAATTCGTGGTTTTGCCTGTCAAAGTTTGCATATTACTAAGTGTTTAATTTCGTGGTTTAACCTATACAAATACCCAAAATAAAGAATACAAAAGAATAAAACTCTGCCGATGCAAACGGCGGTCACTTGAATGTTTATAACAATACTTTCACATGATGTTGATACATTGGCTTTGTCCGAAAATCAGTGAAAATATGAGCTTTAATAATCTGCTGTAATTAGAGTATATACATAGTGTTTCATTAATAATAGTGCTTCAAGCAATAGTTCTAGTATTTTACAGGCTTGTTGTTCTTTTGGATTCAAAATGCATGGATAAAATGAAATGTGGTTTCAGGAGGATTTAAATTGTGTACATTGAGACTTGATTGACACGATGTTGATACAGTGGCTTTGTCTGAAAATCAGTGAAGTGTGAGCTTTAATACTCTGCTGTAATTAGTGTATATACGTAGTGTTTCATTAATAATAGCGCTTCAAGCAATAGTTTGAGTATTTTACAGGCTTGTTGTTCTTTTGGATTCAAAATGCATGGACAAAAGAAAATGTGGTTTCAATAGGATTTAAAGGACAACATTTGTACTCGAGTGAAGGATTGATGTGAACAAGTATGTAATTTAATTTTCATATACTATTATTTTTTTTATTATTCTTTCTTTCATTTTCAACATTACTAGTGTTTGAATAACTTATGTTTTTTCTCGTTTCTCTCTATCCTTACCTATCTCGCATATCGATTTAAGGCAGTGAGTGGAAATTTCACCTATTGGATATCTTATCGACACGTGTGCATTGAAACAATATAAAATGCTTTATAATTCTTTTTTCAAAGGTTTAAAATAAAACAAACACGTCTAAAAGCTAATATTTTATTTCTAAATTACAGTATTGACGTTGATTTATAAAATACTAGTAGGTTCCTTAATCTCCGGGAACGACACACAGTAAGAAAATGAGTGTGTGTGTGGGGGGGGTGCCGCCATCATCATACGTGGCTAATATTTCGTTGGGTATTTAAATTCGTGGTTCGGGGCAACAACGAAAACCACGAAAATTGATGATACTACAGTAATACAACTGGATAGCCAATGTAAATATTTGGTTTTAATCATGTGGGTTTCTTATACAATGTAAGAAAAATTTACACTCGAAATGTACATTCACTACAGACTTTTTCGTTTCAGTATTATTTCATAATAAACATATATTCTATATCAAAAGACATTTAATCTATTATAATAAATGTGTGTCCATTCACCAGTGTCTATTTTTAAATTTCTCTCTCCCTCTGTCTCTCTGTATGTCTGTCTGTCTCTCAGTCTATTGAGTCATGTATCTATATGGTAAAGAACAAGCAGTAATGTAAGTGCACAAACTGCATATAGAATTAACATAATTTTTTTTTTCATTTTTAAATTTTTTTTATTTTTTATTTCAAAAACATGGAGACGCTATAAGCTAATAATATCCATACCTTGGTCTAACTGGCATGGTCCGGTCATATGCCATGCGACTTTTTAGTCAGTGTCACGAACTATGGACGTCAATTCCGGAAATAAGTAAACATACACATGCTCAGAAAACGGTAATTATGAACTAATGTACATGAATGCCAAAATTTTTTTCACGATGATTAAATGAAGTAGATATAGTTGAACACTTTTTATGGTTTATTTGAATCGATTATCATAATATTATAATGAACGCGTTAAAATTCAGGTTAAATGAACGAAAAGGGGTTACTCGAGGCTACTATTTGAAATCCCTTTTGTTGCCAAATGATTGTATTTTCTAAATGCACATTATTATCGCATGAATATCACTATTTTTTTTCTTTTTTTTTTTCTCATGTACTTCATATTTCCTCTCCTGTTGAAACTGGATTGCCATTTTGAGCATGTATCAATTTACACAGGACGCCAAGGCTACTGTATTCTTTTGTTGTAAGTATGGGCCCATTCCATTCTGAATCGTACACCACCTTCAGTCTTCAGTTATTATAATGCTATATTTATTCAGACCATTATTTTGGAATGTGTGGCATATCATTAAAAAAAAAAATGATAAAGTCTATATTTTACTTACATTACGATTTTGTGATTCAGATAATTTTTTTCACTGTAGTTTCGTAACCGTTATTTTAATTTTACTGATTATAACGGATGGTATTGTGCACGTTTTATACAGTATAAATGTACCGTCTTTTAGTTTTACCTACGCGAGGATCCGCGTCGTTGCCATGCACCTTACAACGTTTATTAGGCAGTGCTTGTACTATAAATAGCATTATCTTTAACATTGCACTCGCCGTTAACAACTTTATTTTTCCAAATTAAAAAAGTATGCGTAGATGGAACAAGGTTTGGTTTGAAATTTTGTAAGGTATAAAAGAGATTAAATAATCCTGAGCTAGATAGTAACTGGCCCAGGTAAATACTTTTGAAGACCGAAGGTGGTGTACGATTCGGAATGAAACGGGCCCATACTATACGAGTATCCTTAGTTTGTAGACTGAGATCCATTAGTCCTACAATGTAAGACGTCTAACCTGATATTTATGCTAAACAACATAAATATCAGGGTAGACGTCTTACAGTGTAGGACTATAGATCGACCAGCTCAGCCTAAAGTTAAACCGGGAGCAATAAACACCAAATAAAGACACGAGTTGATGGATCTCTGTAGAGACTAGAGTGTTTGTGTATATCCCTGTGTTTATAATCCCACGAATCTGACCTTATATCTTTAAAATTCGAAAATACAACGCCGGATGGGACCCCGCTCGATTCAACTTGAGAATATTTTCACCAAGGTTTTATGAATTTATCGGGGTCATTATTATACCTATATTTACCTATATTCATTTGAAATATAGAACATAAGATTCCTGGATGGCCTTGGTTATGATCTGTTTAAGTTTAATCTAAAAATAATTAAGATACAGACCATTAAATTTTTTTTTTTTTTTTTTTTTTTTTTTTAGGGGGACAGTTGTGTGTTTGAATTTCCGGCAGTCATAGAGCTTGAAAAAAAAGAAAGGAAAAAAAAAACAATACCCATGCTCTGATTTGTATAAGAAAAAACCTTTCTCTGTGCATACAATATATTTGTTGAAAAGATGAAAAGAGATATCGTGAGATAAAAGATTTTTAAAATCCTGGTTGGGAAAAGAAAAAAAAAACAAGTCTATTTTCTCGCCACCACAATTGGCATATTACAGGTCGGTCCCTCAATTGTTTACTGCTTTTCTAGCCAAGTCACATGACTAAGATTTGACCTTTGACCTTACACAGACTATCACATGTAGCCGGTATTTTTCCAATAGCACTGTGCAAGGTCATTGATAAAAAGTCTGACGAAACATCCTCATTCCTTTCGAATCTACTCGAAGTGGAAGTTTCTGGAATAAAACAGTAAGTTGACATGGTGTATTGTCTTTAGCCAGTTTGCATGAATGGATTATTTAAAATCAGATAATACGGAGGCATAGAGTATTAGGTTAGTAGTCATGGATCTGGGCCATAACGGTAGGGATTTGTAATGGTGGGGACTGTATTGCAGAACAGGGATTTGTGGCCATGGTAGAGTGCAAATGGATTGGGGTTGGCTATATGTAGTACAGGAATAACGGGGGGGGGGGGGGGATTCGTGGTGAAAAGAAGGGGGAGGCTCTATTGCAGGAATGATTCCTGAAGGGGGAAGGGAGGCTCTCTATACCACCACCAGTTCCTTCCGTTTTTTCCCAAATTCATGCGCTCATTAAATTTAACTATAACTTAAGCAGCAGCTAAAATTTTACCATGAAAGTTCCAGTATTTTAGTAGAATTCTTTGCGGTAGTTTAAGATTATCTTTGATTAGTAAGTATAGTATGTGTCTGTGTTTTGATATTGTTTTTTTGGGGGGTGGAGAGGTAATTCTTGCCGGGATTTTTTTTTTTTTTTTTTTTTTAACCACAAAACAACTTTTTCCACAGCTAATATAGTGGATATCGTTGTTTTTGGTGGTTGTTCTTGTTGTTATTAATCGGAGCACGAAATTTGTTTCCAAACTGTTTGAAAGCTGGAGTGTTTTTTGTTGTTTTTTTATATTTTTAATCCAAGCCCCTCCCCCCTGAAAATCAAATGGTCGGTCCGTAATCAGTTAAAAATGATAATTATATTTAGCAAAGTGAGGAGTTATGGCTTTTTTTTTCAATCTCGAAAGTGCTATCGCTCACAGAATTTGAGGAGGGAGAGGGTTTTGAGATATAACCCTCCCCATCTAATCCAATCAATCAGCCCACAAACCTGTGCTGGTACTGATGGATGGTTGGGGTATGATGTCACCGATTTATTAAATCGTGCAGTTGTGCAGACAGATTTGTCTGCAACACATTAGTGTACATTTTAGACCTGTGTTTCTCGCTGCTCTTGAGCTAGTCAGTTGAAGTGTCCTTTTGGCAATATGTACATAATATTTCTGGATCAAATCCTATGTTTGACAACTTGTAATTCCACAAGGAATATAACTATCCTACCTCCTGTCACCATTTTGAATTTCATAGCTACATCTGGCTGTTTCATCATATCCAGCAACCAATCAGATGCTACTTATGCTCATTTGCTCATTTTGAAAGTTTTGATAGTTTTGGTCATGTGACTCGAGCATCCATAGATTTGTCATGTGACTGTCATGTGCACTTAGGAAGCAAGCACCTGAATATAACAGGTGAAAATATTTCAAATTACCTGTTATAGTGATTGATCGTTAATTTAATGTGATTAGACACACAAAAGAATGGCATTTAATATTTGTCGAGGTGAAACATGACCAAAGCAGCTGAGCTTACATCCAATATGGCCACCATGGCAGCCATCTTGAGAAGATTGTTATTGCTATTCCTTGGGAAAGGTACTTGACTCCCATTTCCTGGGCATGACATAACCAATAATGTGTTACAAGCACTGTGAAAACCAAAAAAATTATTGCTATCCATCTGAAATGGAAAAGTCATCTCGACATTGGATATTCACCAGAAGACTTATGAATACAGTTGGTCCAAAATGAAAATTTTGTGCTAATCTGAATGCCAGTATGATTACCATGGTGACCATCTTGAGAATCTTTGCGTTATTCCTCCTAGATGGATGATCATATTGAATGGGGTTTTAACCAAAAGATATCCTATAATATTTAGTTGGTCCTATGAAAATGGTTCCAATCTGATGGACAATATGGCTGCCTTGGCAGCCATCTTGATAAATGTTTATCATTGCTACTCCTGAATGGATGGTCATATCAACATGGGGTTTTCACTGGAGGACTACTGATGGTGCCTAGTTGATCCTTTATGATTGACAGCCAATATGGCCACCATGGTGGCCATCTTGAAAATCTTCTTGTTTCTACTTCTAAATTGACAGTCATATCAACATGGGGGTTTTCACTAAAAGACTTCTTATGATGTCAGTTTGCCCCTAAATGAAAATGGTGCATATATTATTCCAATATGGCCACTGAGATGGCCAGCTTGAAAATCTTGTTATTGCTACTCCTGATTGGATGGTCATATTGACTTCGTTTTCACCATAAGACTTCTTATGATGTCTAGTTGGTCCTAGAGTATCAGTCTGTTTGAGACACACTTGTTTTCAAATGGAGGGGACTTTCCAAAATTTTCCTTTTGAAAATGGATTCTGCTTTTGATGGATCATATTATGCTCTGACCCAGTCTGTCCAACCATCTGTCCAATTATCCGCTGTCCTTTTTCACACAATAACTTCTACACTCCATCATTTAACTTATCAAACTATGTGGATGGCTTGCACATAAGGTAAACAACAACCCTATCGATATTGTGGTCAAAGGTCCAGGTCACTGTTACAAGTTCCACATTGCACACCTTGACCAAACTTTGCGGATGACTTGCGTTTGGGTTAAGGAAGAAGCCTGTGGAAAGAAGTTCTACATCACAGACCTGTGTAAGGAAAATAAGTCTGCCTGCCTATATGATTGTCATAAGGTCAAAGGTCATCGACACTGACTGAAAGAAAGTTATTTTTGCATAACAACTTTAGATCTTGTCCACATACTTTGACCAAAGTTTGTGGACGGCTTGCACTTAGGTACGAAATAGGCCTTTTGATTTGGGGGTCAAAAGGTCAAAATTCGGGGTCATTGTGACTGAAAGAAAATATGGTTTTGGATAATAGCTTTTGTTCTAGAGCAAGTTTCTTGACTTCTTGACTAAACTTTGTGGATGGCTTGCATTTGGGGTAATAAAAAAACCTATAGATTCTGGGATCTGAAGGTCAGATGTCACAGTCATGGTAAGTCTCATAAGAAGATTATTTTCTGGACATTAAGTTTGGTTCAAGAATGCATACCATGTCCAAAGGTTCAGGTCATTGAGACCAATTGGTCAACCATACCCTACTAGTGCCTTCATGGAGGACTATTCAACTCTGGGTGGTTATATAATGTGCCATTCATACTACTCCTGTAGTAATCCTGGGACTTGACTAGTGGATGATGGGTATAAGGGTACACAAGAATTTTAGCTTTATGAACAGCACAAAAATGGGAAATTCTAGTCACATTATATTCTCTTGTATAGTTGGATGAGTAGCAGTTCTAAAAAATGTTTACCCCTGTAATACCAGCTCTTGTGTTTTGTTGCTGCTGTTGATTTTCTACATTAACTATCTTTGGCTAGGCAGATTTCCAGGGAACCTTGACATAAATTTATTACTTGCATGTCTCAGAGCAGGTACATGTAAATGTCAGTACTGTAATAAATATCAGAAGTAGTAGTTATATATATATATATATTTGACTTGCTTTTATGCCAGCTGGCTGTACTATACAATGCAGATAATAAATGTAGCTGAGCTCTGGATTTTTCATATAATGAAGCCTGCCTGAAAATATCTACATGTTCATTGCCACATTGTGTTTTCAAGAGCACCTGAATGACAATGAAATGAAATGGTGGTGGTGTGAGCTATGTGTCTATTCAGAATTTTGACGTTATGATTACCTTGCAAGTGAGAATGTAAATTTCAGGTGGTTTAGCAGGTTTGAAGTTTTTCCCTTGTAGACATATTCAACATTGCATTGCTGCCATTCACCTTGTGTCTGTTACAGATTGCTGCCAAATTACCTAGCTAAACAAACATTCAAATGCAGCTGCATATTATGAACAATGTTTTGCTTATATGATAGATTTACTTTAGGCAAACTTACAGAAGTATGGCCAATATTGTTAATTTTGCACAAGATCACAAGGTGGTAATTTGTGTACAGATATAAAGAATTTAAGCCTTCCCTTGCTCCTTTATCATCCATGGCTGCCTGTTCAGAGATTTCCTAGTTTTTCATAAGTACACATAAACAAAAATACGTTGTCAACAACACCATCTAATGGTCTTTTATACATCAGTGAAAGTGTCCCCTTGTATCAAGTGACATGTGACTGCGTTTGAGAGAGAAACTTTTATTGGCTTCTTCAGATAGCGTAAAAGTATAGGTTGGGACACAATGGAAAAAAAAACATTATACTTGCACTCGCAGTGATGGTTTAGCAGATTTACGCATATCCATGAGCAATGAGGAAATCTCCGCACATACAGCCACTGGTGATAAAGGAGCATAACAGATTGTTGATCATGGCTTGTGCTGACCCCTACCCAGGCAAAATATTTTGTAAACAACAATTTTTATAGCTTTCCCTTATGTAAATTATTAGATTACTAGACAAATTTCAAAGATATCATCATTATGAAAGTGATATAAAATTGGAGGGCACATCATTTATATACAGTCCTACCCACTTATATCGACATCACTTATGTTGACAAGCCGCCTATGTCGACAAACAAACAAAGTCCCGGTCCCTTGGTCTACTATTACTACCAAATTTGTCATGCTTATGTCGACGTCGAGATAAAAAATAAACGTACATGTCGACAGAAGCCCTTGGTCCCAGCTGGAACAATCCTTTGTTTTTCGAATCATTTATGTCGACAAGCTGCCAGTTCCGACCCATACTTTGTTCAACAATTAGTTGATCTTGCCGCCAAGCTTTAAATTTGGCCCTGCCAGATCATTTATGTCGACAAGCGGCCAGTTCCGACATGTACTTTGTTCAACAATTAGTTGATCTTGCCGCCAGGCTTTAATGTCTCGGTGGATTAAAAAACAGGCTTTTGTTTGGTCCTATAAAGTTGGCCTTTCACAGCGTCTTAAATAACACATGTACCCTTCATCAAAGCAAGCCGGTTACAATGTTCAATAAAAACAATCCACCCTTCATTAAAAAAAATCATCACCAAACTTGAATAAAAGCATTGAAATCTGATCGATTGTTGCATTTTCCAAAGTGATCTGTGATTAAAACAAGTTTTTTGTGCTGTGAAAGTTTCCTTTTTTTATATTTATGTTTACAATGGTTACCAACGGCAGCGTAAAACGCAGATTAAATTTACAGTCTCTGGAAACTAAATATCTGGCTGTTAAGGAAGTTGAAGGTGGGGCATTTCACAAAGATGTCTGTGAAAACTTTTCACTTAAACATAACACCCTGTCAGGATGGATGATAAACCAACAAGTTGTTCACCACCTTTTTTTTTTTTTTTTTTAACTGGTGGCGGACCAGTAAAAAAAAAAGAACAACTTGTTGGTCTAGATGGATGAAAGCTGCCGAGTCTATAAAGAACGGTAAATTAATCGTATCAGCCGCATATCTCGTGTTCAATTGTATGTACTTTTCACTTCCGTAAATAAATATATGTTTTCATTTCCCTGTGAATAGCCCCATCCCCTTGGTAGCCTCAGTAAGATGGGAACATGTATTGTTTCAGGCTGACCAAAATCTAGGTCAATTTAAGTACATGTACATGTACTTTGTAGCATGTAAATAACAACTATGCAACCATGTGCTACTTTAATGAATATCGTTGTGAATTGTGTAGACGTGTTAGATCAAATGAGGACAACCATTTTTTATACATGTGTTTCCTATCAGGATGTGACCAATGCATACATTTTCTAACATGAGACCCGTACATGAATTCATGGATTTTTCATATACATGCACTTAACGCATGGTGGATTTTATTACACAAAGGTAACCAAAATGTAATTTGTCAATATAGAAATGTATTTGACACTGGTTTTGTCTTCATGTACTCAAAATTTCCATTGTTTGTTTTCTCAAAGTGTAAATCCTGCTCACCGACAACAGGTCACCCCATACAGATGAATTTAACTTGTATGCAGGTCCAAGAGAAATGTGCTTTTTTCAGCCCCCACCCTGCCAACACTTATCTCGACATCCGCTTATGTCGACAATATTTCCTCGGGCCCGAGGATGTCGACATAAATGGGTAGGACTGTATAGACAAAATTTTTATTTGACAAAATTCCTTCTATCTTTGTGTAAAATATGTAATTCTTTTGCTGAAGTTTAAAGCTTGCTGGGTTACTGATCAGTTAATTATCGTGATGTGCAATATTTTATGGTTGTATTGATACATCATCTCGGTTTCAATGTTTTTTTATCATGACAAGTCAGAAATTATTGATTTTAGCCAATACATGCATTTGCAGAAATAAATATCTCAATACCAGTGTGCATCAATGAATCATTTCACCTCTAACTGTATTGTTTCGCTAAGATGCAATGGGCCATGTCATCTTTCGTGTACAGAAAGCTCAAAATGATGGGACATTCCAGGGTACTAAGTAGAGGTGAAACAATCAGTGTATCAATAAATTTTCCATATCAATACCCATATTGATTCAAGAGGTGAAGAATCAATACAAAGCGATACTTACCCTATACAAGTTACTTTAATCTTCAGCAGCCATTTGCCTTTTTATTCTTTAAATTGAGAATACATCTGAGACAGACATAGCAGGCATATACACCCATTTCTGTCAGTAAGAAATAAAAACACCCACTCACCTTCTAAAATTAACACAAGGTGACCAACTCGCATGGTTTCATGCTAATTATTTTATCCTGTCAGCATATTCAGCCACTGAATATGTAATACCCCAGTAAAGAAGACACTCCAGATTTGTTCTCAATACATCATCATTTGATGACCACTTCAGGGATTTAAAAATTTTATCAAAGTCAGCTTGCCCAGGGCAAGTTGACTGGAAAATTTAACTTGCCCTTGGAAAATATGAGCTTGCCTCAAACATAATATTCCAACATCAGTAAAACAATAAGATAAAATAAAATATGGTTTTAAGGAAATCGCGTTATATTTATTTAAGCTTTTGTTTTCTTTCTATCTTTGTTGACACCTGAAAACTATATGCCAGTAATTAAAGTTATCAAAAAATATATATATAAATACTACATATAGATAGATATGTAGATTAGAAAGAGTTACAATGCAGATATAGTAGAACAGCAAAAAGCAGACAGGTACATGTATATAGACAGATAAATGGATAGGTAAAAAAGGGTTTTGGAAATAGATTTTTATGTTAGAGAGAGAGAGAATGAAAGCTAGACTGCTGTTTGTATTGATTTATTTATAGTCACAACTGAAGGATTTGTGAACACTTATTTTATCCATTTACTTGACAATTATCATCTAGTCATCTTGAAGTTTGCAACATGTATCAAAATATTTTAGAATCCAAACTTTGAGGATGATTTGAGAACATTTACTTTTGTCCATTTAATTGTTTGCCAAGCAATAAGTATGTATCAGTCTCCTGTAATTATCTCGTAAACAACAGATAAACACCACTTGTGATGCTACATTTTCGTAACATCCAAGTAGTGTGGTTGCTACATTTTGGTAACATCAATCATGCTTTAAACAAAGTCCTCATGGTGGTGAATCGTTAGAGATGAGTGCCTTTTATTTCCAAACTCACCTCTGAAAGAAATCTCACGAGTTGTATTATTAACAATTGACACCTACTCGCCATAAAATTGGCAACATGCATCAAAACAATCTCAGAAAAGTCGATTGTTTAGAGTTGACAAACTGCCCAAGGCTAACTTTGGACCTGGAAGTTGACAAATCCTGGATACATACAGATATTATAATTAAAATGTAGCTGATAAGTTAAAATATAAATAAATATTCCTTATTTGTCGAAACTAGCTTTAAATAGTAAATATTCACATTGTCCCGTCTGTCTGAGAAAATGCAAGACTGACCTCGACATTGACTACAATATGAAAACGATAATTACAATAGATCAAAGAAACTGTGTCCAGTTGCGCTGAAGAAGAATGCGATACATATAAAGGTGCTGATATATGTACTGTGGCGAGATCGCAGGGTATAAAACTCAGAATGCAAAGCAATAGGAACTGAACACGACCCCTTGTCTGTAAAATAGCTCGCACAGAGCTACTAGTGTTTTATGTATTTTACCCAGACCACCAACGTTAAATAAAATTTCTTGTATCTTGGATCCCTCTATCAATTTTTTGGACTTGGCTGCGGGCAAGTGCCTGCAAACTTGAGCTTGTCCTGGGAGTCGGGCAAGAGGTTTTGTAAATCCCTACACTTTTATGTGAAAAGTTTATATGTTGCTTCATATCTTGTCTACTTGGGTCCAATTTGAAGGCTATGCTAACAATGTGTCACGCAGTGAAATATGTTGCATTAAGTTCTGATTGGTGGATATTGTTTGTTCAAGTCCAGGGTAAAACAATAACCACCAATCAGAACTTACTAGCTTGTTCACTGTGTGACTCACCAGATGTATTGGCATCCAAACTCAATCCAAACAGATACAAAGCTACATAGAAACTTTGCACAAAAGTATATATGTAATCAGTGACTGAATGTACTAACTGGATTAAAAAAGAACAAATTAACACGGAATCTGCAAGGGGGCGGATTCCAAACTGCATGTTACGAGTTATAGTCACCTTGTTAATTTGTAGATGTGGAGTGGGTGTTGTCAATAATTTCTTTTTCACTGACAGAAATGAGAGCCTGTGGCCACGGCAGTTGTTTTGTATCTGCTGGAAGTACAGTGTGAAGGATTTGGTGGTTAGTTATCTCTGCTCCCACATTTGGATTTGTTCTAGATAAGATTTTTCTTGCACGAATAAATTACACTATTTCTTCTGTTTTGAAGATAATACCGTAATGCCTTCCAACTTTAAATGAAGACATGAAATTGGTAATAATATGTTTATAAACCATTCATACAGTGCAAAACAAATGACGTAGTGACCAAGATGATTCCTGCATCTGATCAAATGGAGCAGCCTGAATAGAACTAAAAAGTTGAATTAAAATCACTGACAACTAACAGGCAGTCTGTTTGGAAGTAAAAAAGAATTAATCTTGTCAAGGATGAGAATAGTATATGAACAGATGATAAGTCTATGTCTGTCCGTAATTTGCATACTTGAAATATAACCAATATGTCAACACATATTAAACATCACCACCCTGCCACTGACAGAAATTCTGAAGGTGAAAAGACTATAAAGTTGATATGTGTATCGATAATGTATCGTATCATAGGCTCTGCATCGTGAATCGTATTGATACATGACAGAGGTGTACCATTTCACCCCTAGTGCTAAGATACCAATGAGATATGATGAATAACAGCTGTTTGGGTTATCTTGCTTGAGGTTGTTACTAAAAAATATTCAGATCCTTCTACCAGTAACTATTTTCTCATTAACTGTAATTTGCTGCTTTATGTTCAGTTTGATCTTCACTATCCAAGAGTTCCCTATCCACTTTGATCCATGGCATATGTAGCCAAGGGAAATCAGTTGACCAATGAAAAAGCTGATTACATGACTTGTTAGGCATTAAGTATGGTGATTCCCACGATGTCTTCATGCCTAGACTCGAAAGAAATGTGCATGAGAATGTTTATATTGAGGAACTTTATGCAACATGTGTAGTTGTCTATGGAGGCTGTGCTGCGATTATTCACAGTTATCTTAAGTAAAATGTATTGAGCAATCTGGTTGGATCCGGTTTTTTTAGCTGCATTCTACCAGATATCAGAGCAGTAGATCCCATTTTTGCTAGCTACATATGCCATGGATCAAATGGTTTGGATCAACAACCCTTTGCTAGTGATGAATGTCCACTAATTTGAGACCTGCATCTTTTATGAAAGTATATAACTTCTAGACAAGCTCTTTGCTATTGTGCTTGAATTGAAAAAAAAAATAGACCCAAAAGTTTCACAATAGAAAATACTAGGAGATAGAAAAATGAAACTTTACAAATTATGTGTAGAATTAAAAATAACATGCCTTTTCAGGAAAAAGATGTACATAAATGTATTTTTAGAACATACAGAATGGTCTGTATTATGTAGAACTATGTACTCAGTTGTACAAATGTAGATCTATAAATATTTGTATTCAGTGTGCTTTGTAAAGGAAAGTTTAGAGTAGTTCTGTATTGATAGATTTTACATCAATGTTTTTCCAGTTCTAACTGGTTACAAAATCTAATAATACATTCAAGTAGATGAGAAACAAGTTATATATGTACACAGCAGGAGATAGCTGCTGATGTGGCTGTATACAGAAACCAGGTCAATCAATAGCAACACTACATCATCCAAAATAAGCTGATGCAAGATATCTATTTCTTGTATAGCAGATATGGTTTTTATCATGTTTCAGCAAGGTCTCTGTACTGTGTGTATAGCACTCATTTTAAGGTCCTTCATTATAACACGGTTCCTATTACAGAGTAAGACAGATGTGGTCGTGGATTTTTATTTCATTCAGTGGTAGTAAGATGTAAGGCAGTATACTCCATGGTTCCCATGAAGAATATTATAATGGGGAAGTATTGACCTCGTGTATAGGTTTAGTCCATCTGTAAACAACGTAGACCTTGATCTGCCATCACATAATGTGCCAGCAGATCAGGACTCTCTTGTTTGTTCTACTGATTCAGCCTAACAAACTGCATAGACCAAGATCTGCCAGTGGATTATACAACTGCTGACATGGCTTTATGCAGTTTGTTTTCTGGATTTGAGATAATTGCTTCATTTTGTTCACCAAACAGATGACTTGTTTCTTTCTTTTTTTTTTTTCTTTTTTTTTTTTTAATGGCTGTAGCTCCTTTCAATTTCCATGGAACACATTTTCATATCTCAGTGGGAGATCTGAATATTTTGGGGTTCGAGGTGGTGGTGGTAGTTGAATACAATTATTTTTACCTGCAGAGTTTACTGCCAAACTTATACAGAGGCTTACTTGGTGCTCTCAACAGAGTTTCAGGATGAGGAGTCCTGGACTTTTCCACTCATGGAATTGAGGAGTCCCCAGCCTATTTCTGAGAGTCCCTGGCATAAACTCGGAAGTCCCTCACTTTCAAATGGATAAAAAGGAAAATGAAAAAGTACATGATCCTTATTTTAATACATATCAGGATTGAATTCTTAGCCATTTATAATGTCATACTAAAAAGAAAATATTTTTCAGTAAATAGAATGTTACGTTTAAATATTATACATGTAAATTTATAATTTGTTTACCCCTACAACAATTAAAAAAAAAACAATAAATAAACAACAATAAAATCCTCAACAATTAGTTTAAATCTCTAGAATGATCATTTAGAATGCTGCGTGGTTTTCTCTGCAAGTAAAATACAGTCATGTAGCATCTTCATTCACACCAAAGAAACTTGCATTAGTAAACACCTGGCATTGCACTTTACCGTATATATAAACGTAAATTACCATTATTAAATTAAACAAAGGAATGAAAAAATATACGAAGTAGCACATGTGCAAAATACTATTTTAAAATAAATATGTTAATTGGTAAACTATTTTAAAAGCCTTAAGAGTTGGCCCTAAGGAATAAAGGTGGGATATAATGTGGGCTCTATCGAAAAGATGAATTAATCTTGGTATATGTATAGTTTTCTATTTAAGTGTAGTTTTCTCTGCAAGCTTGAGACTGCTGCCTTTTTTGTTTTTTTTTTTTTTTCCTTTTGTTGGCATTAGTGTCACTTTCATCACAAGTCTGTTTCTTGAAAAATGAAAACAGATTTTGCAAACTCATTTTTACGAGTTGACATACTTTTCTGTACTCTTTTAAAAAATCTCTACTGATATTGTAGTGTCCTAGTACAAATCACACATACTTAAATAGCAGTTATTATTAATAACTTATTATGGCATATCAGTGATTTGACAATATTGTCCAGATCAAACTCTGAGAAAGCTTCAATTAATTCCATGATTTATATTCATGTCGTCACCAATTTAATTTAAACACCATTACAGCAAAATAAGGCATGGTTTATTTGCCAACCAATCACAGGTGCTTACATACACACTCAATAGAACATCGTTTTTTTTAAAAGTACATGTATGTCAGAGTAGCCTTCAGAAGGCCAGTCCTTTTCGCAAGATAAATATGGTGATAAGGATTAACTGTTAGTCGTACAGGCTTCATGCCTGTTTACTATAAGTCTAGCCTTTAGCTATTCTGCAGACTGGCCACGGCTAACCAAAATATAAAAAGAGGGAGCATTCTGGGGGAAAATGAGTTGCAACACGGGGACACGTTACAGAGAGAAAGGGTGCATCCTTTGAAAAATTCATGTGTATTTGACCTGGAAGCTCAGGTCTTGAGAGCCCTGCTTACTCCTTTATACTCTGGAACATGCTTCTTTGAAAAATACACTTTGCATCCTTTTTGTTGGGCTACTGTATATGCTCACTTATAAGTTGAGTCCAACTGCAAACAACATAGACCCTGATCTGCTGTTGCATAATGTGCTGGCATATCAGGGTCTATGTTGTTTATCCTACTGAGTACTCCTAACAATCCACATAGACAAAGATCTTCTGGCACATAATGTAATGGCAGATCTGGGTCTATGCAGTTTGCAGTTGGACTCAACTTGTAAGCAAGTATATACTGTAGTTGAAATGCCATTTCTTGTGCTGTGTTTACCTTTGTAAATGTTTTCACTCTGACTCCATATTCCGATTCCCCCAACTCCCAGAAATGTCTGAAAGTCAGGTTGGAACCATTTTTTCAGAAGTGCTATGTGAATATTATTGGGACTCCATCATTCTCAGCAATAAAATCTTTAGAAGCATACTGCTTGTATAAAGCACATCAATATGCTGGTGCATCATACCATGGCAGATCTGGATCTGTGCTTGCAGTTAAATTTACTTTAATAAATACATGAGCAAATACAAAACATGTATAATTCTATTTCAGGAAAAGCTGTTTGTCACAGAGTCCAACATCCATAGGGCACTAACTGACCTTGAATCTGAAGCCGAGCATCGCACAATGGTTCAGACTGAGACCAAAGAGCAGGAATGCACCCTTGAGGTGACTGCGATGAATAAGAAAAAACTGACCATTAACATCAAGGTATTGCATGGAGATCCTTAGAGTTTTATGCCCTTAGAAAAGCATGTTATTACTCTTCAAGGTTAGAAAGGTGGCTGATTTGGTCAACACTTTTTTTCTTCCCATAAACTCATTTTTGTACATTGTACACTTGCCCATTGAGTATGAAATTTCTGACCAATAGTTTTGTTTGTAATAATTAGGTGCCCAAATTGTTCCTCATACAAATCACTGTAAGAGGTTTTTGTAACATGACGACACTAGAGTCTAGCTTGCAAAGATCCCATTATACTGGTATGGGGATCTCTTTGAGTGCACTTGACAGATTTGGATCTAAACCGACAAAAACAAAATCCCTTTTAATTAATCATACATCAGTTTCTTCAAAAATAAAAATTACAGAGAAATTATACCATGATCAGAAACACAAATACATGGCAGAACCGACAAAATAGTAGTCTTCAAATCCTCAAAATATTTTGTCACTTGTAACGAATCACATGCATTGCAGATCGATTAAAGAAGAAAAACATAAATGTCCTGGCAAATATTGCAATGACATGGACAGACAGTCATGCATAACTGTCATTGCAGACTTATCAAAATAGATCTTATATGAATGTTTTAATGGTATGCTGATAAAACTACATTGAAAAAGATGGCTTGTTGTGCATGCACACACACACATGCACAAATATGTCCACACACACACAGGCAAAAAAAAGAGGTCTGCGATACCATTAGGGATCATCCATAAAGGACGTCCGCAAAGATGGGGGGAGGGGGGGTTTGTTCAAATGCGGACAAGGGGGGGAGGGGGTGTAAAGGACCTTGCGGACGTCCGCAAGCTAGTATTTTTTTTTATGATATTCTGTGTTGAACAGCTGCTTTAGGCCTACTGAATGTATTCCGGTATGTTTTGCGGACGTCCTTTATGGGTGATCCCTAAGTATAAATTATTTAATTATTTGTTAATTTCAATTTGTATGATTCGTGCCATAGAATATATATGAATGTGTTGGCTGACCATGCGACTGCAGAGCTAGTGCCTGAATAAAGATTTTTTTAGAGAAAGAACTTTCTGTTCATTTTCTTCTTTGTTTTGAGCTACATGTTGTGATGAGATCAGTGAGCGTTGTATTTTGAGAGCACCAGCTATTACACTGCCAGACCATAGAGCAGTGTATAATGCTAGATGGGGACGTCCACAGCCGGAGGGGAGGGGGGGTAGGAAAACAGGTATTATCTGCGGACGTCCTTTATGGACAACCCCTTATATGTTTAAAATCACAAACTTATGAAATTATTTTATGGCTTGCATTTGTTTAATATAGTTTGATTCAGATTTGGGGCATTCTGTAAAATTTTAAGTATCTGTCAAAGATTTTAAAGTAATAGGGCTGCTAGGGGTTCCACACACACACACACACACACACTCTCTCTCTCTCTCTCTCTAGGGGCAAAGGGGACAGCAAAAAGGTAGCCGGTTGCTCTTGCAGATTTAGGCAGGGAAATTAAACGGCTACCAGCGCTTAGGGAATGCGCTGTTGATTTGGGTTTTAATTTCACTGTTTAATGCCACCTTTCAGATTGCTGCATGTTTAGATTGCACTTGGATATCAATATACCAATAGAAGACTGTTAAACATGGGGTGAGCTGATAATGTGCCATTCACTGTATTCTTGTTCAGAGGAAGTTTTATTGCCTGATTGAAGCAAAATGGTTGAAGTAATGGTCTTTATTGCTAATAAATATAACATCAAGACTTTTTTTTTCATTTAAATCTGTGGTGTGTTACTGCAATGTAATAAGATGTGATGACTTGCATACAATACAGATGAGTAAAAGGAATTTTTAACTTTTCTTCGTAAGTATGATGGCTTATATGATTTGTGATGAATAAAGCCGTAAAATATTTTTTTACTGCAGAACTGCAAACGTGAAGATCTATCAGATGAGGATTTAGAGTATGATGACAACCCCTCATCTGCCGATATTGAAGTGGTCCATGAGAAAGATTTCCCACCACTGCAGGGCATCTTGAAGCAGCGCTCTGTCTCCGAGTCCAGTGAGGAATCCTCAAGTGGCAGCAGTCCTTCTCGTTCAGGTTCCAAATCAGTTTCGTTCAACTCCCATGTTGACAAGACCACTTACAAGCCAAACCAGGCAGTTACCTCGATGAAACAGGCTCTCAAGAGTAAACGCAAAAGACAACGGAAGATGCAGGAGAAAAAGCAAGATAAGGGAAGAAAGCGTCACAGTAGTACTGGATCGGAAAGCAGTAGTTGCGATGAACGGGATATCAAGTTTAATAACGAGTTGCAGAGTGAGGAGGAACCTGGAGAAAAAGAGGAAATTCAAGCAGATGATTTTGATTTTGAAGAAAAAGAGCAATACATTGCTGATAATGTTGTCATAGGGACGTCTAGTAGCGAGGAAAAATCTGATAGTGAGGAAGAAAAACAATGCATTGCTGATAATGATGTCATAGGGACGTCTGATAGTGAGGAAAAAGTATATTTTGAGAAAGAAAAACAATGCATTGTTGATGATAATGTCATAGGGACGTCTAGTAGTGAAGAAAAAGTCGATAGTGCTAGTGAGGAAGCTCATGATTCAGGCAAGGTTATCAAACTTGCCATGGATGTGAAAGCCAAGTTGATGACCAAACCGTCACCCATTGTAGATGATAGTGATAATGATATAGATGATGAGTTTAGGACCAGTAAGTGTCAGATAAAGCAAGTGGTTTTTGAAAGTAATGCTTTGCCTCAAAAGGATGTGGGTAGGACTAAGCGCACAAATTCCAATTCAGATGAGGATAGGAATGTTTTCAATAATGATCTTGGTGATGTAAATGCCAAGGGAGACGTCGAGCCAATACCTGAATCAGGGAGACCTCCCCAACAGTGTGCAGGAAGTACAGCACAAAGTTCTGGGAAGAAAGGAAGGAAAAGGAGAAAGAGGAAGAACAAGATTTGTTTGACAAATCAGGATGAAAATAGCAGCAGTATGGGGGATAAGAGTGCAAGTAGTGGTGACCAGAGTGCGAGTGAGGGTGAGGAAATGAAGAGTGCAAGTAGTAGTGAGAGTGAGTCAGCAAAGAGTGATGATAGTTGTTGCAAAAAGAAAATTCGGGAAGAGGGTTGCGGTGTTAAGCTTGGGTCAAAGAATGTGAGTGAGGAAGAGGGAGATGCTGAGAAAGAGAAAAATACAAAAAGGAATGAGCTTGGTGAGAAAAATGGCAGAGAGAAGAGTGATGTGGAGACAGTATTGAGCTGGAAAGATAAAAATGGCAGCAATAATGAGCACAAAACTGTTTGTCTTTTTAAGTTTTCAAATGATGTGATGTTTGATCTGGATGTCGAGTAATTGCACACAAAGTATGATTACTAAGAAGTCATTTTAATCCTGATTGTCTTAGTTGTAGTTTTTTCATTGGTAATGGGAATATTTTACAGTATAAAATTTTGTGGAAAATCTAGAGTTTGCCCCAAATGAGAATCAGTTCTGTAAATAATTCTATTTAATTCTTGCTATAGTCACTATCTTGATGACTGATACATTGTCACAAAAATGTTACATTTAAATAAACATAAGAATGGGATTGGGAACCAGTCAAATTAATTTTCCTTGATTGCTAAGTTTCTGATTCATGAACTGTACATACTACTGTGCAAGTGGGAACCAGTCCAATTATTTTTCTGTTTGGTAACAATGAATCATATTTTAAAAACTTGTTTTTTATATTCATAATTTTTTTTATTTTTATTTTTCCCCATATAATTTAGTGGTAACCTTCAAAAGAGGGATATGCCACCCCAGTGGTGTTAAATTTAAATGGAATAACCCTTAATAACATGAAATGATAATGCATTGCATTTTGTGTTGGAAAGGTTGATGTATATTCTTAATAGGTTTTTCAAATGATGGAATTTTTTTCACCAGTCAAGTAAAATTCATCCAAAATAGGGAATGTTTTATGCATGGACAAAATTATTGCTAATTGAAGCAAAATATTGTATTGCTATACATACGAGTATCATTCTATAGATGATGTAAGCAATTTTTATAAATCCTAGAGTGCAATCATCTTTAAATGCAATCTTCTGTCCTTCTAAGTGTGCAGTGTTTTTTTTATTATCCTAATTTGAGTATTCAATGGTTGTTGATATGAATACAGTATAGATGTGTATTAACCCATGTATATACTCTACATTTGCATTCAGATGCTTTGCTAATTCATGAACTGTATATACTACTGTGCAAATTGCAGATTGATATAATTGATGTCATCTCTTTATTAGATTCAAGCACAATAAAGACAAAAAGAAGAAATAGAAGAATTAAAGAAAAGTAAATTAACTATTATTAGTCTTTTCATGAAGCAGAATTTTTTCTAGTTTGAAACAATCAAGGGAGAAATATAAAGTGCTTGATAAATGTTGCCCTATAAATTCCATATGTGTAGAGATGGATTCTGATATTTTAATGTAAAAATGCTGTTATTTTCTTTTTACCTATTTTTTTTTAATACAAAAGTGGTTTCTCGTTTGTTCATGAGTAGCTTAACATTATTATCATAACATAAATATAAAAGCACGAGTTCGACGATTGCTTCATGATGTTGTTCACATAAATATTTTACAAGTCATTGTCTTTAGTTCTTTTTTCTGGTCCCTCTGCAGCTTGAACCCTTATCTAGATGTAACTAAAAGAAAGCACAATATTTCTAAAAAGTGGTTAAAATGATATAGTTCTTTTAAATATTTTAAATTTTCAAGCTAACCTTCCATATCCCAATGCCATGGCTATTGTATTCATTTCCACTTGAGGCGATAACCTTTCATAATGTTCCAGTAACTTCAAAAGGATTTCATAGATTCAGACAAAATTTGGTTTGAGGCTTTACATTGAGAAGATCAGGTGTTCAATTTTCACCATTTTCCACCAGATTTTAATGGAGTTATACCCCGGTTTTACTTAATGAGTTTGTTTCCTCTTGGCAACCTTTGAAGGCCTTCAAGGATTCAACCCAAATTTGGTATTGGACGTTACGTTAGGAGGACCCTTGTCAAGTTTCGTTTTCACCATTTTCCAACAAAATTGTCTTGGAACATTGGCAATAAATTGCAGCTTCATTTCTGCTCATTAACATTTGAAGAGCTTAATGGGTTCAAACCAAATGTGGTTTGAGGTTGTACAATAACAATTGCTTGTCACTATTTTGACAAAACTGTAAAGGCTTGTGACCCCTATTTGTTTACTTAAAACTTTGCACTTTAATTACATCATTTTGGCAGGGATATTTGTCTTGTATTGACACATTTTTATATTTTTTTAAAATCTTTTTAAAAATTAATTTCTCTATATTTATTGGCACTGATTACTAATTAATTTGGTTTATTTTTATTTTGATTGAGTGTGGTTTATTACTTTTGTTGGCTTTTCAAAATATTATTGCACAAAAACACTGAAGCCTGATATTTACATGTAATAGATGAATTTTAGATGTGTGTAATCAGTGTCGTGTGGTTCACCTAACATACACATCCTCCTTAGGAAAAGGAATTGTGCTTAAGGAAAATTGTTCCATGCTCAGAATTCATTTTAATATGGACTTTGCAAAGAGAAGTACATAGAATATAATTGACTCTTCAGTTTCCAAGTTAGATGTGGACACAGCTCTAGATAAGAATTTAATAAATTGGGTTATTTTACTTGCCTTTGTTGGCACTAATTGTATTTTTTGAAATTGTATGGAGGATTTTGTGACACAGACTGGTTCAAGTGCATTTAATTATATGGCTCTAATTGAGTGTTTGTACACTGACCAAGCACTGTCATTTCAGACATGTACTGGATATCTGGAAGTTGAACCAATAGCATAGTTTATAATTGATTGAATGTGTTACCATACAGAACAGACTGTGCTTACAACAGAAGCAGTACACTGACAACTGCAGTTTAAAGGCATATACAAATTTCTGTATTCATTTTTAGATGAATTTGTCTGTGTGTAATACACATACTGCTTATCTAATGCTCTGTGGATAAAAAAAAATTTCATTTGTATCATCCAGATTTAGCATTATATGTACTGTAAAATCTTAAATATTGTTGGGGGTTAAATTTAATGGTTTGGGACTAAACAACGATTTCATGGGGATAACAATTTGTGGTGTCACATATGTTACCTTAACACCCAATACAGCAATACTATTTTTGGGGGTTGGATTTATTGTTGTTGGTAATTTTTACCTTGAGAAGAAAAAATGACATTAAACCCTCTGTGAATATTCCTGATTTTACAGAATTAAACAGTTATCGGTGTTGCAGACTTTATTTAGTCATTTCCTGGTCCAATTGTCTTGGACATTTTTCTTTTTAGTGGAGATTGATTCTACTGCACAATACGGGAATTCACACCTGCCAAATTTGTTCATTAGCTCAGGGGACTTGTGTACATTCAGTAATTACTAACCCCTGTGAGATTTTATTAGTCCCAAAACAACTAGTACCTTGAAATTTTGGGTACAATTCTGTCATGACTTCTCCCTCGCAGCACAGGAGCCTGGCATTATATCTTTGAAATGGGCCTAGAATTAAAAATTGGACTGGTAAACGCGTATGGGGTACGTGCATTTATCTGGCTAAATTTAAATTCTGGGCCCCTTTTAAAAATAGAATGTCAGATTCCTGTGATGACAGTCACCACATGCAAAAAGTATCTTGTGAGGGCAGCCATTGGCAATACTGGATAGCCAATCAGATCTTGTGTAATCTAGTCCTAGACATGAAGATGCTTGACCATCATGTTGGTGCAAAAAGTCAGATGTCTTAATGACCAGGAACATAGTTATATCTTGTGATGCCTGTCAGAATTTCATTATGAATAAGGTTAGATTTACAGTTTTTGGCTGCGATTGGATGGATCGGAATGTATCCATTTTTTCTTGTGCTTTTTTAAGGGTTTTTGTTGGGGCTTTTTTGTGTTGGGCATGAGGGTCACTAGTCCCCTAACAATTTTACTAGCTATGGGCAACTGGACTAGCATAAATGTAAAACCCTGCAAAATGAACCATGCATGCCAAGAAAGCAAATCAGGGGAGGTAATCTTGCAAAGTGAAACACGGATACCGTATGTCAGTGCATAGCAGTAGGACTTTTTTTGGAATTTGTTATTGTAATCTATAAAGGTTTGATTTTTCTTGTGCTGAGACAAGATTTCAGTCATGAAGAAATACTTTGTCATGTCACTTAGTAGGTTTTGATAATATTCTCTTTCTTACAATTCAGCAATTGAAGATTACATGGGTTTAAATTTGAATTTAAAAAATTTGCTTAAATAAGTGATGCAAACCTATCAAGCTTGGTAAATGGGAGTTTATCTTGAGGATCTTGGACAAGTTCAGTTATGAGCAAGAGACTGCATATTAATTATACATTTATCTTTGGAAATAATTTTTTGATCAGGATATACAAAAATAAGTAAAATGGTGTGATATGTAGTTTGGGATACTTTTCATAGATAATGTTCTTACAATACTACATTAGCCTCCTTAGTGAAATGGTCATCTGTTAAGTTATTTAAGCAGGTGAGCAATTTCAGGCCTAGTTGGGCCTCGTTAAAAATAATTATGAAAGAAAATGAACACAATTTCAGTATTTGGCAGAAATTTGTATTACCTCTGCTAGCCTTACACAAAATTGATAGATTGAAACCCAGATTTGATGTCAGGTCACAGCAACATTATTGTTCCCAAAATTAGCTCAAATAATATACTTGTTTTAGAATTGTAAATTTGGGACTTGGCTCTCATGGTGTGTATATTTTAGAATTGTAGTGCTGTGTGAATGCACATAATATGATGCTCGACTGTACACAGATCATACAGAGTGACTTTCTCTACAAATGACTTTTCCGTGTTGAAATTGTTTGATTTAGCAAAATCTGTACTGACAGGCTTGAGAAACACAACAAATATCCATTAATGATTGTTGTACAGTATTTCATGAAACCCTAAAAATCAAGCTGTTTTATTTGAAGGCTTCATTACAAAAGTCTTACTGAATGCATTTTATAGTCTAGCTATAAGCCTGACAGGCTTATATTTCCTATTTTTTGCAAGAACTTTATAAAACTTTACATTGACACAAGTTGATTCCAATGTGGCTTTATGGTATATACAGTCTAATCTCGTTTACATGACAGAAATCAAAAACTCTCAGAAGAAGATGATTGTCCAATAAACAGATTTCATTTATGAATAAATTTTAAGAAATTATTCAAATTTGTGGCATTGTTTAAAACTTTTTGTCAGATAAACAGATGCCAGACCAACAGGACTGGACTATAAAGACATTGCTTAAAATTTTTTGTGTTACTCGAGTTGTACAGTTTAGTTTGCAAATTTGATAAAGATTAGAGGTCATAAAATGTTTTGTTTTATATCCATGCATATACTTGTTTGTTTTTATGATGATACATGCAATTTTGACAAGCCCACATTAGTGGGAACAACGCATGGCAATCACTTTTCTGGCACCAGTGTCATCATTGTTGTCAACAGTTCAAGGTTTTGGTTCAAGTTTTTCAGCAATTCTTTGATTGTGGGCTCGACATCCAGGCCCTGGTTTTGTTCATATTTGTTACTGTTTCTATGTGCATTTTTCATTTTTGTTACTGTTTCTAGACATTTTGCATCGTCTTTTGCTGCAGATATTCCATAGTGGCTTTTTTTATGAAATAAAGGATCCACTTTAAACATTTGTTTTTTTATCACACACACACACACACACCCCACCACATCATATTTGCATTCTTTTCATACCCAGTAGTAATTGCATGCTGGCCTCTTTGAACATCTTAATAGCTACACCACCTGAATGGGTGGTCACAGCGATATGGGGTTTTCACTAACAGACTTCTTTTGTTGTCTAGTTGATCATAAATGAAAATGGTACTGATCTGATAACCAATATTGCCAACATGGTTGCAATCATCAAACATTTTCTTAATGCTACTCTTCTGAACAAATTGGCATGGGGTTTTCACTAAAGGACTTCTTATTAATGTCAAGTTAGTTGTAAATGAAAATGGTGCTAATCTTACTGCTAAAAAGACTTTATGAAATGTAGTCGGTCCTAAATGTAAATGTTGCCAGTCCTACCACCAGTATGGCACCAAGCAAGACATCTAGAAAACCATATTATAGCTACTTCTCCTGAACAGATTGTCATATAGATACCTGTTTTTCACTAAGAGATTTCTTGAGATGTCTTGTTGGTCCTTAATAAAAATGGTGCTGATCAATGGTGACCATCTTGAAAATCTTATCAATACTATTCTTGAATAATAGATGGTCATATAGACATGGGCTTTTCATCGGAATATTTCCAACTTTGCAGTTGGTTCTAAATGAAAATGATGCCAACATGACCTCCCAACATTTTAAAAATCTCATAACAGCTATTTCTCCTGAATGGATGGCCACACCAACATTTTAAAAAATAACAATTCTTTCATGCAATGTATAGTTGTTCCCATGTTAAAATGATGCTGATCTACTTCCAAAATGGCTGCCTTGATGTCCATCCTGATAAACATTTGTATAGCTACATGTCATGAACAGATGGTCTTATGGACCTGGGGCTTTGGTTCTGAATGAAAACGGTGTTCATTAGACCTCCAGCATGGCACCATATTGGCTGTCTCGAAAATTTTGTCACTCCTCTTGACTAAATGGTGAATTGAACATGAGATTTTCACAAAACACTTCTTGCAATATTTGATTGGTTCTGAATGAAAGTGTTGCAGATATGATCACCAATATATCTGCACCTTCATGAAGGAGTTTTGAAAACCAGATCTAATCAACTCTTGGGTCAAGGCAAAGGTCATTGAGTTTATGAACATGGTGACTTGTACATATACAATTTTTACCAGACTTTGTATTTAATTGTATTTCAATGAGCAAGTTGATAGCACTCGGACATTGATTTTAAGGTCATATTGGTCACTTTTCCAATGGCAGTGGTGTCAACAGTTAAGGTTTTATTTAAAACTTTAGATTTGCATATATTTACTAAAACCTGTGATAGATTCTCATTATACTTGGCATGAATCATTACAAAGATAAGATGATTCATTCTACGACATGCTTACTCACCCCATTTGCACTGGTGTCAGGGTCACAGTTGTAGAAATTGTTTTAGGTTTTTGTTCAAGTTTTTTAATTTGTTAATATTTTCTACACCCCTTGGTAGATTCTTATTATACTTGGCATTAATCATTACGAAGCTAAGACAATTAATTCTACAACATGCTCGCTTACCCCTATGACCTTTGGGTCAAGGTCACTGTCAGAGAAAATTTGCCATAAGGTTTTGGTTAAAGTGTTTTTATTTCCTACACCTTTTATGGATTTACTTAATAGATGGATTGACTCGTTATGGAGCTAAGGCATTCGTTGTGACATGTATGCTAACCCCATTGACCTTGGGGTAAAGGTCACAGAAAATTTGCGTGAAATTTTGGTTAAAGTTTTTAATTTACTGATATTTCCTAAACCCATTGATGGATTGTGTTCATAAATCAGATTAATCATTATGAAGCTAAGCCATTCTGTGACATGCTTGCTCAACCTTTGACCTTAAAGTCTAGGTTACAGGTTGTACACCAATGATTTGATGTTAGGTTCGACATGCAGAAAATTGCCTTCTTGTTAGCTGTACTGGTGTGTGAGCATGATAACACAAACAAGCAAATGTAATTTTTAGCTCAGCTGGCCATAAGGCTAAGTGAGCCTATGGTATGACTCGGCGTTCGTCGTCTTTCGTCCATCGTGCGACGTCTGCCCATCTGAAATTGCTAGCTACCACTCTAGAGTCCATATTTGTGATCTGATTTCAATCAAACTTTGAATATTGGCTTTTATCATCAAAAGCTCAGATGATTCAATGAGCGAGATAGACGCATATTAATGAGGTGATCTTGCATGAGTGGCTGACTTTGTTGTCACTGTGGAGGCCATATTTCAGATCCGATTTTAATCCATCTTGGAATAAATGTTTGTATCATTAAGATCTTGGACGAGGTCGATAATGAGCAAGATCTTGTAGTGATACTTACATCTGATTGGCTGAGTTAATTACCATTATGGAGGCCGTATTTCAGATCTGATTTTTATGTTTGGAATGTATGCTTACATCATCACGATCTTGGACAAGTTCGATAATGAGCGAAATACACGCATATTAATGAGGTGGTCTTGCATCTGATGGGCTGAGCTTGTTGCTAGAATTGAAACCATATTTCTGATTGGTTTTGTGGGATTTAACGCCACTTTTCAGCACATGATATACATGGCGGCCAGTAGATTTGGCGGAGGAAGAACCCGGGAAGACCCACAGACCCACGGGAAGCTACTGGCAAGCTTTCTCACACATCTACGTTTGTCGAGCCGAGTCTGGAACCCACGCGGACAGAGATGAGATGTGAGTGATTTGTACAGACGAGCGCCTTTGACCACTCGGCCACCCGGGGTCCCTCCATATTTCTGATGCGATTTTGATCAAACTTGGAATATATGCTCATATCGTTGGGATGTTTAGCACGTTCAATAATGAGCGAGGTACACGCATATTAATGAGATGAACTTGCATCTGATTGGATGAGCTGGTTACCACTCTTTAAACCATATTTCTGATCAGCAAACTCCAAATATGGGTTTATATCATCAAGATCTTTGACGAGTTTGAATATGAGCAAGATCCACACATATTAAGGAGGTAATTTCGTATCTGATTGGCTGACCTTGTTAACACTCTGCAGGCCAAATTTCTAATCCGATTTTTATCAAACTCGGAATATTTGCTTTTACTTCATAAAGATACCAGACAAATTCGATATTGCACATGTTAACTTAGACACGTAAGAAAATATTTTTCTTGCCAAATTTGTCGGGGATGCTCAAGAATATCGGAGATGGTTTCAATACTCGGCCGTTAATAAGAATTAGAGGACAGAAGAAACGGACTTGTCTTGGATTCCTGGATATTCTTTTCGGTCAGTAGAACATAAGACCCTTCAAGGGACTTTTGTTGTGCATAAATGCTTTCAAATTCTGATGACCATCGATGAGATAGTATTGAAAAGTCAACTCGAATACATTTTGGACATGGGTCAGATGTATATCACATAGTTTATATGACATACATGAACGCTAAGATGCATCTGTGTATTACTTTTGGTGGCCACATATAATGAAGCGTCGTAGGTTTAGCCTTATGTTAATTTCAAAGGATCATTCGTGAACCAAAAGGAATAAAAAAAACATTTTGTGTGTTGCATGGCAAGATTTTACCCTTCCAAAAGCTTACATTACGTAAGTGTTATGGTCATGCGTTAAAGGGTATGGTTTCCAAGTTCAGTAGTCGAATCGGCAGAACGGAAATAACCGCGCCTAGGGATTAGCATACCAGTTTTTTTTTTTAAACCAAAGGTTTTCATTTGAAAATGTTATCACTTTAAAAGCAATATATTTTCGGATGATAGTAAACTTAATGGATTTTGGATTAAACATAATGAGGTCATTAAACGCTGAAATTATACGTTACATGGTGCAATCTGTCCATGTGTCTAACCATTAGGACAGCAGACATTCTTTTTGAGGAGCTAAGCACAAGAGGTGTCCTTTTTATAATAGATCACGCGTTGCACGGAACAAGAATGACTTTCGGCGCATCTGAATTTCGAATAAATAGCAGCTGGCGATAGATAGTTGGAGTTTGAGGATTCGCCAATCGAGTCCAAAGCAATAACAGGTCACAGGGACCAAGGTTTTGCGCGGCACACTTGTACCCAGTACAGATTTACATTGCCTCAGTGACCATGGGGGATGACTTAGTAGGTAAGAAGGGCCAAGTTTTGCTGACATTTCACGTTCAGTGCAAGATGTATGCACACTACATGTTTGGTTGACCACAAAACCGCTTCTTAGAATTCGATCAAATATGGCTGAAAGCATCCTGATGTGAAGGTACTTCCATATTGTAAATATCATGCCGATCTGCCATCCAATATGACCACCGTTACTATAAAGAGGAAAACATCTAAATGAATTATAAAGAATAAAAAACGCTGAATAAAATTTGACCAAGGTTGACAGAAAGCATCACACAACAAAACATATCAAGTTGCAAATTATGCAGGTACTGTTACTAAACATATCTAACTTTTAACCACTTCCCACAAACTGCTGAATATAATTTATCTAAACTGACAGCATCCTGGCACGAAGGCTTTTCAAGTTCTTACCAATTATATCGATCTGCCTATCAATATGGATCCATCAAAACAAAACAACCTTCAAATGGCTTCTCAAACACTACTAACATAATTTGACCACTATTATGTATATGTTTATATAATATTATAAATATTTTAGGAAATTATAAATGTTTCTTGAGTTTATTATTTGCTTAAACCTTAATATTAAGTATAATGTTGACATGTTTAACTATTGTCCTTGAATTAATTTGTTTACTTAGTATTTGAGTTCAATGACAATTTTGGTAAACAAGTTGTTGATTCAATTTGAGGTCAGGATTGATTTTATTTACAGATAAAACTTGCCACTCGTGAAAATACTGAGTTTTTCACCCACTCGATGAAATATATCCGTTATTCACTCGTTTCAAGCAAATATCCTCTCTTTATTGAAACATTCATTAGAGTTACCTAAAGTGATTACATCAACCTTTGGATTTAAATATATGACTTTTGAATACTTGTGGACATTCTCAAAGATGATGTGGATTACATTATTGGGGTACATCAGGACATTCCAGACTACCCATTCATTCACTCGGAACATTCATTCATTCGGAACATTCATTCACTCGGAACATTCATTCATTCAGTACATTCTATATTTAGGACTTGTAATTAGGACACTTAGAATTATTGGATTATTTGGATTTTAATTCACATTACTGTAAGAGTCTTTTGAATTTTCACTTTAATTGCCTAGAAATAAATTGCATTTTGATTTTTACTTGATTTGTTGGTTTCACTTTCTTTCTGTTACATTTTTCTTAGACCATAGAGTCGTAGCACCACATTTTGACAGAAATGTGGTCAGACATGAAGGGCTGTCATTTTCTAACAAATGATACAGGTCCATTATCCAATATGGCCCAAGTTACTAAAAAGAGACAAATGAAGCTTTCAAAAACCGTTAAATAGAACTTTACTTACTGAATAGGAGAGAGGGCATCCTGATGCAGACCTTTCAGGTCTGTACAAAATATTCCGATCTGCCATCCAAAAATGGCAGAAGTAATAAAGAAAAAAAAAGCATTAAGTAAAAAGAAAGAAACTTCCAAGCATCTTTTTCTCATGAATCACATAACATAATTTGAAGTAATTTGACAGAAAGCACCATCCTAGTCTATACTGCTCGGCAAACTGTTCTTGCATTAGGCTATATGGCATATGTCAACAACAAAGTGTCCTATCTCTGGTCAGGCCCGCCGATAAGGGGGGGGGGGGGGGGTTGCAATTGCACAGGGGCCCAGCGATTTCTAGGGACCCGCCGTCAACTCAGTTATAAAAAATAAATTAATATTTGCAGTAAATATTAAAATTTGTTCCTTGCAAGAGTCTAAGTTATGATAGATTACTAAAGGTTTTATATGCAAAACTGTGGACAGGTTTTTATAGACAAACAATTAAACTAGTTTTGGGGACTATGACTGCTTTGCCCAGGGTCCCAGAATTTCTGTCGGCGGGCCTGTCTCTGGTCCATTTGGGTCACTTGTTAAGAAAAAAAAAAACATCACTCCATGACTGAGTTTAAAATCAAGTGTCTCATCATCATGTAACCAAACGGGTGCTAAGCCTGCCCTTGAAGGAAGAAGTGCCTTTATTCTCAAAACTTGTTGATAACGAAACTCAAGCTGTTATTTTTTTTATATATATATTTTTTTTTTTTTTTTTTTTTGTACATAAAGCTTGCATTTTGACATTTCAGGATTTTAAAAATTCCCACTACTAGTATGCTCCATGCTTTGGGTGTAATGATCAAATCTAATTCTCGGGTTTTGATCTTGAACTTGAGTTTCATACTCAAAATGTTTCGAGATTGTGTGGCCTGGTTTGAAATAAAGAAAAACATTATCATGATTATATGTGGGATTCAGAATTAGTCTTCAGTTACCAAAGCATGCATGACACCATTCCGTCAGACCGAGAGACAACAGTTCTGTTGGACATGCTAACACTGATGCGGGTGTAAATAAGGCCTTACTTTGAAGAAATATCATGCATAAGGTCTGGCTATCAACACCAGAGACGTTCTTAGCTCATCTGGATGTAAGACCAACTGAGCTTATGGTATGGTTCTTCGTCCGTCATGCGTCGTCCGTTCAGAAATGTGATTTACAACTACTAAAAAAACTTGTAACCAATTTGCACATGATTTTTACAGGGATCATTCTGGCATCAAGACCTTTTAGATTGGTTCAATTGATGCCGATCTGTCATCCAATATGGCTGCCATTATTCAAAATAGAAAAACCTTAAAACAACTTCTTCTAAAAAAAACTGCTCAATAGAATTTGACGAAATTTTAAGAAAGCTTTCTGGAATGAAGGTAATTCAAATTAAAAAAAAAATTATGCCGATCTTTAACAAACTATGGCGGCTGTTACTACAAATATAAAACTATTAAACTAATTAAATTATTTCTCAAAATGTGCTCAACAGAATTTCACTAAATTTGACAGAAAGTATCCTTGCATGAAAGCCTTTCAGTTATTTAGAAATTATACCATTTCACCATCAAAATAGGTCGCCATTAACACAAACTAGAATATGTTTGAAGGACGACTTATATCAGGGTGATCTGATTGATCAAGCGATAATACAATATGGTCTGACATTTTTCGCAAAGTATGAGGAAGTCTGTGTTTCAAAGGGACACTATGTTAGAAATATGGTCCAGGCTGGTACTGATAAATTTTATGTCAGCCAAGCTAACCACGCATAGTTCGATCAATACCGGAAGTAGGTGTGACATGTTTTGTATCGATTCAGACCTCTCAAAGTTTTTTTTCACCCATAAAAAGGAACACTGCAATACATGCGCTATTGAATGGAAATGTACATGTAAGTGCACCGTAAAACATGGTATTTATTCGATAAAAATCCGTGGAGATAACCCGATTCCAGAACTAACCCACCAACACACCCACCGTGGAAAAGTCCGTTCCCATGTGATTTGTTATATAGTATACCCATGTAAATGAAGAGTTATGTCCATGAGGCTTGGAACTATCGTCAATCATCCGAATTTCGTTATTGACTTGCTAGTGCACCTGTATTCCCGCATCGGCACAAGTCACGGGCGACAATCCGCTACGCTCCTGTATTACCCGTTGCTGCCTGAGCTGAGATTTCCCCTTTTAAAAATAAGTACGCATAAACAAAATACGGCATCAACAAAACAATGTAACAAATCTCCTACATATCAATGAAAGTGGTCGTTTTATCGATCGATAAGTGACTGTATGGAAGAGAAACTTTGATCGACTGATTCAAACAGCGTGAATGGTCAACTTTGGTCACAATGGCGAGAAAATTGCACTCGCACTGGCAGTGATTGGTTACACAGGTATATGCATATTCATGAGAAACGAGGAAATCTCGGCACAGGCAGCCACAGCTGATAAAGGAGCGTAGCGGATTGTCGCCCGTGGCTTGCGACGATCTTATTCCCGTGACCTCGAGCACTTACTGAGGAACTGCGTCACTGTGTTTTTTTTTTATTCATTAGAGCAAGTGCTTGGTAAAAATACTTTGACGAAATGAAACTTAAACAGCTTATAGGACCTACGAGGTGTCTGTACAGTATCCTAGAGTCATTGGTTTTGACGCACTTAAGCACTTGCCTTCATGTTTTCAGAAATATGCTCTATTCAGATCGATACCCTTCATTTATTTCAGACTTAAATTATTTGACAAAAGCATGCAAATAAAATGTATATGACATGTTCTCACATTCTCTTCAAGGCATGTTTACGACCTGGAGTCGTATGTCTAAAAGTTCGTGACCTACGTCACGTGTTTTGACGCACTTCCTATGACTATTCTTCTCACTACACTACTGTACTTAAGATTCGCGGCAGAAATACTTGATAGAGCAATGTCAGTATCACATAGAAAACCGAAGGTTTTCGGATAAACAGAAAGAAACTCATTTTAGCATTCCTTTAGCTGTTCTTTGTTTTGTCATAATTTTGATTTGGGACAGTTTTTACTTCTCAGATATACTTGTGAGTAAAAATATTAAATTTAGGTTGTTAACTATTTTTAAAAAATTTTTTACAATGAAGGCATGCAGAACATCCATCTCTTGGATGCACTGTTTTTTTTTAAAACTACAAAACTTACTGGCATTCTTCACAAGTCATTTCACTAAAAGTGCAAATATTCCAGAATACCCCCACCCCACCCCAAAAATAATATAGAAAACAAACAAAACAAAACAAAACAAAACAAACAAACAAACATGAATGCATGGGAGAGAATTTTTTTTCAATTTCGTAATAATTCTTGCAAAGATCTACAAATAAAAAGAAGTAAATAGGTCAAAAATAAGTTTAAAACACATTCAGATTCAGTTAAGAAAGGAAATTGAATAGAACACTGTTCAAGAAAAAATTGATAATTTAACTTATAAGAGTAATGCTTTGATAGAAACAAGAAAAAAATATAGGATACTGAATTAACTATGAAAAGTGTGGTAAACTTATGTTTTCCTTGCAAATATGCACACATTGTAATCCCGGTAGCAAAGATCCACCACTGAACATCAATGCCATTAGATCTACATGAAACTACGAGGGGTATTAGAAAACTTCTGAATATTTTGGTATAACTTTTTTTTTATTTCTTTGAACCTGTCAATAAATGTAATGCTGATCGATAGACAAAATAACGTTGTATAAAATGGTCTGCAGCTGCACGCCGGACACCTGCAGATATACGAGTGTGACGTAACATAGGTAAATGACAGTGGCCTCAAAATGTCGGGGAACGAGAACAACGCTGTTACTGAATAAAGAGCATACGGTAAAATCTGGGCACTCTTATGGTACTCTCCAGTTATTATCAAGGTCAACTAGGATAACGTTTACGGATGTAATTCTCTGTCATATCCTACAATTTTGCGGTGATTTTATCGTTTCAAGATGGTCGCGAATATATGGAAAATGTCTCAGGTCCTGGAACACCGTTGTCTACTATTGGTGAGCGGGAAGTGGCTGCTGTGAATGGGCAATTAAAAAAAGATGCTAGATACACAGTGGAAGATATTTCTATTATCACTAGCATTAATTAGTCAGTTCTTAAGAATCATTTAAAGCTCAGAAAGGTTTGTGCATGATGGGTCCCGCATTTGTTGACGGCTGATCAAAACAGACTTGGGTTGAAATTGCCAAACATCTACTCACAAGATTTCAAAAGAGCGAACAGAGACGTTTGAATGAGATTGTCACAAGGGATGAAACATGGATTTACTCTTTGAACCAGAATGAAAAGAAAATAATAAAGTTTGGATCGGAGAAAACGAGTAGAAACCACATACACCTATCGTTCGATGTAATCGAACTGTCAGGAGAGTTTTATACGCACTATTTTTCGATGCAACAGGTCCGGTAGTCCAGATACCTGTGCCAAACACTGCTATTATAACTGGGTATTTTTCTGTGTCCAAACTGTTGCCAAAAGTTGTGGAACACTGCCGAACGATCCGTCGGCGCACCGGTACCTGAGGCATCCCTCTACTCCATGACAACGTACATGGATAAACCCGCAGTCGTGACAGACTTTATGAAGTAGCACAGAATCCAAACTTTGCCACATCGTCCATACCGACCTGATTTAGCTCCTAGTGACTTTTGACTGAATCCCGTTATAAGAAATTCGCTTAGGGGCAGATAATTTGAGAGCCACCATGCGGTTGGAAATGAAGTTTTCCAGTGTTTGAACAACATACCAAAACTTGAATACAAAATGACATTTAATAATTGGATAATAATCAGACTGGGAAAGTGTGTAGATGTACATGGGAATTACTTTGAGGGGATGAAATGACGTACTGTTCACTTATAAAGAACTTTGTTGTACAGCGAACTAATGTTCAGAACTTTGAAATACCCCTTGTATAACGCAATACGTCATTCTAAACTGATGCAGTTGTCCACTCATACTCCACACAGTGACGTACTCTCGTATATTGTTTAACGCGTTAAAATAGGTACGAGAGTACGACACTGTGTGGAGTCAATTAATTCATCCTCGTCTCTTTCCGATACGAATAACTTCGACTCTCTGAAAGAGAATGGGAGGTAATCGTAGTGATATTTCCCAAACTGATATGTTTTTGGCGGACTAAAACCTGGCTAGATCTGCTAAGAATAGAGCCTCATAAAAATATATATGTCGAAAATAACACTCGACGAGGTTTCAACCAGCAATGAAATACCTGCACTTTTTAATTTTGATGTTTTTCTTACAACTTTTCAATTAAATATTTTTAAAAAATCAGTCGCGTTCAATAGCTTGAAACTATTGCTTATGTTGATATTAGTGATGACACGTCATCGAGTCTTTGTGATGTAAACGAAGTTATTTTGACGCAATAACAACCATGGGCTTGAGGGCAATTTATAATGGCCACTATTAACATCTGAGGTATTTTTTCCTTGCGTGCGACGAAAAAAGCAAAGGATGTTCCAATTGTGTATGGAGCCAGTCGAATGACCATTCGCAACTTCGAGGTCAATCCTACGGATCATACCTCGAATATATGTCAATAGGTCCCATTCGAACTATTTTGGCTATTTACGAAGAAAGGATTGACTGAGAAGTTACGAATGATCGAACTATTTTATTTTTATTCCTAACAGATAGGTCAATCCTACAATCCATCCAATTGTAGAAATATCCAAGGAAGATTGGGGTTTCTTTTTTGCGGAGAAATTTCCGGCCAATAAAATGTATGATTGTTCTGTAAATTACTACCCCGACATACGTCGGAGGCATATTTTAGTCTTGCAGAAATAGCCGAGGAATAATCGAATGTCGAATGACATCACTGACAAACCAATCAGGAGACAGAGATTTTACTAGTCACCAGCTGCAGCTAAAGATTAGTTGTCCGCAATCGGTACGTCCTCGGCCTAAAATGTTTCTGTCCATGTGGTTCAATGTTGAAAAGTGTAAACAAATGTTGTGTCATCGTGTCATTGAAAGATGCGTTCTCTCGAGAACAAGGAATTCTTGACAGCGCATCAAAACAATGGAGCGTCAAAATTAGAGTAACCATGCACTCATTATTGAGTCCTAGAAGAAGATTTACCGTAAAGCACACCAAACATTATAAAACGGTCGGTTTTCAAAATAAAGTCCACAAATAAAGTCATCAAATGATTTTTCTTTCATGCAAATATTTCTTTATGCCTGCGTCTCAATTTTGGTCCGTCCATTGGTCCATACATATTTTTGTCCATCCGTCCCGAGAAGCTTTTTTTTTTTTTTTTTACTATGACCTTGTTAGGACGATAAGGCAAATATTACTTGAGGTAGACAAATTACATTTTGTAGGATTATTTGTACTCGTATGTAAATGACCTGAATAGATTATCAGGCTAATATACAAATTTTTCAATTTTTTAAAACCCGTTTTTCAACTTTTAGGACAAATACTTTTTGTATTACAAAAACCTTATTACCATCATTAAGCAAAATTCATTTGCGATAGACAAATGAAATTTGGTTTGCATGTTTGTATTCACGTGTAGATGACCTGATTAGAATTTGAGATCATTACAACAATATTTAAGCCCCCATCTATTAGGTAAAGCTTGTTACCAAGATTGCACAAAAACCACTCAACGTAGACAAATGAAATATGCTAGTATACTTGCATCCATATGATCTTTTTAGATTTTCAGGTCATTTGAGCAAGTTTTACGCATTTTAGAGTTTTTAGGTCTTAAAGTCTTTCGACAAAAAAAAAATAAAAATAAAAAAATTAACACAATTAAGCAAAAGACACTTGATGTAGACAAAAGTAATTTGGTATACATATTTTTATTTCAGATGTAGATGAACTGATTAGATTTTCAGGCTATTACAGCAATGTTTTCCAGACTGAATTATTGTCTTTGTTACTAGAAAATTTCAGCCAAATCAATAATATCAATCGGACAATCTCGGCCTTTTTTTCAAGCCGGACGAAAGCAAACAAACTCAGATATGTAAGGCGGATTGATTTCCTCCAGAGGAATTGTCATGTGCCGACGGAAAAGCCATACTTCTGACAGTTACATGCCTGATGGACCTTCTTTGAAAGTTTAAATATACGTGATACTCAGTTTGAAGTTAAGCCTATTTCAGTAATTACAGAGAATAATATAGTTCTGCAAGTATTCTGATATTCAAAGGACCAAGGTTTGTAAAAGAAATAAAACAGCAGTGCAGAAAGACGTCTGCAACAAAATTCACTGGAACTTGCGAGCAGAGTGGAATATTGCCAAGTTTACATGAAACCTAGGAATTAAAAGCACAGAGCACAAAAGAGACAAAATTAAAGGGAGTTGAAGCAAAGGGCTGGGCAAAATCACTTTCCTAAAGAGACGGAAAGAAGGCAAAAGCTGAAACTAGGTAGAATGCCGACATCAGAGAAGCAGATAGACAAAGAAGCAGACTAAGTAAACAAAAGAGTAGAAAATCTGATGCTGTGAAAGAGATGGATGGAAAATTAAAAGCTGAAGCTAGGCAAAATCCTGTTTTTTAAGGGTAAGATAAGACAATAACTAAGATGAGGATATAAAATATAAAAGAATCTGACACTGTAAAAAAGAGATGGGCAGAAAAAGAAAAGCTGGAGCTAGTCAAGATGCTGATATCAGAGAAGCAATAGAAAGAGAAGCAGTAGAAAGAGAGAAGCAGTAGAAAGAGAAGCAGACTACCGTATATACTCGCGTATAACTAGATACCAACTGCAAACTGCATAGACCCAGATCTACCGCCGCATAATGCGCCGGCAGAACTGGGTCTATGCAGTTTGTAAGGACTAATCAGTAGAACAAACAACATAGACCCTGATCTGCCGGCGCATTATGCGACGGCAGATCAGGGTCTATGTTGTTTACATTTGGACCCGCATTATACGCAAGTACATACGTTAAATAAACAAAAGAGTAGAAAATCTGATTCTATAAAAGAGATGGATAGAAAAATAAAGCTGATTCTAGGCCAGATTATGTTAATAAAGAGGCAGAGCGCAGTAGACCTATATGTAGGTTGCAAAAAAGAACAAAAAACAAAACAAACAAACAAAAGCAAAGTGCAAGCAGAAAAGAAATTCAGCTTACAAGAAAAACAAGCAGACAGAAAGGCTACACGATCAAAACAGAAAAGGTTTGAAAAAAGATAATGCTTTTATTTCATCAAAAAGTGTAAATCGGAAATAAATACACAATGGAGAAACCTTTACTGAATGTATTCATAAATTTCATGCTATTACAGCGAATGGACCTATCTATGTCAACAGACTTGTTTTCAACACTATGTAACTAATAGAAACAATGTAACGTGGTCTGCCAGGCAAGAAACTTCAATTAAATAATGTTTTACTGGATTCATGGCAACGAATGGATTTGTAGAACCTGTATTTCTGCCGTCAAAGATGGAAGGGTTCCTAAGTTTTCAGTAGTAAACGAAATGAGCTTTCCGATTAAACCAAGATAACTTAAATTCCATCAACTTGAAGAAAAGCTCATTTCCCTTAGTATTCTATTTATGCAAAACGAAAAAGGGAGTTGCCAAGACGTGGTCAGCTGTCCATTGCAGGAAATGTAGTAAATATTCCAGTAGATATTCAGTCAAGTATCAATTTTTGTCCTAGTAAATTTGACGAATCAGTAACCATCCAAGTAAAGATGAAGAGGAGATTACATTAAAAAAAATCCGACTGCATAGAAATGTAAGACTTAATGTTTGACTACTTTCTTTTCAGTTTTTTATGCTTGTTATTTTTCAAGAAAATTGAAAAAATAAGAGTAATTTTGAATTTATCAACACCAAGCTTGCGTTACCTTTTATTTCAAATTAAATGAAAGTCAAGGAGAGTAAAAATACAGCTGTAAAAAGCCTGAATCATAGATTGAAGAAAAAGTATCTTCATTAAGGAATAAAGATCCACGTAGAGTTAAAGGTGATAGGAAAAAGTTCAAAAAGAATTTAAAATAAAAAAAGCAGAAAGACTTTAGACGGAAGAAGAAAAATTAAAAACACCTTAAGATGAAACAAACAAGTTTATGTATATAGTATGTACTGTTACAATTGTAGTTTTATTTTGAATACAGAAGAAATTACATGAAAACCTGAAATAAAACAACAAGTAGAAATTACCTACCAAATTTGTTTTCAGAAAAATCCGTTTCCTGTGATATTGTAAATTTGTAACAGATAAATACAATGGCAACAAACAAAGAAAGGTACCATGATACAACACTTGATGATATTCGAGGTCTAGTTATTGCTGTTATACTATCACGATGTTTATCCTTGTAATGAGTCATTCCCTACAAAACGCACAGGAGACACATGCCTGGCCACGTGCCAGGACGAAGATTACACCTCGCAGAAAATTTTTTTTCCACAGGCCATTGCTTGTAGGGTGTTGCTATTTTTATCTGACAAACGCGAAACGATTGAACTTTGCTAATACTGAAGACACAGATGATCACGGTAAACATGCTACTCTGTATTGGTGCCTGCATTGTAGTAAGCTGGAGAAGGATTTACTTCCATCTATATGATATATATATATATATATATATATATATATATATATATATATATATATATATATATATATATATATATATATATATATATATATATATATATATATATATATATATTGTTTTTGTCGATATTCAAATCAAGCCAAATCCGACAATGATATATCGTAATGACGATATACGGTAATATTACTAGGTTCTACTCTATCAGGCTAAATATTGGTCACTGTGACCTATCTTAATTTTCACTGCAATTTAAAGTTGTTGTGTTTAAATCCATTTCTTCAAGTTTGACGGTTATACGCAATACTGACATGTATTACTCTATTCAAGCAAATATAGGTCACTGTGTCCTATGTTTAACATTTTAGTAGAGAAACTGAGTGAGAAGTAGAAAAGTTATAATTATATGTGTTTGTATATGTTATAGAATAAAAAATCTATCACTATGTCAATTATCTGTCAGTTCTCACGCTCGAACAAGCAACTGGTAAACAGAAGTTATGATATGGTGTGCAGAAGACTGGTAAAAGGCCTTACTTGCTTGACAGTCGTTCATAGATTATTTAAGTTTAACTACAAAACCCTATTCCAACAAAGGAAAGGAATCCATTAAATCTGTGTCATAAATATATCAAAGCTAGATACATTAAAATACTTGTAACGTGTCATTCATAGAATTGCTTTCAATTAACAAACTTTTTCTTATTAAGTCTTTACATTCATTTACAGAATAACATTTTATGTCCATTGAAGTCATTTATTCCTGCACAGTTTTAAGGTTTTAAAACGAGATTGTAATTTTAGTATCCCATATCTTTATTAGTGTAAACAAGAGCCCCAAGCGGGTCTGAGATTGCTCACCTGGTGAGCTCTGCCTAATAGTCAAACTCAAGAGCAACTGGCTAAAAACGCCGGACCAGGAGAATGAGTTCTTCCCATGCTGTTCAACGCATATGTTATGGAAACAATTGTTTCACGATTTCTGCAGTTGTTATACCTGCAGCTATATTTGATGATGCATCAACATCATTTGTCAAATATTGAAAACCCTCTATGACAGGATGTTTTCTATCAGAGTCGGTCAAAATCTGTTAAGCGGTGATTTTGCAGGTAAAGGTTTGTAAATCTTTTATTATTTTGAGTAACAGTTACAAAATTTGATGGTTGAGCGGCATTAGATCTATAAAAGGGAAAGGCTTTCAAGATGGGATACTTTCTGTCAAACCTGGTCAATTTTCTGTAGGTTGCTTTCTAGAACAAGTTATTAAATGCTTTTCTATTTTTGTATCAGCAGCCATATTTGATGCCAGATTGCCATAATTGGCATAATACTTCATACCAAGATGCCTACAGTCAAAGAATTTTCTATTTAGTAATGGTGGTCATATTAATGACGAATTGGCATCATTTGTACAAATTTTAAAGGCCTTAATGATAAATTGTTTTTAGCTCCAGTGGTAATATTTGATGGTTCATTTGCTTAATTCGCACAGACTTGAAAGGCCTTTATGCCAGAATGCTTCTGTCAAATTTAGCCAAATTCTGCTCTATGGTTTTCGAGAAGTCATCTCAAGATTTTTCTATTTTAGTAGTGGTGGCCATATTTGATGACGGATGGATATCATTTTCAAAGAAATTGAAAGACCTTCATACCAGGATACTTTCTGTCAAATTTGGACAAATCATTAGAAGCGGATTTTGAGAGTAAGTCGTTTTTTGTTTTCGTATCCTTAGTAACGGCATATTTGATAGCAGATCGGCATCATTTGCACAAAATTAAAAGCCATCTATGCCAGGATGCTCTCTGCCACATTTGGCCATATTTTGGAGTGGTTGTTGAAAAGAAGTCATTCAATGTTTCTTTTTTGTTTTTTTTTTTTTTTGTTTTTTTTTGTTTTTTTTTTCTCTTCAATTTTTGTAACGACGGCCATATTTGATGAATCGGAACCATTTGATGGTGCTTCATGCAATGATGCTTCGCACATAAGCACAATCCATGTTTTATGATGGCGCATGTGATCAACATGAACTGTGCTATCAGAACAAGTTTTGGATTTTGAAATTATACTCAAATAGATCCATTTAATGGAACGGACCCTGGTTTATTCTTCGTTATTAAGCCGTTTGACGCATTCTAAAAGGCACGTTTCACATCTAGATGACTAGCACAGGCATTCCGATTGGAGATGCGTCCGTGCTATTCCCGCACTATTGTTTCGTTTGGGGGACTAGTGTTATGGTCAGGGTTCCTTCTGGCCTAGTATGGAATCCCTCCTTCCACTCATTAATTTTCAGAGGCCAGAGATAAAGACGCATGAATATTTGCGTAATGTTTGGTAGAAATACTCAGGTTCTGCCAAACATACACTTGCCGAATACGCATACCTCTTTGGGATACGTGAAGATAAACTGTATTCTTTCGTATTCGGCGAAAATTCCGAGCTTTCGTAAGGTACCTTGCGATACACGAAAAAAATCACTTTAAACATTGGCCCCAATCCCGCGGTCTCTCCGCGCACATCCGACGTAGAATTTGTTTGAACGACCCTTTTAATTTCTCGACTAAACCATTATGCATAGGTGATACGGTGTTGTGCTTAACTGTTTGATTGATTGTAACCTACCAATTTCCGACATAAGTTCCAGAGTAAATCGAGCCCCACAATCCACGAGAACCTGCCCAAGTACCCCTACCCTGCTGAACTGGTCAACAAATGCTCAGACCACACGTTTGGTTTCAATAGTTGGTAATGCTATAACTTCAGGATATATATTTACATTATCCACCAGGGTGAGGATATGTCGGCTTTTCCGGTCTGTAATAGGATATATGGGTTTCACAATATCGATGGCCACCCTTTTAAATGGGGAATATATTAAAGGCATTTGGCTTAACGGTACTATGGTTATTATATCCTTCGACACGGTGTTTTCCCAAATTTCACACGATCGCGCTATCTTACTATTCATGCCAGGCCAATAGAATTCGGCCAACACTATGGGTTTTTCTTCCATGCCCAGTTGGCCTGCAATACTAGACTCGTTCACTACGCTGAGTACATGGCACCTGTATGTTTGTTGAACAAGCATTTGGAAAAGAAATGTCTACCATCCGACGTGGTAAATTCCCTGGACAATAATCCTTTCCTGTGTAACAATTGTGAACTATGCCCATCTTTACAAAATTTCTTGCCACCGGTCTAAAATTCCTCCGATCTTGCGCTCAAGGACGTGCCATGCTCTTGTTCCCGCAGAAACTCATCGCACGAGATATCGTTCTGTGGAGTGACTGTTTCTTTTTCTACGCCTGCGGCCGCTTGCACAATGGGAAAACGAAAATCTGACGTAGTTGGAACTCTGGAGCCCTCGAACATTTTCAATTGTGAGGTCGCATATTAGACTGTCCATACATAACGCATAGACGGTTCCGGTCAGGAAAGGCGTCTCGTTTTCTATTATCGCGACGGGAACGCAATCAACCGTCTGACCTAATAACATACAAAGGGATTTCCAACCAAACATTTAGTCATCTCGAACGAGACTTTGCTTTATAAACACGCCTGTGCACCCACTGTCGCGAAAGAGCGTGAATTCTTGAACGTTGGCGGTTACACTAGCTGTCGGTACCCCAGCCTTGAAGAAAGATAAGTACTGATCGACTGGATAACATCCCAATCGATCTGCGCATGCACCGCGCACTCGTATACAGTACTCGTGTTATTAGTGTTATCCGTTCCCGAATTATTACGGAAGAAATCGTCAAGTTTATCGCCTCCCGACAATCCACTGCTTTCAATAGCAACCGCTACTCTTTGGCATATCCTTTCGTTTGAGACGAGATATGGCCCCACTCCCTAGACGTGTAACAGTATTTATCAATATGACTAACACCCGTCGCTGACTTAAAATTTCCACCTTTATTAGAACCGACTTTGTCCCGTTCTCGGGGCCTCTGGTTTTTAGACTGCTTACCTGACTTATTATCTTTCAAGACCACATTATGAGTATCTTTTCAGCGAAATAGTTGACCTGTGTCGCCATGTCCAAGGCATTCAGGAACAGGTACAACTCCCTACTACAAGTAGTTAATAACTCGTCTCTGAATAAGAAGTCTGGCATACCCTAAGACGGTTTCTCAACCTTACCACATTCAACACATCGTTGCAAATAATGCCCAGTCATACTGTCACACTGTGTTGATGTTTCCCCTCTTACTATATTTATACTTTTTCCGGAGCCCTTGCTCGGATCGCGCAAGTCGGTTTATGAGTGCTTCTCTTAGCGCGTCATAGCCTAACGCCTAACGCATAGTTCACTGGGAAACACGAATACACATTCAGTACTTTACTCTTTAGTAACGCGCTGAGATGGGGCGACCAATCGTCCTTTCCCAACTTCTGGACAGTGGCATATCGTTCAAATCTATGCAAATAGCTATCCGTATTATCTTTATCGTCATCAAACGGGGGTAATTTGGGACCTCTTAACTTGCCTGGGTTAGAGTCTTGCTCCCCATGTGTCTTACGTTGTAATAATTTAGATTTTCTGTTGATCTCACTCTGCATATTCCCGTCTTCAACGTCTTCTAACTCTTGATTCCAAGTTTGTGTGTTCATCTCTTTTTAACTTCCTTCCCTCTTTTACTTTCTCTATTATATCCCTTTCTACTGCCCTTTCTCACCATATTCTTTCCCTCTCTGTCTGTTTTTTTAATTTCTTTTCCTTCTCAAATACTATCTTTTTTTCCTCAGATTGCTTTTCAAATTCTAATTTTTCACTTTCATTCTCCTTTTCCTTTAATCTCTGTTTCCTCTAATGAGCTCCTCCTCAAAGCCAAACCGTTTCCACGTCCCTACTAGCTCTTTGAGTTACGTTATGATTAAAAACGTTGATTAGACCACCAATCCTAAGTCCACCACCATGTGAAACATACGTATATATATATATATATATATATATATATATATATATATATATATATATATATATATATATATCTATATATATATGATAAACACAGAGGACACTGGAAAAGTTCAAGCAAGGAAAAAAGTAAAATAAATAAATAAAACAAACATAGAAACAAAGAAACAAAAACAAAAACAAGAGAAGTTGCCTTGTATGATTTCTGTACAATGCGTAAATATTGCAATGTTATGCACGCTATTTTGGCATCATCGCATACAAAATAGTATGTCAACACAGAGGTTTCTTATAATGTTGAACGCATTTCTTCATTTTTCCGTGTGTTATGTATGATGTTTATATAACATTAATGTTGTTTATCAGAAAAACATGTTTAACTAGAGTCCTTGAATTAGGTTGTTTACTTAAGATTTGAGATCAATGATAGTTTTGAGGTACCCGATGGTGACGAGTGATCAGTGAGCTATCAAATTGTTTTTGCTAAGTCATATCGACAGGAAATTCTTAATCTAGCCCATGAAACTCCTTTGGCTGGTCATTTAGGAGTCCGTAAGACTTATCACAAGATCTTGAATCATTGTTATTGTCCAAAACTCAAACGGGATGTTTCTAAATACTGTAGATCTTGTCACACTTGTCAAATGATAGAAAAACCCAATCAGAAGATACCTAAGCCTCATTTACAACCTATTCCTGCATTGGATGAACCCTTTAGTAGAATAATGGTAGACTGTGTCGGTCCTTTACCTAAGACTAAGTCAGGCAACCAATACTTGCTGACCGTCATGTATGCATCTACAAGATTTCCAGAAGCAATTCCTCTGAGAAATATAAAAACTAAAACCATTGTGAAAGCTTTGGTAAAGTTTTTTACACTTGTTGGCCTTCCCAAATCTGCCCAGTCAGATCAAGGGTCAAATTTTATGTCTGGAATTATCCAACAAGTTATGCATGAATTAGGCATCCAACAGTTTAAATCTTCTGCCTATCACCCTGAAAGTCAAGGTGCTTTGGAAAGATTTCATCAAACTTTGAAGAATATGATTCGATCATATTGCTTTGATACAGAAAAGGATTGGGATGAGGGTGTTCATTTGTTGTTGTTTGCTGTTAGGGAATCAGTTCAAGAGTCGTTGGGTTTTAGTTCCTTTGAACTACTTTTTGGTCATACTGTCCGAAACAACCAGATCGGCTGGTGACTGGAGAGTACACGTAATTAAACTATTTACACTTAAGTTGCCGATTTTCGTATACATTTATACGTATGTACCAATTAATGTGTTTTCTGCCCAAGACATTAATACTAAATATCTATAAATGTTTTAAGTAATTCTTGTTAATATGCATCCGTAGTTTTTCGCGCCACCCCTCCTACCCCGTCTTTTGTACAGCTAAGTGGATACACAATGCAATATTTTCTTCAGTTAACTGACTTGTTCACATATAGCACAATAAGGTATATAGCACTATGGCACTCTCTGGAGCACATTCCTCGTGCTATAGCATATTTTCGCTGTATTCAGTTCATGCAAAATTCACTTTAAATCTGTTAAATTGTCTGTGCTTAAATCAAACTGTTGTCGCATACAGTATTAGGAAAAGTAACAATGTAATAGGAGAACAGATAGAGAGAGAGAGAAGATACTAAATTACTGTTGTTCATAAACAAAATCATCATGGTTTGACAGCTTCATCAAGAGACCATTTTTAAGTTATGTATTTTAAATATTGTCAGTTATAATGTATGTTAATATCATTTACATCATCACTTTATTATTCAAAAGTGTTTCGCTATTCGGCGCCAGCTAAGAAATCCGTGAAAAACAGTTTTGTGTGAGTTAAATTCATAATTTGAAGGGATGTAGTGTAAATATTGTCATTATTATATTAGAACATGTATTTTAATATATCATCATTTTAACATGCACACATGTTTCACAGTAGGACAGCAGCTACGAGTACTACGAGAAAACAGTTTGTGTGAGTTCAATTTAGAACTTAGAGTCAATATGGCATGATGAAACGGTCACACATTTCTTTAATCTACGTACTACTTAATAAATTGGTTCTTTAATCTACGTATTCCTTAATAGATAATAACTTGGATTCTTTAATCAACGTTTTACTTAATAACTTGGTTCTTTAATCAACGTTTTACTTAATAACTTGGATTCTTTAATCAACGTTTTACTTAATAACTTGGATTCTTTAATCAACGTTTTACTTAATAACTTGGTTCTTTAAACTACCTATGACTTAATAAATAAAAACTTGGATTCTTATCTACGTGTTATTTAATAACATAGTTCTTTAATCTACCTATTGCTTAATAAATACTAATTTGATTTCTTTAATTTACGTATAACTTAATCACTTTGTACTTTAAAATACCTATTACTTAATAAATAATAGCCTGGTTTCTTTACCCTGTGTATTACTTAATACATTGGTTCTTTAATCTACCTATTGCTTAATAAATAATAATTTGGTTTCTTTAATCTACATATTACTTAATAAATAATAATTTGGTTCTTTAACCTACGTATTACTTAATAAATAATAACTTGGTTCTTTAATCCATGCATTACTTAATACATAGTAACTTTGTTCTTTAATCCACCTATTGCTTAATAAATAATAACTTGGATTTTTTAATGTACGTATTACTTAATAACTTGTTTCTTTAATGTACGTATTACTTAATAACTTGGTTATTTAATGTGCCTATTATTTAAAAAATAATAACTTGGTTCTTTAATCAACATATCACTTAAGAAATAATAATTTGGTTGTTTAATCTACATATCACTTAATAAATAACAATTTGGTTTATTCAATGTATCTATTACTTAATGAATACAAACTTGTTTTCTTTAATCTAAGTATTACTTAATGATTTGGTTCTTCAATCTACCTATTACTTAATAAATAATAGCTTGGTTTCTTTAATCTACGTATTACTTAATAAATAATAACTTGGTTTCTTTAATCTATGTGTTACTTAATAACTTGGTTCTTTAATCTACCCATTACTTCATAAATAATAACTTTGTTTCTTTAATCTACGTATTACTTAATCATTTCGTTCTTTAATCTATCTATTGCTTAATAAGTAATAACCTGGTTTCTATAATCTGTGTATTATTCAATAAATTGGTTCTTTAATCTACCTATTAGTTAATGAATAATAATTTGGTTTCTTGAATCTACGTATTACTTAATAAGTACTAACTTGGTTCTTTAATCTACGTATTACTTAATAAATAATGACTTGGTTTCTTTAATCTACCTATTACTTAATAAATAATAACTTGGTTCTTTAAACTACCTATTACTTAATAAATAATAACCTGGTTTCTTTAATCTACGTATTACTTAATAAATAATAGCTTTGTTCTTTAGTCTACGTATGACTTAATAAATAATAACTTGGTTTCTTTAATCTACATATCACTTAATAAATAATAACTTGGTTTCTTTAATCTACGTATTAATTACTAACTTGGCTTCTTTAATCTACTTTTTACTTAATACATAATAACTTTTTTCTTTAGTCTACGTATTACCTAATAACTTGATTCTTTAATCTATGTATTACTTAATAAATTGGTTCTTTAATCTACCTATTACTTAATAAATAATAACTTGGTTTCTTTAATCTACTTTAAACTTAATAAATAATGACTTGTTTTCTTTAATCTACATATTACTTGATAGATAATAATTTGGTTCTTTAATCTACCTATAACTTAACAGATACTAACTTGGTTCATTAATCTACCTATTACTTAATAGATAATAACTTGGTTATTTAATCTACATATTACTTAATAAATAATAACTTGGTTTCTTTAATCTACGTATTGCTCAATAACTTGGTTCTTTAATCTACCTATTACTAAATAAATAATAACTTGGTTTCTTTAATCTACGTATTGCTCAATAACTTGGTTCTTTAATCTACCTATTACTTAATAAATAATAACATGGTTTCTTTAATCTACGTATTACTTAATAAATTGGCTCAAACTAAAGCCATGTTATTTCAAAAGATTTGATAGCAGCAAGGATTATTACAGTTTGGTTAACTAATATTTCATTTAGAGCATGCCCCTGTCTCTGACATCCTGGTCTTTTTAAGCATTCACAATTATTGTAAAAAAAAACCACTTCCTATCTTTTTAAAGGGTTAATTAGTGTTAATTTTGCTTCAGTAATCTACACTGTCGATATCAATAACTTTGTGTGTCAGTAGGCCCACTTACATTTATTTACCAGTTAGACTATAAACATCACATAAGCTTTTTGATAATAGTCTTGTGATTGGAATTAATCATGCTATTTTTCCATTTCATCAGAAATATATAATACCTATCACAATTATGCAAAACAAAGAAATCGAAGTAGAAAGCATTATTGCAACATAAAAAACTATTACGTGTAAAGGAAGGAAGGCATATTACTGCTGCTGTATATATAACAACAGAAAATTCTCCTTAGCTTCATATGAATTTAGGCCTTAACATTGATCGTGTTTAATTAGACTACATACAAACTTAGGATCTTTCTGCAAAAGGAGAATACCCTTGCAAAAAAACTACAATCGCACATGACATTTACAACAAAGCATAACAAAAAGACTGGTAAAAACGTTGATTATCCCTGGAAAGCGTTGTGTTTTCATGTACATGCTTGATGATTAATCATGTACATGGTTATAATCATTTGTATTACATTGTTTTCAGACTGAGAGATTTATATATATAGGCTAAAAATAGCATCCTCTGTTTCCGGGACATCCTGTAGAACATTGTGACCCTGGAAAAATTAATTCATAAGGGCTGTATTCGATTTAAGGCAGTGAGTGGAAATTACAGCTACTGGATACCGTATAAATACGTGTGCATTGAAACAATATATATAATGCTTTAGGATTCTTTTCTCTTAAAGGGTTAAAAAAACAAAAAAAAAAAACACGTGTAAATATTACAGAAATGATTCTGATTTATCAAATGGTTTGTTGATCTCCAGGAATCAAAAACTAAAAAGTGAGGGGGTGGGGGGTGGGGGGTGCTTCTTAATTATATGTGGCAAAACTTTCCTTGGGTCTTTAGATTCGTGGTTCAGGAAAATCCACGAAAATTGGTACCCCACGAAAATTAGTGATACTACTGTACATGACAGTCTAACGAGAGTCCTGTGTTAACCCTAAAATATGGTCTTTGGAGTCAGGTGGTTCTTTCATGCAGGATTTTGTTGAACATATTAAGTATCAAATGCAGTATCAAATTTAATGATGAATTTAGCAAGTGGTCTTTTAATGTATTATTGTATTTTTGTGTGGAAAAAGTTAGATATAAAAAAAAAACAAATACAAAAACTTAAATATAATGACAATTATGACTTCGGAATGGTTCTTCTTAGAGATGGACAGATGTAGTTGTAAACGTGCATTGAATAAAAAAAAATGCCGATTTAATCAATAGGAGATCGCTTGCGTAATAGGAAAATAACTCTTTGAACCTTGAGCGTCAAGATAGATAATACGTATTATACGCCTTGGAAAGGTTTACAACCAAGAAAGTTGGTAGCGCCTTAAGTGTATCATATCTTTTTTTATGAATAATAACTTCAAAAATAGGAAATATATCAACTGCACATATTAAACATATTAAACATAAAAAAGGTGAATTAACTTTTATAGCACAATATTTGTTAGAGAGAGAGAGAGAGAGAGAGAGAGAGAGAGTACTTACCGCGAACACCATTATTACTAGGAGAACCCTCGTACAAGTCATGTCTACAAATAAAAATAGTCGCTATGTGTACTTGTACAATATGCTTTTTTTAACAGACTGGCAGACATATTTATTATCCAATTACAGACGAGACAATGTAATCTATATCAATGTATTACAGACTGACATTGCAGCAACTTATTAGAAAAACCAGATGAAAACTTAAACATTTTCCATTATACGAGGAAGAAATTGTCAACAAAAAACCCCTCAAAACCCAAATCCAAACCCAAACAAAACAAACTATTAAATGGGGAAGGTAGAAGGAACGCATTCATACACATGTATGATGTCCAATGCAATTACAGCACATTAAAACCTGATCCGTGATTATGAATTTTACCACATTATTTGATGGAAAATTAAGAGAATGATAGTCCTTAATATGCTTTAACATGAGATATGGAAAATTCACACCAGTGTAGAGTCTGTAATATGCTTTAGCATGAGATATACATAATTCACACCTGTGTATAGTCTGTAATATGCTTTCCCTGAATCATACACGACGCTCATAAAATATGCATCTTTCTATATAATAAGGACCTTCAGTTCAATCTTCTGGGGTGGGGGGATTTTAATTCGACCCGGGATATTTTTTCTTTTACCTCTTGAGAACTTTGTTTTTTTTTAACTAATAACATTATTAAAATTAATAAGAGCAAGAATATTTTTTTCAAGCTATTTGTGGCCGGAATTTAAAAGAAAAATAAAATCCTATATCCCTCACCCTCAAATTTAAATGGTCGGTCCCTAAAAGACGAGAATAGAAAATGACATGACGCTTAAGTAAAAAGCCGCCAGCCCTTGTTATTTGAAGTATTTCGAAACTAGCTGTATTTACATCATTCACTGAAGTAGTATGTTTGATTGCTGAGAGACAGAAACAGTTAACGATACACACGTACGTACATAAATACTACTACTAATAATAATAATAATCTTTCTTGCAATGGAACAAACCCATTGATTGCTGCCTTCGAATGTGAACTCGGAACACAATTATTACTTAATTCGTACCCACGAAAGTAGTTCGTATCTATTTTTAGAATATTTTTCCTTGGTTTGAATGTAAGTATTCTTGATTTAAAGCGAAATTGTTTATTCTTTAGAATATGATAATTAGTGTGTGACTGTCTGTGTGGATTTTAGAACATGAGGGTTATTGTGTGACAGACTGGGGTGTAAAATATGAAAATTAGTATGTGACCGAATGTGTGAATTTTAGAATATGAGGATTATTGTGTAACTGTCTGTGTGGAGTTTAGAACATGAGGGTTATTGGGTGACTGACTGTGGAGTGTAGAATATGAAGACTATAGTGTGACTGACTGTGTGGATTTTAGAATATGAGAATTTTGGGGTGACTGACTGTGTGGATTTTAGAATATGAAGACTATTGTGTGACTGACTGTGTGGATTTTAGAATATGATAATTTTTGGGTGACTGACTGTGTGGATTTTAGAATATGAAGAATATTGTGTGACTGACTGTGTGGATTTTAGAACATGAGAATTTTTTGGTGACTGACTGTGTGGAGTGTCTAATATGAGAATTGTTTGGTGATTGACTGTGTGGAGTGTAGTATATGAAGACTATTGTGTGACTGACCGTGTGGATTTTAGAATATGAGGATTATTGTGTAACTGTGTGGATTTTAGAACATGAGGGTTACTGGGTGACTGACTGTGCAGTAATGAATATGAAGACTATTGTTTGACTGACTGTGTGGATTTTAGAATATGAAAAGTTTTGGATGACTGATTGTGTGGATTTTAGAATATGAGAATTTTTGGGTGACTGACTGTGTGGAGTGTAGAATATGAAGACTATTGTGCGACTGACTTTGTGGATTTTGTAATATGAAAAGTTTTGGATGACTGACTGTGTGGATTTTAGAATATGAGGATTATTGTGTAACTGTCTGTGTGGACTTTAGAACATGAGGGTTATTGGGTGACTGACTGTGGAGTGTAGAATATGAAGACTATTGTGTGACTGACTGTGTGGATTTTAGAATATGAAAAGTTTTGGATGACTGACTGTGTGGATTTTAGAACATGAGAATTTTTGGGTGACTGTCTGTGTGGAGTGTAGAATATGAAAACTATAGTGTGACTGACTGTGTGGATTTTAGAATATGAAAAGTTTTGGATGACTGACTGTGTGGATTTTAGAATATGAGGATTATTGTGTAACTGTCTGTGTGGATTTTAGAACATGAGGGTTATTGGGTGACTGACTGTGTGGAGTGTAGAATATGAAGACTATTGTGTGACTGACCGTGTGGATTTTAGAATATGAGAATGTTTGGGGTACTGACTGTTTGGAGTGTAGAATATGAAGACTATTGTGTGACTGACTGTGTGGATTTCGGCTACAGTTCACAGTGAGTAATCGGGCATTGGTGGTGTCCCGAAACTGAAATATGTGACCCATGGCACGTTACTTTGTTTACAGATCAGTCTCACCAAAATGCCGGATAACAAATGACAAGAGATTAACTGTAAGTTTGTATAGGAAGATACATTGGATTAAGATATGATTTGCTTGGATTTGGATACAATGTAAAATTTATTACAAAAAAGCAAATGTCGAGAAATATGGGGGAAATAATTGTGTTCTGAATGCATGTGGTCCCATGTTTAAGAAATAATGCTCATGAGTCAAGCTATCTCAAACAGAGAAGTCAGTCTAGAAATCAGTCCAAAAGCACACTCACGCCATATTGCAACAGACAAGAGTGATGGTAGAGTTACGTTGATAGTTACATTAGTGCGCATATCCCTAACGTTGCAGATATAATGACTACACTCGAATCCGCTCAAATTACGCGCGGAATACATTACAAACACGTGGTGAAATGACTGCCAAAGTTACGTTTTGTCTTTTGTCTCCTCTACACAAGAGAGTGTTGAAGAAAAGGTATAGCTCGCGGAACATCACAGCCACTCCGGTGTCTACAAATCAATTAATTCTGATAAATACGCTAAGGTTTTTTAACCTTTGCTGAAATCCATTGTCCTTGAAAATGGCAGGTAATATGAGCAATAAAACTCTGACAAAGGGAACAACAACTGCGAAAGTTATTTTGTGTTAACGAAAACCATGTAAAAAAGAACTTTAGGAACGAAAAATGACACCGAATCAGTACAACGAGCAGACGGACAGACGGAGTTAAAAATCACTGCAACGTATCAAAATGTAACGACCTTCTTTGACCCGTTTTGGAAATATTTCACAAAGATGGGCTTTCATCGGAGTGGTTGGGGATGGGGAGATAAACCACCATAATATAACATTTCTTTGAATCTCTGTTTAGCAACTTGCCGCTTCTTCCTCTTGAAAGACAGTATAGTATGTGATGCAGCTAAGAAGCAAAACGACGCTTGAGAACATAGAATATATTATTTCATGGAAAATTCATACTTGTTATGAGTGGACCCCAAAATATGTACGAGATCGTAATTACAGAAAGAATGAAGGTGATTTTAATATATTGCATTCGAAAATGAACTTTCCCGTTCCAAGTACTAACTTCATGTTTGACTGGAGATCTCAATACTGGGAACTAATGTAAGACCTAGTTTACTGGGACCAGTTTCAATTTGTCGCCAAAGAATAACTTTTCCAATTGTATGTTTGTTGATGGAAAGAACATTTACAAAGTATGTAGTGATGTTGACATGTTTGGTATCTCTCAGAAAAATCAGAACAGCATTTGTTTCGTTTATTGGTTGGTTGTAAAAAGACATTTTCAGAACTTTATATGGCCATACAATGCCTAAGAAATGCAAAAAAAACAAAATGTCTTTCTCAGAGACACAGCTAGGCAGCCGACCTGGGTAGGTCTGAGCAGCATGTATATATTGAATTTTTGTTTTGTTTTATTTTGTTTCGTTTTTTGTGTATTTAAAATCGGAAGACGAGGAGTGGATTGAATACAGATTTTAATAATTTCAAGAAACGTACCCTAAGCACATTGTGTTTAAGTAACTGTAAATACCTCAAAGTGTTTATCACAAGTAATTGAACTTTAAGACACAAGAGTGACTGTAGTATTACGTGGATTAAAAGATTTCTAGAAAGAATTTTAGAATAGAGCTTACAACACTTAAGACAACCAGGTTTGTTGATGCGTAGTATTTTGGATCTCATGCGAATATCCCATCTGTTCTTATTTCCTTTATAAGCTGTAACCAAAATGTGTGTCCAAAAAACTTCATTAAATTCTTATTACAAATTGCTAAACTTTGTCTAGTATACTTTATTGCAGGCGATGAACGTCTATTGAAATGAAATATTAGCGGAATTATTGCTTTTGCTTTCTGGGTACGTAGGTAGATAGAGAAGTAGGCATGTAGGTGTGTACGTCGATATATATATATATATATATATATATATATATATATATATATATATATAGATAGATAGATAGATAGATAGATAGATAGATAGATAGATATATAACTATTCGTAGGGATAAAGAGACAGTTATGTAGTTAGATAGTCAGAGGTAGGAATATAGGTAGGTATATATATATATGGTTCTTTCAGCGATAGGAACGATAATCTCGTCTTTTTGTTATACGTAGTTGAACCGTTTTAAGACCGTTTTCCAGCCATTTATTCGTTGTTTCTTCTATTTATTATCTCTTGTTTGTGGATTTTTCCCTGTCATTCAAAAATGTAGAAGTCAAGAATTTATCTCTGCTCTTGTGTTTAGTGTTTGTTTTGTGGATGTAAATTGTTTCATCCCTTGACGAAAAGAGCTTCTTTCGCTCGAAACGTTAGGGAATTGTTTCGTATTTGCGTTGTGATCAAATTTTGCATATACATACATACATATATATACATACATACATACATATATATATATATATATAAGTTGTTGGTAAATAGTCAAGTAGTTAGGTAGATAGATAGACGCAGTGATGAAGGTATGAAGAGCGACATATAGATAGATATATATCAATTTGCATTGGATATGCGAAAAGATTACTGATAATGTGATAAATATATAGGTAATTAACTACAAGTTGGGGTAAATATAAATGCAGGTAGGTTGATAAATAGATCAATAGACGTAGGGATGTAGGTATGACGGCAGATAGATATAATTTTGTATTTTTTATGTAAAGGGAGAACTTATAGATAGATAAATAGATAGATAGATATCAGTTTCTATTTGTCTAAAGAGAGTACTGATATATATATATATATATATATATATATATATATATATATATATATATCTATATATATATATATATATGTATATATATGTATATATATATATATATATATATATATATATATATATATATATATATATAAATTCAGCAGAGTATCAGTAATATATTCGTCTTTTATTTATTCAAGCTCTTTTGCATCATCATGGATGCTCTTCTCTTATTTTCCTGCTGAATTTTTTTTTCTCGAATGGTATTACTTTTCTTGGAATTTTGGGAGTCCGTGAAAGTAACTTGTCAAAGGTTCCAAATTAATTAGATAGTGAGTAATTACGCATTAATGCTGCTCCAAAAGTGAAATGTGTGACCCATTGCATGTTGTCTAGTTTACAGTCCAGCCTCTCAAAAAAATGCTAGATAGCCTATGACAAGAACTTCATCATGACTTCATCTTTGAAGATACTTTAGATTAAAATATGATTTATTAAGATTTGGACACACTGGAAAGTTCAGTACTGACAAAGAGATGTAGGGACTATATAGAAAACATAATCGTGATCTGAGTCCAGCTGAAAGGCGTAAATGAATCAATATTATGCCTTCGGTTGAGTAATTCATATGGTTTGTAGACTTCTTGCGAATCGAAGCTATTTTCCGATATTGACATTTCACATCCATAATAAAATATCGATGTCAAACTCACCTTCAACGGATGCTATAGACACACTATTCCAGTAAAATCTTTATAAAAATTAGAAAACTTTCTGGGTGTGGGTGTGGGTGTGGGAGTGGGAGTGAGTGGTTGGGACTTGTTCCACGAAACAACAAATTAAATACAACAATAAATACTAATTACAGCGCTCTCGATTGAAAAACTACTAATTTCTTAACTAAGTGCAGGTATACTACACCACTGACAGACATCCGGAGGGACGATCTCTAAATGGACAACGGCGCACCCTATGGAATGCCGATGAAATACATGGCCGAAGTCGACGGAAAGGATAATACCAAAAAGTATCTGCTAGTATGCTAGTCTATAGGGACTTTGTCAGTGTTATTAAGTATGCTAGTATATAGGGACTTTGTCAGTGTTATTAAGTAATTTCAGTATCGCCAACTGTATAAGGTTTGTATTTTAAATTGATAAGCTTTCATTTCGATCCTTGCTCTCAGAATACTCTTTTCCTATATAATTAATAACTATTTCAGTGTATTAAGTATAAAAAACCCAGCTGAAATATTTACTTCGAAATAGAAACAAATTGACTTTTAAAGCTATACATGTCACGAAATAAATAAATAAATGGAAATGCATTGTATGGCTATAGTACAAAAAACGTGATCCAGTCTCTTGTATACGGGAAACATGTAAAAATAAAAGGCACGGAAACAATAGAACAAATTGAATCGTATAGCCAACATACAAGAAGCGTGAGACAGTTTCTTGTCTTTTCATATTATAAACACTGGAGGAACAAAGTAAAACACAAGCTTGAGAAGCCAAGAAATAATTATTACAAGGACGTAAAGGATGAAAATATTGATAATGTTCTTAAATGCTCAGAAAACATTAACCAATCGACGCAACTATACTGCGACTGTACTACCATAATGTCAATGAAAGAAATTGCAGCTGTTTTTAACAAATACGTTAGTGAACTTTCAGATAAGCTTTGTGAGTAAAATGAAACCTTTGAACCTGAAAAGTATATTCACTGCTCTTTTTCTAAGTTTAAAATTATGTAAAAGTCTTATCTGGAACAGTTTTCCAATATACTAAGATTATAATCTTGCAGTGGTTATATATATATATATATATATATATATATATATATATATATATATATATATATATATACAATAAAATATACTTTTCGAAAGACCTTTTGATTCACCTCCATAACCCAAGTTTTAAAAATCATGTTGGATGGAAATTGACAAAAGAACTGATTAAAGTAAAGCTGTTTTAGTATTAAGCTTTACAAAGAGCTTCACCACAATATCTACAAGACACGTTTAGCCAGATATAATCTAGTTATGCACTATGTTCTGTAGAAACTGGAGATTTATTGCTAAAGAAAAGTCTTGTTGTACCAGCTGTGCTTTTAATGTTAAAGAATCAAAATATCTGGGTGCTTTTAAAAACAAATGCTTCAATTACAGGTTAAAAAAAATATAAGATTTCTATTTTAGCTGCTGTCTAATGTATATATTGCACACGAGTAAATTGTAGAGAAGGCGTAAGGGGAGAGTATATTGTTTTAGTAACAGAGCTACCTTCTGTAAATCAATTATTATTATTATTATTATTAAATGTATCTGATGTTCCTTTATCAGCTGGTGCACTAAACTGGTTGCAGGACATGGGTAGGGTGTGATACTTGATTTATTTTCTTCTTCTTTTTTAAAATCTAGATTCCATTATTTATTTATATAACATTTTTGGATAGGCGCTGGCTTTATAGCCCATATTTTTTGAGGGATGGAACGGGACTGCTTTTGCGGGGTGGTCCTATTGTAAAAAAGGTCGGTGGCCTTGGGCCAGAGAAGTCGTAAAATTTGTATGACTAGTGGCCTCAAGTTTTTTAGTAAAATTTTGTCGCCCTGTAGCCTTGAATTGTTTTTTTGTTTTAAATTTGAGAACCAGTGGCCTCAGGTTTTAGCAATATTTTGAGGACCAGTGCTTTCGGGTTTTTAGTAAAATTTTGAGTACCGCGGCCTCAGGTTTTTGTTGTTATAACAATAGAAACATTGGACCACTAACACTCAAAAATGTTGTAAAATACTTAAGATTTGAACATTAAAAGATAGAAATTGGATGAAAATGCTTTAAAATGTGTTGTTTTTTTTTTTGTCAAATAAAAAAATCAGTTACTAATTTTGGAAAATATGGTAAAAAGTTAGATTTAAGGGTAAAAAGTAAAATTTTGGTGAAAAATGGGTTAAAAACAGTGTTTTAGGCGAATTTGTTTCAAAAATCGACCCCAAAAGCAAACAAGAGTCCCTAGAAGGGACTGACGCTCTACTGAGCGAAACAAATTTCCAGGAAATCAAGATAAGACTATTTCTTCCTTTCAACCATGTTTACTATTTTGAACGATTAAAACACGCGGTTTCGCATCATTTCATTTATGTTGCAAGATGTCGGCCAGGCAAACAATTGCTTAGAAGAACTTTGTCAAATCAGTGAATATCCTATGACTATTCATTCATCTAGGATTTATTCATCATGGATATTATTAATCTAAGTACCTAAATGCATTCGGTAAATCCTCATTGTGACTGATGGCGTTAAAAATTTTACAATTTGTTTAAAATACTTACCAGAGTTCTGCATACAAATAAAATGGTGGTAAATCTAACAATATCAATACTGTAGAAAACTTTAAATGCAACCATTTTAGTTCTCTGGAATCACCCAAAAGGATATTCATGATGTGGTAGTAAATTCATACAGAAAGGTAATCCCAGATTTTATTCACATCAAAGAAAATCAAGACAGTAATACTATCCATATCAGGAACAACTCATCACTGAAATAGATGAATGAACCTAGGACTAATTTCCAATTCTACAATTACTCATGGCAACATGGGTATGTGTCCAAAATCACTACTTCACATGAAAATTAACTCTCCTGTTCATTTATATGGGTTGTTTCAAGATAGTCTTGAAATGTTTTAGACTTCGTCATATTTGAGTGACGTTTTAGAAACTGAAAAAAAGAATAAATTGTGTGCAGTTTTTGAAATGTTTATACCTTTTAGGAATTACCATAATGTAATCCAGTTGCTACTAGCAGTTAAAATGAATCGCAGTGTATAGTTTCTGCTGTACTCATTTGAAGTCATATGGCCAAAATACATGGTGTAATGACCAAAGTGTGGATATAAACCGTAAATCAGTCTGTTTTGTCACGAAATACGCGACTTGAACGCTCATACCACATTTATCTGGACCGGACAATGTCGTAACAAGCGACTAATAAAGGCAACCTATTTGCCTTGGGATGTGCGGTGATGTGTTCTAGCTGAGAGGGTTTTGAACTTTTTGAAAGAGTGCATTTTATATTAATAATCTGACTTTGTATTTTGGGGATTGTACCCATTTTTGCCTTTATCTTTGTTTTGTATATCTCTTGGCGATACATAAACACTCGGCACTGTTTACCCAGAATTCTGCTGATGTGCCGTTAAACCCTATACATACATACATACATACATTCTGGATAGACGAAGTCGCAAACTTTACAGTGACTCGCTGAATTTGTGACAGTCTTGTTTTTTAGTGATGTACAAGGTTAGTCGTCATTGTCAGATCGATGTTCAAGTTTTAATGTTCTTTTAAATTCAAATATTATATTGGTTTAAAGTCAAGTTCACATTTTGTAGGAACGGAATACGCCTCTTATTGATAGTCATAGCAACTATTAGTAGTTGGCAACAACTGGCTGACGTATTCCTTGCAGTATGTTTCTGCCTTGGTTTGGTGTTTTACAACAAAACAACACAATAAGGTTATTTAATGTCGAGGCAATTGAAGTAAAGTGTCTAGAACAAGGACACACCACGGTCGCCGACATGGGCTGATCGGAATGCAGGATTCGAATCCAACTGAGTAAAAAAAGAGTTTTTTAGCTACAGGGTAACAAAGCATACATGCATACGTACGTACATACCTACGTGGATGCCTGCGTGTTTGCATGCATACGTATGTACGTACATACCTACGTGGATGCCTGCGTGTTTGCATGCATACGTATGTACGTACATACCTACGTGGATGCCTGCGTGTTTGCATGCATACGTACGTACATACCTACGCGGATGCCTGCGTGTTTGCATGCATGCATACATAGAGGCTAAGACATTAAGAAAACCCTGTCAGAACTTTAAAAAGCTAAAAAATGTTTACGCATATGCAATATGTGGCCCAACAGAAGTTGATGCATTTGGGATTGCGAACAAAACTATTACCTGAGTCTCTATTTATTCATTAGACCCAGACATGTGTTCAGAAAGGAGTGGGGTGGGGTTGGGTAGGGATGGATGTCTTTAAAGGTCATAGACATGTGTTTGGTAAGTATTTAGCTTTGAAGGATTTCAGACTGGCAGCAGTTCTTGATACCAATATTGCCACCATAACATCTATTTGTTCGTTGAATTTTCTAAGCGAAAGTATTTCATTGAGACGCCATCTGTTGCACGCGATTTGTTTATATGTGTGTGGAGATAGTAAAACTTTGATGTTATGTAACTTTGATGTTATGTAACATGTGTGCTATCTTAACGAAATGACCAAGTCGGATTCGGACGGGGAAAACCAGATTCTAGGAGCAAACAAATATCTCACCAATGGCCTTAGATCTTTTAAAACAACTTTATATTCTACTTCTGTGCTGTAGATCTGTACACAGATAATTAATTATCTATCATATACAATTTTGGGTAGCTGATACAAATTGGAATTAAAATTATCTTTAACAAGACCTCTTACGGCGTGAAAGGTACAAGAAAATGCTACTATTTTGCGCACCAAATGCTCTATCGTATCGACGAGCCTTGCGGCTATCCGAGCGTTCCTTAAAAAAATCCCGCAAAGCAGGCTCTTCCTTGTTGATATCCACGCGTTTTCCTTGTTATTTGTGCGTGTTTGTTTACTTGTTTGTTTGTATGTGGGCTGTTGTTTGTTTGTTTGTTTGCATGCTTGCCTTGTTCTTTCGACGCAAGCGCAAGGTTGTTCTATATCGTGTTATGGTTGAAATTCATTCCGTTGTATTAATTGGAACACTCTTGTTTATAGTTAATCTTTCATAGTCCTTCACAAATGGCAGCAAATCCTTTCTCCTTTTGTTTTAAAAATAAAATCTGTGCATAATAAAAATGCTATGCAAGTAAGATTTTTCCTTGGGTGACAAAGGTTATTGGGAATGAAAAAAGGTGCATTCAATTTGATGAAACTTCACTCACTTTAGGAACATGTAATACACTATATTGTTTACTAGAACAAGTAGCCTTTCACCATGGACCGACACGTGTATACCATGTTTACGTGTAGAAAATCCTTAAAAAAAATGAAATTACATTGCATGTTTGTATGTCCATGAGTAGTAGGGAAAACCTTCATGTGAGTCTGCTTAGCACAAGTTTGTGCTACTCCTCCTACATGGATGGTCATATCAATATGGGGTTTTCACTAAAGCACTTCTTATTACGTCTAGTTGATCCGAAAGGAAAAGAGTGTAGATCTGACGTCCAATATGGCAGCCATCTGGAAAATCTTGTTATCGCTGCTCCTCCTGAATGGATGGTCATATGAACATGGGATTTTCACTAAAAGACCTCTTATGAAGTCTTCTTAGTCCTAAATGAAACTAGTGCTGATCTGAGGTCCAATATGGCCGCCACGGCAGCCATCTTCAAAATCTTGTTATTGCTACTCTTCCTGAATGGATGGTTATATCAACATGGGGTTTTCACTAAAAGACTTCTTATGATATCTACTTGGTTCAAAATGTAAATAGTGCCAATTTGAAGTCAAATATGGCCGCCACGGAACCATCTTGAAACTCGTTATCGCTACTCCTCCTGAACATAAAGTTATATTGATGTGCAGTTTTCACTAAAAGACTTCTTTTGATGTCTACTCGGTCCTATATGAAAAGACTCCTTATCATGTCTACTTGGTCCTAAATGACAATGGTACTAATCTGTCGTCCGTCGACCGATGTCCGTCCATCCGTTAGCTCAAGTTTGTTATCACTACTCCTCCTAAACTACTTTCAGGATTGCCTTGAAAGTATATATATATATATATATATATATATATATATATATATATATATATATATATATATATATATACATGCTCATATAGATTAAGATCCCTGATCAAAACTATCAAGTCACCTAGAACATAATTTTCCATGGCACTGTGAACTGTGACTTGCATTGTGTTTGAAAACAGTCTCATCATGATTTAGTGTCATTGTTTTCTACATTTTGATTAAGTATATTTGGGTCTTCCAGGGCTTGGAGAGAGGGGGTGTTATATATTTAGGCCTGTGCAGGTGAAGGTGTGAAGAAGTGGGGTCTTGCTTGGCTAACACTACATGTACTTGGATTTTCATTTTCTTAATTAGTGGTATTGTCTTCTACAATTTGGTGAAGTGTATCTGGGTCTACCAGGACTAGCGGAGAGGGAGGTGTTAAGTAAAAAACATGTCAAGACTATCTTGAAACAACCCATATAAATGAACAGAAGAGTACATCCACACCTGTCTTCACACTATAGTGGTCATCTATTAAAATCAAAATGGTCGCTGATGTTATAGGCGAGTACGCTCAACTTTACAAGTACATGTTTAAAGGGTCAGTTCAAAAATGAATATGAATGTTTTCCACTTAGTCAATTTTGGTGAAGTTTTAAAAACTAACAAAAACAAATAGATTGTTTGTTCTAATGACAGTTGATTAAATATTTTTCCCTATTTGTAATTGCAATAATCCAGTCTAGTTACCACTATCAGTTAGAATCAAGTACAATATATAGTTTTCTCTGTGCTCATTTTGAAGTCAGATGGCCAAAATGCATAATGTAATGACCACAGTGTGGACATAAACCTTAGGTACACAATATATAAAATTATAAAATGTTACAGTTTAAAAATAAAATAAAAAGGGGTTAAATATTGATGATATTTATATTGAAAATTTACAATTAAGTTTGCTACGACTACAATATTATATGAGTTTTAATGCGCACTCAGTTTGAATAGTTTCATGAGGACCAAGTCAAGGAAGATAATTTATATACTTCATTGACGTTACGCAACGAAAAAAAAAATCAAAAAAAAAATCAAGAATTTTGTGAGTAAAGTCATCACACAACACGAGTAAGAGACATAAGTATTGCAATCGGCATATTTTCAATATATTCTTTTAGAACTTTTTTTCTAACTCAAGATTCTATTTTACGCACACGTAAGTCCCATTTATATCAAAATATGTTGATATAGCCATATTTTTCAATTTATCTCTATAATTATCCTACTGGACGTCGTATCATTTTCCATCCAGACACCAGGGAACTGTTTAAGCACTGATAGATTGATTGGGTGTTTTATAATCATTTCATTGTACAGAACACAATTGTAAGAAATCCGACAGTAAAATTGTAACGTCATCAGCACGAACGCCTATTTTCATCAGCGGCTATAAACCTTGAGCATAGTAAAATCAAATGCACCCATACAAGAAGCTCCTCTGGTGCTATAATTAAGCATAAATTGAAGCAATAAATATATTATTATTACCATAGTAATGCGATCTTTATTGCTAGATTACGTTGAGTTGTCAGCATCAGAACATCCGGATCATTACGAGACGCGCAATGAAGATCAAATTACTATGATAACGATATTTTTGTTATATACCTATCAATTTTCAGATAATTTAATAATATCAATATACTTATCTGGAAAACAAAATAAACTGCTTAACATTTCAACAGTGGCGGCGCGAGGGTTCGAGGCGCCCGGGGGCAATGTTCTTTAGTGGCGCCCTTACCGAGGCGCATGGGAGCAATGTTCTTTAGTGGCGCCCCTTCCTTGGCACAAAGAACAGTTTTTATGTCAGTTGCCAACCTCCATCCGCCCCCAATCTAAATATAAGTTTTGTTAAGAATTGCCCCTGTTACACTAAGGTGAGGTGAAATACTATGAAAATATCAGCTGCAGAAACAAAAAAGCTCCCGACGGCACCCCCTTCGCCTGGGGGCAATTGCCACCCCCTCGGCCCCCCTTCGCGCAGCATTTCAACCTTTTTATACGAACTTCATCCTAAATCATGAACCGAATTACATATTTATCAACCGATATGCCCATGAATATCGCAGTTTATGAATGAAGTGCGTGAAACAACAGTCACTCATTCACTACGATCACTGTTAGTAACACGAATTCTTAGACGCATGGGAGCAACAGACCCATATATGTGATTTATAGTTATTGTGCAGTTCTCAGATTTTTTATCACTGAAGATTTCAACAGCTGAATGACTCTGAAAGTTTCTCTCTGAGACCAGGTTAAAAGCGGTGTTAGTGGCAGATGCTCAGATGGGAACTTGGCATGGGAATGACAGGATTATTTTGACAGTTATTTACAACGGGATTGGACAAATTGTTGAACTGAATGATACATTTTTTTACAGGGAATATTACTCATTTCCTTTTTCATCACAAGAGAGGCTACGGCATAGTTGTTCACGCTTGTTCAGTTGTAACCGGGAAACATCGAGGAAAAAGTAGTTCCAGACTCGTTTGAGAGGATGGTGATACCAAATCGGAAAACGAGTGTATCCCTTTTCGGTTTCTAGGAAATGACGGTAAAATTCTAGCTCTTTCTGTAGTAAAAAATTGATAGGTGTATACTAATATAATATTCCTACGGGTTATAGTTCATTCGTGCATGTTTAGCGATATCTTAAACCTCGTCTCTTTAAAACTATGATAAGCGAGAAGTTAATCAAGAATGAGTCAGAGGCCTGAGGGCGGAATGTTTTATTGTCTGGAATTTTTAAAAATAAAATATATGTCATATAAACAAAACATATCGGTTGTCATATAATGGAGTTCGGATGATTTTAACAGAAGGTCTTAACAAAAGGTCGAAAAGTGTCTGGACAATCCATCTTCTGAGTGATTTGGGAACACGAGATGTCCACGAGTTTTCTGATATTCTGAAGTGAATACTGAATGACCGCCTTGGAAAAAAATATTGAAGCATCATCTAATTGTAGAACTTGCTATTTACAATCTGATTATTCGGTTTTAAAAAGTCTGGCAGCTTCTATGGAGATTCTTTTGCTTATGTGGCAATCAAGATGGTTGTTTCGCCAACGACTCTTCTTTTTGTCCATTTGTTTAGTTATCTAATATACAGAATCTTTTAAAATCACTTGAACGAATAGCCAAGCTTGGATCTACAACACCGTATATATTTTCTTTGTAAAACAAAAAGTTGACTTAAACTGCAATAATAACCCACACCAAAACCAAATCACTTTAGGTTGTTTCAGGGAATTTATGGTTGCATCAAGTGTGTAACTACATGAAAGCCCTCGTAATTATAAGGCAAATAAGTATTCATAGGTCTTGCCGGTGTGTTCTACATAAGCTTCGCCATAAAAGCCGTCGTGCGTGATGTTCCAATCGGTTATCTTCTAAACAACCAAAACAAGATAACCAGAGTAATAGGAAAACAAACAATTGCTGTATAAAATATAATGATGACGATCTCTTCTAGTCGCCTAATTTTCATATTATACAGCTCTCTCTCCTTCTTCTCCTTAACTAAGTCCATACAGTCATCGTACATGTATATCAACATCCGCCAACGTTCCTGTAGAGCCTCGATAGCGTTCACAACTGCCTTCTCTGACAGCACGCGCTCTTCGATCTTCTTATAATCCTTTAAGTTGTTCCCATAATTCCTCTCCTCTGGACCCTCTCCCTTCCGGCTTCCTTCTCTTGATAACCTTCGCTAAAACAGAAGAATTTTATATATAGTTAAAGAAAGCTTGTCTCGTCACACGATCCGTATGTATGGTTAAGCAGAAACATCAGTGGATAATAAAAACAGAACAATATCTTGGAACCGGCTTAAACAGAAATAATAAAGAATTAAACGGTTTGCAGAGATTACTCTTTCCAAAAAAATTTGTTAAGAAAGGTTTTATGATGAACCTACACCAATTTTTCAATGACCCCCTGAGCTTATCCCGGGAGAAACATACTGAAGCAAATTTAAAATCAGAGATAAAAAAAAACAGACCTTGCTATGGACATTATACGGCACATTTCCCCGTGCGCTCGTCCAGATCATATTAAAATTCCATTACTCAGGGTACGAAAGTCCCTGACTTTTGACTAAAATTTCAGTTTTCCTTGACCTATTATAGAACTGTTCCTCCTTGACTTTCCTGAAAATTACTAGAATAACATTTCCAGACTTTTTCCTGATCCGTGAGAACCCCGTATAACACGGAAAGTCAAGACAACACTAATAACTATTAGGACTTCCATTGCACGGTTTAAGATCTCCTGTACGTTCTTGCGAGCGAAATGAACATTATTACCAGTAAAGTTTCATAAGGTTGAACAGAAATTGGTTAAGCCGCACTGTAAGTCATGATTTGAAATATATTGGTATACTTCAGAAGCATCTATAGTTTTTGATTTGCTTTTCAAATTCACACTGGACGTTTTTATTTTGTACAGAATGCTCTCCGCATCCATGAAGTCTACTAACATATAGGGATACTAAAAGATATGGATTAATAGGGATACGAGAGATTAAAATGTCTGAATCAGAGGGATACGAATTGTTACTTGATTTTAGGAATTTTTGGGGTGGGTGGTGGTGAGGTGGGATTCATTTCCTACTGAAAAAAGTTCAGGAATAAACATATCGTACGGTTTATTGTAAGGGAAATTGTAAGGGATATTGAGTATTGATTACGTGCCATATCGACTGTCACATGACGCGTTGGTAGATCTCAGGATCTACGACATAGACCCCATACCGACTGTCACATGACGCGTTTGTAGATCTCAGGAAATAAAGCATATACCCCATATCACACATAACGCGCTGGTAGATCTCGAACATAGACTTCAAATCGACTGTCACATGACACTCTGGTAGATCTCGAGATCTACAACATAGACCCCATATCGACTGTTATCTAACGCGCTGGTAGATCTCATGATCTACAACATAGAGCGCATATCGACTGTCACATACCGCGCTGGTATTTCTTAGGATCTACAACATAAACCCATATCCACCGTCGCACAGTGCATTGTTAGACCTCAGGACATACAACAAAGACCCAGATCCACTCTCGCATAATGCGCTGCTATACATCAGGATCTGCAACACAGACCCAGATTCGCAGTCTCATAATGCGCTGGTAGATCTCAGGATCTACAACATACACCCAGGTTCGTCATCGCATCCTTCCCAGTAGATCTCAGGTTCTACACCAAAGATCCAGATTTACCATCACATAATGCGCTGGTATCACTTAAACAAATTTGCGAGAGTTCGTGAAAACATCTTTTTTAACAAACTGTCGTAATGATCGATATAAGATAAGAGATAAGAATTCTTTATTTCAGACTGCATGGTCCATACATGTAAATTAAAATATAAAATATAGAAGTATTTTAAACATAAAAGTTCATAGGTGTCTTATGTACAAATATACAGACCCATCTACAACTACAGAATGTGTCTGTCATTGCTTAGAACAAAATTATGTAAGACATTTAATGAGTCATTTGTTCCATCTATCTATAATCTGAAAATTTAAACAAATATCATAATTCCACAAAGATTTCAAGATACAATTCTTACTATTATATATTCGTGTCATCAGTGAAAACACATACTTTCTCATTAATTCTTCAAAACTGAATACATTATTGTTTACAAACATGGTAGAGGCACTATTCCATCTTGGAATGCTTAAATAGTAAACGAAGACTATTATTATAGCCAATAACTACATGTAGTTTTCTTTTCATACATTCACTAAAGTTTATCCACAGAGGAACGCAGTACAATGTGCAGCAATAAGATTTGAATAATCTAATCTTGATATTCAAAGAACAATTTCTAAATTTACGTAAAGGCATGTTTGTTGGAGTATACAAAAATGCAAATGTCAAGGAACTATGAAAATAACTTATATTCAAATAAACAAACCATACTTGTGTAAAACGTCAATTTACAAACTGTTCAAATTAAACTAATAAAATATTCATCATTTCTTGGGAACTTCTAAAAGGTTCCATGACATTTTGTTGAAATACAATATAACACTTCGTTAAAGAAAGGCAAGTGGTCGCAGATAACTAAGTTGCAATGTATGAATAGTACTAAAATACGACCTTTTGTTTTATATACTGTTATAGATCAAAATAAAAACTAACAGTTCCAATATCTCTAAATATTTCTATGTTACAATAGAGGAAGATATACAGAACTGAAACATTGCACACAGTAGCGTACTAACCGGGGAGGGTGGCTGTTGCACCGGGCGCCAGAAGTCTTCGGGCGCCAAAACAGCTGATAAACATTCGGGCCTCGTATTCTGGCCTTTTGGTCCAACATCGTCGCCCCGGGCGCCATTTACGCTTAGTACGCCACTGATTGAAAAAATCTACGTCGTACCTCTCTCTCTCTCTCTCTCTCTCTCTCTCTCTCTCTCTCTCTCTCTCTCTCTCTCTCTCTCACACACACACACACACACACACACACACACACACATCATTTGACACTTGACCTTAATTATTGCTAAAAATTATTAATTTGGGTCTTCACACAACTGTTAGCTAACCGAGTCATTATTTTCTCTATTGCTTCTAAGTATTGAATATGGAGGTCGTGTAGGTCTGTATTTTAGCTCAGTGAATACCGTGCACAGACCTATTTCCATCAGTCTCGCTCCTCCACCGCTTGTAAAAGTGTCAGCAAGTACATCAGAGAACATGCGTTGTATAGTGTTTCAACTGCTATTCATAATGTATTACCTAGGTAAAAGTGTCAGCATGTGTATACATCAGACAATATGCGTTGTATTGTGTTTCAACTGCTATTCCTAATCTATTACCTGGGGACAACATGCGTTGTATTGTGTTTCAACTGCTATTCCTAATCTATTACCTGGGGACAACATGCGTTGTATAGTGTTTCAACTGCTATTCATAATGTATTACCTAGGTAAAAGTGTCAGCATGTGTATACATCAGACAACATGCGTTGTATTGTGTTTCAACTGCTATTCCTAATGTATTACCTGGGGCAATGCATCAGTGTCGTACAGAGCATCTATGTCGAATGCAAATGACTCAACAAACGTTTCTTCATTCCGAAGATAGAGAAAGATACAAATTTCGCTTTACAAAGCTCCAAATAGTAACTGCAATTATTACATAGAAAGCCAGGGCAATGGTGACCATTTGTTTTTTTAACAAACTGTTGTTTTTTTTTTTTAAATTGAATTCTATTAATAAATTATAATGTATATTATTTATTTGCGTGACTACGATTACATAGTATGCAAACTTTTTGTTTAGCGCATAAGGAAGAATGTAATTATTACCCAGACCTAAAGAGATTCAAAAGATGAACACTACATTGACTTCCACTGAAACTGTATAGATATGAATATGAAATCATTTTGACTGAATATATATTTTAAGTGCGTGCTTACTTGTTTGCATGTAATTGTGTTTGCCACTTTCTTTGTGTATTGTGAAATTCGGGGGAAAAAGACTTTCTTTTCAACCGGAAACCTTCTAAGTTTGAGAATTATACATATTTTATAGACACAATTTATTTTGTTAAAGTTGTAAGTAATGTTGCATAAATGACGATAGCAACGATAACGCCGACAGCAAAACAGCATATAATTTACATGCCTATTGAAGAATATTTGCATGCTTTTGTGCTGTGGTGTAACTGAATGATAATAAAAATTTATTGTACAATAAAAACAGAACAATGATATCTTCCACACACACAAAAAAAAAAAAAAAAACGAAACAAAGTATATTTGTGTGGGTGAACTCAACGTGATTTATAACAAGCCAATTCACTTCCACTGCTTTGATTAGGACTTGTCTCAATGGTATTCGGACATTTTCAGCCAAATCATAAATAATATCAAGCGAATATAAAGGTATAGAAAACCCAGCCTAATAAAAAATGGTTCCTTTATGAAAGAAGGAATCTAAAAATACATATGCTGTGATCACGTGGAAGGGAAGAGAGGCAGCTGTATCTTTACATGTACACATGGGGTAAGCTGTAGTATATTATGCTGTAGACACTTTACCCGGATCGAGTAAATAATAAAATAAATATGAAATTTATAGATGGGATAAATAAAGATGTGAGCAGAGATATAGAACAGAATAACACAAGCCCATGTACATGAAATTTAACAATTTAATCAATTACATAAAACAAAATGAAATAGTTCATAACATTTGAAAGATACACTTCTTTTAGAAATCAATTACCGAATTTCAACAAAATATGTAATTAGCCGATCTATTTTATCGATAAGACTCAGTTCATCATGGAATCGAGTGAACAATTGAATCAATTGCCCGGCATGCCTGCATAACCTTGTTATTGCTGGTCACTCCCAATTTCCCGTTGCTGACAGGTCAGGGTTGATGTTCTCCCCTTTTGCTTCTCTCTCTCTCTTATCCATCCTTTTTCGGTCATCAAACTTTGTATAGGACGCCTCTTCACTCTACTATCTAAGTTGATACGTATATGTGTATCGATGGATGGGTGGGTAGGTAGGTAGGTAGGTGGAGCTATTTTTACCCTTTAAAATAGACAAGAAGCAACCTAAATATTCGGTCAGATTTCCTTCTGGGGAGTAGAACATTACCCCACTCTCGTTACGTCCGACATCGTCCTATCGGAATTCAAACAGATACCAAAGGCTATCTGGTCAGGCCAACCTGACAGACGTTAAACAAACCTAGTTTCAGAAGATTAATGTACTTTCTAACAGCTATTTCATCACTAACTCACTCTAACATCACACGAGACTTAACAGTTTCAGTTCACCTCTTAATTATACCAATGAATCAATGAAATTCACTTCATGGCTTAACTACATTTGTGGCAGTGAATACTCACTCAACTCTTTAACATACATGACATCATATCATCTAAGACAGGTAAATTCGCACAAGATTCTCACAACTCATATCAAACAAAGTAATGCATGAAATGATTAGAATACATGATTCCTATAACAATCAAGACGACAAATTCAAACAACTCGTCAACTCTTATAAAGAAAATTGTTGTACGAATTCAGACAAATAAATTCAAACAAATAGCTATACTCATATCAAGAAAATTGATGTACGACTTTAAACAAATAAATTAAAACAAATAATTATATTGATATCAACGAATAGCATGAGATTGATGCAAATACCTTGTGCTTTCGAGACTCGCTCGCTTCTACCGCCAGCATAGTGTCCCTCAACGTCCAGACACCTGTCTCTTGAATAATTGTTTATACGAGAGAATAGCGTCTTAGTCTGCTCGGAGTCAAGATCCTTCCGGCCTTTAGCAGGAAAACTTGGACTGACTAAATTTCGCGAAGTGGAATATTTAAAACATGAAATTTCGTCTGGGAAACACACCTCTTATTTAGCGTAGCCAATCAGAATTAACCATATCTACCGCCTTTTATAAATACACGCCCATCGTATATAGCGTAACCCTCTAGATTTCGCGCGCTATTTAAATGACCGATTCTGGAAAATTTCAAAAGATAACAATACTTCAAGTGGTTTCACAAATAGTCTCTGCATCCTCTCAGATTTGACATTTTCGATACCTAGACCCCAAATTTACCTAGCCTTATACATCTGTCCGACCGTTAAACAACGAATGCTTAATTAAGTATCAATCGCGCCCCAAACAGGGACATTAAAACCATCGCAGTCTAGCGATTTAATACGGTACCTTTCCTCATAAATCTGATTAATTGTTACGTGCCAATATAATGCGCCCTACGGAAATACATCGACAGAAATGTGCACCCTTACAATGGCCATAATCCAAAACAATTGACGGAATCACTGTCACTGAACCGTACATGAAGTAAGTATTACTTTTTTAGTCTCCATTCCTCGATCTCGTCATCCTGTCACTTAAGCCGGGTTAGGATAATTTAAAATTGTTGCCAGGTTTCAGCAAAATGCCTTCAGTATGGTCATACGCCCCAAACCTTTGAAGGTACTACTGTCATACTTGGACTGTAACAATTTTGAGCATTGCTCATTCATCTCAATGCTCTCCAGCCCTCACTGTTTTCACGAGACACGGTTATGATCATTTAAAAAAAAACCTTTAGATTAAGAAATTTTGTACAGTCGTAGGCCCCAAATCCTTCAAACGATTGCTGGAAATGTAGAATCAGTAAACAGCAGCCCCTTATCTCCACGAATACCCACCCTCTGTCTGCCCATTTGGCAAGATGAAAGTCATTCTTATCGGTCAAGATTTTCTTGAAAGTTCACCCCAACACACACACACACACACTCACACACACACACCACCTACCCCAGTTGACATTAATTGCAATCCTATCAAGAAATTGTCGTAGCAGTTTGGATTGAAGATGAAATTGTGCTTTTTCAGATCAAAACAGTCCAATTCATATTTTACCCTACTCATCCAAGTAATGTCAGCGTCTTTGGAACATTATTATTAAGATTCTGAAAATAAAGTTTACATAGCATTTGCATTGGTAACAATTTACATCGGATTAACGAGGCTTGACTGTGTTATCATATAACTAAAGAGGGTCTGGAGTATATTGAAACTGTAGAGTATTTACAATATTCACATTCCATGACTAACTACTACATTGTAATTGTAGAGTATTTACAATATTCAAATTTCATGACTAACTACTACATCGTAATTGTAGGAATTTATCAGCATATAATTTAACGATTACAAAAACCATATCCGTCTGCATCACGCAAGCAAGCAACAGTGACATATAATTACATGGAATTCTTGTGAGTTCTCAATCCGTACTAACTGCCCGAGAAGTATTTACCCTATAGTGTCTCTAATCGAAGTGTTGTGTGAAAATTTTAGATGTCGCGCCTTATTGGTTTAAACTTCAATGATAAAATGCCAACCTAGTTGGTACTGACCTACTAAAGAATGAGGAATAACGCCATCTTTTTTCCTAATATAAAGGGGCGTAACCGTAGATTATATTCCTGATAATTCCTATTTTTATAAAGACCATTTATAACCACAACAATACTGATAATATTATCAATATGTTCTACAAAAACAGTAGTAATTATAGATAAGTAAACGAATAATCACATAACTGAACGAATTAATTTTGTTTAAATATGGGCTCTAAAACAGATATATAATGATTTTTTTGCGTGCGGGTGCCTGTTTTGAGTCTTCATGGTTTAAGCCGATTGGTTTCAGTGTTCTTAGGCAGCGTGACCAGTGAGATTTCAGTAGTATCCTGGGGGTACTGGGGGACAATGGGACATCCTATGTTAAAACACGGAAAAGTTTATAGGGACAAGGGGAATTTAACATGGAGACATGGAGATGGCACTTGAGGGACAAGGGGAATTGAACATGGAGAGGGTAGTTGGGGTCATACGAGAAAGATTTTTAAAGAGACTGTGGAGAGGCATTTTGAGTGCATACTAGAAATATGAGATTGAGAATATCCCATGAATATTTTTACGGTGTAGATTAGAAGAACTGACATGTCTGGGTCTGGACTACATAAAACAATTTTATTTGCTCCAATGCTTGACAGCAAGAGCTGCTTGCAAGATGATCCCATGCATCGGTCGCAACAATGAAATGAGAATCCATTGTAATCATTGTATCCTATCAGCTCACCAGTAAAGAAAAGCGCTCGATTTTAATTTGTACTTGAAGTAGTATTTTGCACATTTTTCATTCTTTTCGCCTCGAAAGAGAAATTTCTTCTACTTTTTGTCTAAAGGACATATCAGTCTGGATGGAAATCCTGTAATCAGGTACAGTATCTTTTCATTTGTGTCGGATTTGGATTAAGTTAATGCAAGACTTGACGTCTTTGTAAGGACCAATTAAACCATATCAATAAATATGGTTTCAATAACTGTTAATGAGACAAACAATATCTCAATCACTTAAATAAATTAATTTAAATTGCACTTTATAATTAAAAAGAGTTATTGTTTCTTCAAGCAGGCAATCTAAGTTGTGCATGAAGTGTGTAAATAAAACTACAGAACTGCAAACAAACTATAATGAACGGGCGCAATTTTGAAAAATATCTCACTTTCCAGAGAATGGAAGAAAAGCAATTTCTAGGACGTGATGCGCGATTTATTGTAGCATCTTTTTCTTCACTCTTGCATCTGTTGAATCGGTTTTTAAAAATTATTGTAATAAGAAAATAAACGTAGCATTAACGCCTCTAGCTAGAAAAGTAAGATATATATATATATATATATATATATATATATATATATATATATATATATAGATATATATATATATATATATATATATATATATAAAGAATTAAAATCATATGGCGAATAACATTCCTTTGAACTGCAGTGGATCCAGCAAGGGATCGTATGTGTCCGAGATTGATTAAGATAAAGATTGGCGGTATTCAGTATATTACAGAAACCGAACAACTACACAACTGGATTAATCTTCACATATCTGATTGGATGACAGAAAGCTGGACAGAAGTCAAGTAGCATAACACTTCTCTTCTCCTGGCCATACTTGCAGTGATATTATACTAAATGCAATTGCCCACAACTGCAACTGGAGTTCCAAAACCAGAAAAGAACAGAAATCAGAAGTATCCTGGGGGTACTGGGGGACAATGGGACATCCTATGTTAAAACACGGAAAAGTTTATAGGGACAAGGGGAATTTAACATGGAGACATGGAGATGGCACTTGAGGGGCAAGGGGAATTGAACATGGAGAGGGTAGTTGGGGTCATACGAAAAAGATGAACAGGCGTGGGGCACTTGGGGTCATACGAGAAATTAACATGGCGGGGGGCAGTATAGGTACAATGGGAAATTAACATTGGGGCCTCTACAGGTACAATGGGATTTTTAACATGGCGGGGACACTATGGAGTCGTACGAGAAATTAACATGGCGGGGACACTACGGGGTCTTACGGGAATTTTAACATTTTGGGTTGGCACTACGGGGTCGTACGGGAAGTTTAACAGGGTAGGCAATCATTGGAAAATGACCTTCTGCCTAGTGGCTATATCTATATAGCCTAGAGTTATATATAAAGCATTACCTATACCTCAGATCATGTTGGAGGTGTCAGTAAATTTGCATATATTGTACCTATGTTATAAATAGCTTTTATCAAGGAACTAACTCATAATAACACTAAAATGGACGTGACTAAAAGTTGTATTAAACTTCGGGAACCGTCACGGACTTTAGCGTTGACTAGAAAAAATCCGGAACATTAGATTATAATGGCCTAGACTAAAAGTAACACTAAAATTCCGAAATTATACCGGACGTTGGCGAAGACTGAAAATAATCCGGAAAAAAAATGGAAAAAATTGGCTGACTAAAAGTAACACTAAAATTCCGAAATTGTACCGGACGTTAGCGGAGACTGAAAATAATCCGGAAAAAAAAAAAATGGAAAAAATTGGCTGAGACTAAAAGTAACACTAAACTTCCGAAATTGTACCGGACGTTAGCGGAGACTGAAAATAATCCGGGAAAAAAATGGAAAAAATTGGCTGAGACTAAAAAATAGTACTAAAATTTCGTAACTCATTTTAAATTTTTTTGTTATTTTATATACAAACCCAAATAAACCCAAAACCCAAACCCAAACCTAACACACTATCCCAAATGCCTTGTGTGCTGCCTAAAAACCCCAAAAAACCTGCTATCAGACGAAAGGGTATGACAAAGGGATGAAATCACGCCAACATACTATCCAACATATACACCATCCATTTTTTTATTTTTTAAATTTTTTTTTTATCAAGCACACACACCACACAACCATTTTTTTTACTTTTTAAATTTTTTTTATATCAAAACACACACCACACTATCCATTTTTTTACTTTTTAAATTTTTTTTTTATATCAAACACAAAACTTACACACACCACAAATATACAATCCATTTTTTAAAAAATTTTTTATATCAAACACAAACTTACACACACCACACAACCATTTTTTTTTTTTTTACTTTTTTAAAATTTTTTTTATATCAAAACACACACCACAAATATACAATCCATTTTTTTTTTATTTAAATTTTTTATATCAAACACAAAACTTACACATACCACAAATATACAATCCATTTTTTAAAAATTTTTTTATATATCAAATTCAAAACTTACACACACCACACAAATCATTTAAATTTTTTTTGTTATTTTATATTTTTTTATATACAAACTCAAATAAACCCAAAACCCAAACCCAAACCTAACACACTATCCCAAATGCCTTGTGTGCTGCCTAAAAACCCCAAAAAACCTGCTATCAGACGAAAGGGTATGACAAAGGGATGAAATCGCGCCAACATACTATCCAACATATACACCATCCATTTTTTTATTTTTTAAATTTTTTTATATCAAAACACACATCACACTATCCATTTTTTTTACTTTTTAAATTTTTTTTATATCAAAACACACACCACACTATCCATTTTTTTTACTTTTTAAAATTTTTTTATATATCAAACACAAAACTTACACACACTACACAACCATTTTTTTATTTTTTAAATTTTGTTTATATCAAAACACACAACCATTTTTTTTACTTTTTAAATTTTTTATATCAAAACACACACCACAAATATACAATCCATTTTTTTTAAAAAAAATTTTATTTGATGGACTGCAAAAGTTGTTGTTGTTGTTGTCTTTGCTGCTGCTGCTGTTGGTGCTGTAGTCTATTTCTTTCCTCCCAATTTTAGATCGATAGAAAGAGAGAGAACATAATTTTTTTTTTTTCAAAAATTCAATAAAAAACCACACAACACCATTTTTTTTCAAAGAACAATAACATTGTTTTTATTCAACAATAACTATTCTAACATAAAAAAAACTAACAATTCAACAATAAATTTTTTTTCAAACAGGAACATATTTACAAGGTTGACAACGTTGGGAAGGTAAAGTAAATGTCAAACTTTCTACATCGACATCATTTTGATGCACACTACGATTGTGAGCTAAAGACAAGAGATAACCATAACGTTCACAAAACCATTGTTGAACTTTAGCATCGTTTCTAACATAGTCACTATCAAAATAAGTCAGTAAATGTTCTAAGGAATATCCATGACTGCGTTGATGAAGATAATGGACACAATATTGTCCACACACCATGGAATCGGATCCTTGTAGTCTCACATTATTGAATCGAGTCGAGACGGCATTTCTTCTCATAAACTCGATGATGTCTTTTTCCAAAGGAGGTAATCCATAAGAATCAAAATATTCCACACAGTGAGTGTTGGGAAAGTACACGGCCACCCAATGGGTTCCTGGTAGATTACTGTCGTCGGTATTGATGACATAGGCATGAACGTTTGGTTTACGATGAGGTAGTTCATCTTTAGCACACACCACAGGATTCCAAGAAGAAGTATAGGAACCGCGAGTCAATAAGTAATGAAGTTCCCTAGTATCCATTTTTTTCTTCTTCTTTTTTTTTACTTCAATGGAAATAATAGGTCACCAATTCACACCTGACTTTAAACTTGAATTGATCTGTCTTGTAATTCCACGAATATTCACGTCGGATAGGTTCTGCACTCTGTTGAATGAGCCCTTCGATGCGTCTGATCTCCAGAAGAGTAAGTGGAGGAAAAGAAGAATTCACCAAGTCTTTATACCATTGTCTCAACACTTTTTCGTCCGAGTTCTGGGACCAAGCCGTTTCCAAATAGTTGTCCAATTGTTCTTCACCTGTCAACATCATACATTGGTCGTGTTGTATCTGACTAGGATGATCGATTTGACATCCATGACATTGTTCTTGGACTAGACTGTTAATGATTTTACTCAATTCCTGAGAATAACAGGACACTAACTGTTTTTCTTGTTCTGGCCATCGAGAAATAAATCCAGTAAACTCGGTTTTAGGTTCTGAATGAATGACTTCGTCATCGTCATCATTTGTGGTAGTTTGTGACTTCTCACAAAATTCCTCATCTATTTCCATAGGTTCTTCTTCTACGTGTTGCATCTTTTTTTTCTTCTTCTAATAGTCTAGAATCACTTCTCTCAAACTGTTGATCTCTAGAGTATTATCAAATTCTGCATACAAGACGACGTTCACTGTGTCGGGTAGAGGATCTGCAAACTGAAGTTCCACACGAAGTGGGCCTGATTTTATAGGGTGGAAATGTCCTTCATCGCTGCCTTGGTCAGGAGTGAAATCAAATCCCCACAAGGCATACCCTCCTGCATAATCCTCGTACGAAATGCCGTGGCTGGTGTTGGTACCTAACTGTCCTGTGGCTTCAAACAGGCTCAGGTAAGATCGCAAGTAATTTTTATGACCGTCGCTAAAGTTAGGTTCAAAAGGTCTGGTACACAAGGTCTTGCCATCTCGTCTGACTTCTATCTTGGAGACGTTGTAGTGTTTAAACTCGAATGGATTCTGATCGTGGACTCCGTTGAGGGCTGCATTACTGACGATGCCAATCAGCAAACGTTTGGGGAGCTGTCCTTGGAAGATGTGATCTTCGACTTTGGATCGGAGTCCAGCGGCAATGGTAAAGGTTTTCACTTCCACTCGTCGCACAGGATACTTAGCAGTGGTTCTGCTCAAGGATTGACTGATGTCATTGGCTACTTTTGGTAAGACTTCTACACGTCGTACGTAAAGTTTGGCTTCTTGGATTTTGGTTTTCCACTCGTTAGCATGAGCCATCAAATGGAAGGCGGCACTACTGCGATTCAGTCGCAGGCGTACATCTACTCCGTTCAACAAATACTTGTCTTGCAACCACATGTCCAAATGCAAACGATCCATCAGTTCTAAACTTCGTCTGATTTTCTTTCGACGGTCGTTAAATCCCACATTGTGACGGACTGCTGGAATTATAGGATCACCATCATTAGCAGAAGTCTTCGCCGGTACTGACAGCTCTGTGTCGTTGAACTTTTCCGAGGTGTCAGGTTTCCAGACCACCGAAGCATCCAGATGAGTGTTCTTGGCTTCTTTTCCGTACGTCAAGAGATTTTCCAAATAAGCACGGTAAGGGCAAGTATCCAAACTGCTGCTGACCAGTTTGTTATTCAAGTACAAATCTACTCCGCTGAACAAGGAATGCATGAAATTATTGACGGGTGCTACTCGGGCAGCTTCCCCAGGAAGGGTGTTGTCATTTTTTTTGTACTTGAAGTTTCAGGTACAAGTAACTGTTATTCAGATCGATGTAATCTTCGGTTTGTCCTTTGATTTCAAATTCGATAGGAGCTGATTCCGTCAAAGACGATACAGGATGAAATTCCACCCATTGGGATTCTTGCATCGTCATCATGGTGGGAGGCATAGAAAACATATCCAGTTCTGACTTGGTACATTCGCAAGAATCTCGGTGCATCATTGTTTTTCACAGTTAATAATCAAACACGTCTAATTCTCTGACGGTTCTTCTTCTTTTCTTATTCTTTCTGGAACTACTGCCGTGTGTTCTTTTATGAACTTTGAAAGGATTTCGATGTCGTCGTCGTCTCTTTCTACCTTGTCCTTGCTGTGAAGTGGAGGAAGAAGTAATGCCAGGGTCTGAAGCGTGAAGCGTATTTATAGGATTTTCTTGGAGACCTAAAAGATCTTTACCAGTGGTCATCAACACATTTTTGCCTGCTCTCATAAAGGCTTCTTTTGGATTTTGTTTGTCGATGAGGACATCTTGCAAAAATTCTTCTCCTTGTGTCAAAGCAGCATCTTTTAAGGCATGAAATCCTCGAGTCACCATCGGTTTCAAAATAGGAGCTACCGTCCGAAATGCTGATTTTAACATATCTCCTAAACCATGTCCTCGTTGTCGAGTCACTCCTTGGTACACTGGATACATTTTTTTGTTTGGGTCAGTTACAATTCGTTAGAGAACTTGTTTTTTTCGAAAATGTAGTTTCACCGTGACTTTTCCTTTGTCAATGAATGGCACATCTTGTCCCAAATCTCCTTTTATACTAATGTTGACACTGTCAAAATACGATTTACTGACTGGAAGATAATGAGGATGTACAAATTCACGGTGAACGTGAAACGTGTTTCCACCTTCTTCGTACGCACCAGCAGCAGTATCCACTTTGAAAGGAATGACTCTCAGTAAGGGAGCAGCTGTGTGGCCCACCACGTTGTACTCCACCACATCGGAGTACACAAACATTAAATTCAGTCCAACGTTCAATTCGATAGGGGTGCGAAAAGCCTCTCCGAAATCTGTGTTGGTGTGGATTGTTCGTTCACCATGATACTTTTTATTTCCACCCAAAATATCAAACAACCCAGCAGAAAAACCGATGGTCATGAATTTTCTTTCGTGCGCGGGTAAGTGTTTGTCTTCTTTCTCGTCGAATGGCTTTCCCTCATGCCCTTTCAAAAATTGCAAGAGGAAACGGCGTGCCACAGGATGGTATTTGATCTCTACCCATTTTTGGTTTTTTTCCAAGGCTTTGTCAAATTGGGCTTCGAAGACGGCCGCAATCGTCTCCACCAAATGTTGAGCACTAAAATAATACCCTTCAGGAATTCTCATGCGATAGGTCGAGTAGGGAGTATTGTCAGTTTTTGAACTCATTTTTTTCCCAATTTCAGGATCATGAGCGTCCAACTCTTTTTGCACTTTTTCGTTATAGATTGCTACGTCAAAAATGGTTTGATTTCCAGACACATTCTTGATTTGCGTAGGATGAATGATTTCTACCAAAGCCACTTCCCAATGAGCGTCGTGATCCAATTGGAAGGATTGAGGTAATTTGGCCGTGAAACAACATAATTTGTTGTTGGGAAACACATCCATGGAACTGTCACTGGGTAAAGTTAAATAAAATTGGTCATTCATAGTTCTAAGGTGGTTCTGGTGTCCGAGGAGTCACTCAAGTGAACAGAAGAATGATGTTCAAAAGGTTCCAAAAGAGAATTGGTATTGTGGTGATGACTGGACGAAGAAGAAGGTGAACTGGCGTTGGTCGAACTAGCGTGGTTGTTGCTATGGCTGCTGTTGTCCGTCGTAAATTTCAAAGAGGGACTGGGTAAAAGATAACCGATGCAACTGCTAAGTAAAATGGTCCACAATTGTTTGTCTCCTTGTTGTAAACTCAAATTGGCAATAGCTGCTCCGATGACACAATACACTACAAAAATTTGGCAGAAAAAGACGATTTGATTTTTAGGCACACGTTCTCCGCACCACACCCAAAGCGGTTGTTTTTGTAATTCTTGAAGAGAAGAACTCTGCGAAGGAGTCGCTGAAGTCTGGGTTGCTGCAGTGTTGAATGGCATGTTGTTGAGTTACTTCTTTTTCTTTTTATAGTCGACGACTTGAGAAGCAGCAATCCAAGAATCAAAACTAGGTGGATATCCTTTCCAACGTACTTTGACTTCTTCTACTCGACGTTTACCTACTTTGCGTGTTCTTTGTTCGAGAATGCTTTCGATGTCGTACAAGGTGTCTTCTTTTTTGGTCACTCGTTGTAACTCAGGCAAGTAAAATGTTCCTTTGAGAACTTCACCGTGCATGTCTTCCAATTTATAGACGGGAGGATCACGACCACGGACGGGGGTAGTGACACGAAACAATTCGGTGGTCCAGTTGGGTAAATAACCTTTGTCAAAAGTACGTTTGGTTTTTCCGATGCGAACCCAATCTCCCGTCTTTAACTCCAACAAGGTTTTTCTTCTACTTTTTTTCTTCTGGGGTGAACCAAATAATTTATCAAACACGGTCACTTCGTTTTCAGGGCTGACCTCTTCGGGGGCACATCCGATGCTACGGTGGTACGATTGATTGTACGCTTTGACCAAACGGGGTAACACGTCGATGTACTTGAGAGTATGTTGATGTGTAAAATATTTCCACATGCGTTCTTTCAAAGTTCTTTGAAATCGTTCCACGATACTGGCTTTGGTTTCAGGATTTTCGGTAGTAAAAAAATGAATTTGTCTTTGTTTCAATTCTTTTTGAAAAGCTTGATTTAGAAATTCGGTGCCTTTGTCAGTTTGCCATCGTAAAGGTTGGCGTCCACTTTGTTTCAAGACCAATTTTAAGGCACGTACCAATTCGGTACTGCTTTTAGAGGTCAAAGGCACGACCCAAGCAAATTTGGAAAACACGTCGATGACACAAAACAAATATTTGTGGCCACGATTGTAAGTGGCTAAATGAGAGACGTCGGCTAAATCGGCTTGCCATTGATGATCGATGCCTTCCACTTGAGTGGTACTTCTAGAAAATTTACGTCGAATGGGTTTGTGTAACGTGTACGTCGATTGTTCTTGTAACCATCGTCGTACTTCGGGTAAACGTACACTTTTCAATTTACTTTTAGCAGCTCGATATAATTTTTGAACTCCTCCGTAACCAGCAGCATAACCAGGATTGTAATAAAGGCTAGCTAACAGTTTCTCCATGATTTTTTTTCTCAATAACTCAACCAAGTCCCAATGCTCTTTTCTTCGTGAGGTATCTTTTTGGATTGTTTACGTGTCCTACGTGCCACTGGGGTAAAAGAAGAAGATGTGGTTTGAACAGGGGTCATCGGTTCTGTTTTGACTTCTGACTTCACTTCTTTCTTTTTCTTTTCTGAGGGTAATGGGGTAAACAACATCTTTTTTATCCCACTGGGTGTGGCTAACTTTTTTTTTCTTTTTAAGAGGTGGAGTTGGTAACTCTTCTTCTTCTTCTTCTTTTTCTTCTTTGACGGTCATCCCTGTACCGGTGTCTGTTTTAGTGGTAGCCACTTTAGGTTCGCTTTTCATCATCGTCTTAAAATCTCTCAGAGTGGGTGGAGCTGTTTCGTCGACAGCTTTTTGACAAAAGAGTTGTAGACGTTGTAAAAGTTGACCGTACCGTTGGGATTTTTCTGTTTCGGACACATTGTTTTGTTCCATCAGGGATTGTAATTCTTATTGTAACTGAGACATGGCATTGAGATTAGGATTGGGTGGTAAATGAGGTATCCGTTGTTCGTTCCAACGATGAAATTCCATCCATCGTTTGTAAGGTACTAAAGTCAGTTTTCGTCCTTCCATTTCATTCAAAGGTACCAAAAAGGTGTGGTCTTTTCAGAGAAGGGTGGTCCTTTTTATCTTCTTTTTTTGGTTATCGCATGACCCCTCCTAAAAGCGGTCCAGCAATCGTTCCTAACAAAGGAGCAGCTATTTTTAACAACGGTCCTATCAACATAGGTAGAAATCCTCCTCGTTGTACCAACATTTTTTTCTTTTGTTGAAGAGGTATTTTCTTTTTCACCATTTGACGAAGAACGTTCCGATGTTTCCCTAATTTTTGTTTCTGTATCTTGGACAAAGGTACCGTTCCTTTCAACACGTTCAAACAACATTCACACACGGTATCGATGATTTCTTTATGAGCTGTTTGAATGAGTTGTTTTCGCATGGGAGTATTGGATTTGGTTAGGACAGACAAGACATCCCAATGTTTGGCTAGACGAGGTGGAAGTCGTCCTTTTTTGGTGGTTTTACTTTTCTTCTTTTTTTGGTGGAGGTAGTTGTGGTGTGCACGTTTGGGAGCCATCTTAGAGGTGAGGAGTAAGTCTGAAGTCTCTGGCAGGTCACCCTTCTATTTTATACTGGAATACGTCTCCACTGATTGTCTGCACGACGTACCAACTTAATGACAGGCCTCACTCGACGTTGAGGTGTTTTCAAAGGACTAAATCGAGTCAATTCTTCTTTGGATAAATCCAGTAAACTTTGTAAGATACCAGTTCTTTCTTGGACTTTGGTTTTAGGGGAAGGTACTTTGTTGGTGGCTGCTGCCATGGTCAAATCAGCCGATGTCGTCGAGGGTCCCGAAGTGGTGACTTTTGAAACAGGTTTCCATTTTTGCATCAAATTAGGAAACACGGGACTTAAGTCTGTTTTGGCCGGCATCATCGTGAATGGTGGTGAAGACGATGGGGACGAAGGAGAAGGAGACCTCGTCACGGTTGTTTGTCGTGGTGTCTTGCGGGTGTACGTTTTCCTGGCTGCAGCAGTTCCTCTCTTACGGCGGGTGCTAGTGGTAGGTGTTGTTTTCTTCTTCTTGGCACGACTTTTCTTTGTGGCTTTCTTCTTTTTAGGACTTTTCTTCTTTTTGGGTGATTTGGGTTTTTTGGCTTGGTCATTAGGATCCCATTTCAAAAGGGAACGAATCATAACCCCTCCTAAAGAACCGCTTCCACCAGGAGTTAAAATTATTTGTTTTTTAGTCCGTGAATCGATTCTAGGATCAGCTAGTTGTGACAATGCCGCTTTATGTTTTTGAAAAAAACGTTGAGTTTGATGAGGGATGTGAATGATGCCTTGCAGTAATTGACGTGCTGTCAAAGTAAACCATCGTAACACTTCTTTAAGACTCGCTTCTAACAAATGAGCACGGACTTGTGCATTTTTTTCGCGATTGATACCATACAAGGCACGAATCAATTTAGCCGAAGGATGAGCTTGAAAGGAAGTCATCTCGAAAGAGTGTGAGACAGAAATAACGTAGTGACTGTTTTTATAGTTTATTTTCTTTCAAAAATTGGCTGAAGGGGACGTGTAAATGAAAGGACCTCCTTCTTGACCCCAAGGGTGAAACAATTGGGCACGAAATCTCAAATAGTCAGGAGTGGTCGGTTTTAAGTCGATGAGTAAATACTCGTGAGGGGTTTGAGTGGCATCGTCGTACGCATAATTGAGCCAAGGAGCACCTAACTGTTTGGCTAACACTTGTACTTGAGATTTGTCTCTGGGGCTTTTAAACAAGACCACGTAATGAGCGTTCAGACTGATGGTACGATGGGCTTTACTTTGTTGAAATAAATTTTGAGTAATGTATACAATACTTGCATTACGATGGTGTCCTTTTCGTGTAAACCAAAGTTTAATTTGTTCTTCGTCTTCTCCTAACATGTCGTCAAAGATGACCAGATGTGTTTGACTCACGTCAGACACGATCCCATCGTCTTCGCGAGGGATGTCTTCTACAAATGAAATGGTTTCTCCTTGACTTTCTCTCAATAACGTGTAAGACGGTTGCCACTCTTTGTAACACCACACGATACGTTGAGGTGGACGATCGAACAAATGAGATTTTTGTTCGATCAAACGTTTGACAAATTCGGTTTTGCCTGAACCACTAGGTCCAGCAATCAACATGTTAAAAGGATGGCACAGATACAAGGCGTTCCAACTTTGACGATCTAACTTTTCGTCAATCACTTTGACTACAGAAGCAGAAGAGGCAGACGAGGCAGAAGATGATGTAGCCATGACTGAGGTAGGAAGATTTTTGAGAAGAAGACAAAAGACTCAAGACATTTTATACGTTTCATACACGTTTATTTATTTTTTTTTAAAAACAAACCAACACAACAAACAAAAACATTTTTTTTTACAAGTCATGAAGGACAAAAATGCAGACCGAAAAAATGGTCAGGTACGAGATTAAGGCTACCACTAAAAGAATGAAAGTTCTGTATAAACAAGTCAATGTACAACATTCTGGTGTGCTAGGAATGGAAGGCCCAGGCACTGGTGGTAGTATTCTTCTGGTCTCTGTGGTGGTGGTAGAAGAATGAAATGTCTCTGACGGTAAGGAGGGGGTGTGTTCCTCAGAGGGTTGTATTTGGACGACGACAACGGTGTGGTCTTTCTCTGCTGTGTCAGGTTCTTCTTCCAGGATGGTTTCTAAGGTCATTTTTTTGTGTGACTTAGGTTCCCATTTCACTTTTGGACACTTAGTGGTGACGGGCCAGATCTTTGGCAAACTGTGGTACTTCTTGTAGCCAAACATCGAAACCAACACTTTTCCAGTCACGTACATCTTTCCAACCGGTAAGTTGTTGGTGCATCCAACTAACAAGGCACACTTCTTCAAACGTGTCAAGGCAAGATAAATTTTGACTAATGTCTTCTTCACACGGAGGTACCCCACATGTGATGTTCATCACCACTCTCAACACTTTTAGTATAATTTGTCTTTCGTGTACCGATAAAGCATGAATGCTCATGTTGTTGTTGTTTTTTTTGTTTTTTTGATGGTTTATCAAAATAGTCCAAAACAACCACGGGTCCTCCAAAATAATCCAAGGCAAACACTTGTCCTCAAAAATACTCCACAACGAATGTCCTGGAAAACGAAATCCAAGAAAGGTAGTCACTAAGACACACACTGCATAGCGTCCAAAATTCAATGGAAACAGTTCTTGTATCAAGTCTTTATACTCCTCTAAGGTCTGAACACGATCGTTGACTTCCTTCTACGGAATACGTTTCACAAGTGAAGACCACAGATCAGGCATGGTGAGCTTTTATAGGGTGAGGTTCCTAAGGTGGGTATCTTTGGTGGTGGCTTTTATATCCAGGTTCTTTTGTGATAGACTGTTCCCGGGATTCTACAATGAAAGGTTTTCTCCAGAATCTTTCTTCTGACAGTTTGGAAGTAAGCATACCTTAAAAATCGAGAAATGACTTTGTGGTGTGTGTAAGTTTTGTGTTTGATATAAAAAAAAAATTTAAAAAGTAAAAAAATGGATAGTGTGGTGTGTGTTTTGATATAAAAAAAATTTAAAAAGTAAAAAAAATGGTTGTGTGTGTTTTGATATAAAAAATTTTTAAAAAATAAAAAAATGGATAGTGTGGTGTGTGTTTTGATATAAAAAAAATTTAAAAAGTAAAAAAAAATGGATAGTGTGGTGTGTGTTTTGATATTAAAAAAAATTTAAAAAGTAAAAAAAATGGATAGTGTGGTGTGTGTTTTGATATAAAAAAAATTTAAAAAATAAAAAAATGGATGGTGTATATGTTGGATAGTATGTTGGCGTGATTTCATCCCTTTGTCATACCCTTTCGTCTGATAGCAGGTTTTTGGGGTTTTTAGGCAGCACACAAGGCATTTGGGATAGTGTGTTAGGTTTGGGTTTGGGTTTTGGGTTTATTTGAGTTTGTATATAAAAAAAAATAAAATAAAAAAAAAAATTTAAATGATTTGTGTGGTGTGTGTAAGTTTTGAATTTGATATATAAAAAATTTTTTAAAAAATGGATTGTATATTTGTGGTATGTGTAAGTTTTGTGTTTGATATAAAAAATTTTAAAAAAAAAATGGATTGTATATTTGTGGTGTGTGTTTTGATATAAAAAAAATTTTAAAAAAGTAAAAAAAAAAAAAAAAATGGTTGTGTGGTGTGTGTAAGTTTGTGTTTGATATAAAAAATTTTTTTAAAAAAATGGATTGTATATTTGTGGTGTGTGTAAGTTTTGTGTTTGATATAAAAAAAAAATGTAAAAAGTAAAAAAATGGATAGTGTGGTGTGTGTTTTGATATAAATAAAATTTAAAAAGTAAAAAAAATGGTTGTGTGGTGTGTGTGTTTTGATAAAAAAAAATTTAAAAAATAAAAAAATGGATGGTGTATATGTTGGATAGTATGTTGGCGTGATTTCATCCCTTTGTCATACCCTTTCGTCTGATAGCAGGTTTTTTGGGGTTTTTAGGCAGCACACAAGGCATTTGGGATAGTGTGTTAGGTTTGGGTTTGGGTTTTGGGTTTATTTGGGTTTGTATATAAAATAACAAAAAAATTTAAAATGAGTTACGAAATTTTAGTACTATTTTTTAGTCTCAGCCAATTTTTTCCATTTTTTTCCCGGATTATTTTCAGTCTCCGCTAACGTCCGGTACAATTTCGGAAGTTTAGTGTTACTTTTAGTCTCAGCCAATTTTTTCCATTTTTTTTTTCCGGATTATTTTCAGTCTCCGCTAACGTCCGGTACAATTTCGGAATTTTAGTGTTACTTTTAGTCAGCCAATTTTTTCCATTTTTTTTCCGGATTATTTTCAGTCTTCGCCAACGTCCGGTATAATTTCGGAATTTTAGTGTTACTTTTAGTCTAGGCCATTATAATCTAATGTTCCGGATTTTTTCTAGTCAACGCTAAAGTCCGTGACGGTTCCCGAAGTTTAATACAACTTTTAGTCACGTCCATTTTAGTGTTATTATGAGTTAGTTCCTTGATAAAAGCTATTTATAACATAGGTACAATATATGCAAATTTACTGACACCTCCAACATGATCTGAGGTATAGGTAATGCTTTATATATAACTCTAGGCTATATAAATATAGCCATTAGGCAGAAGGTCATTTTCCAATGATTGCCTACCCTGTTAAACTTCCCGTACGACCCCGTAGTGCCAACCCAAAATGTTAAAATTCCCGTAAGACCCCGTAGTGTCCCCGCCATGTTAATTTCTCGTACGACCCCATAGTGTCCCCGCCATGTTAAAAATCCCATTGTACCTGTAGAGGCCCCAATGTTAATTTCCCATTGTACCTATACTGCCCCCCGCCATGTTAATTTCTCGTATGACCCCAAGTGCCCCACGCCTGTTCATCTTTTTCGTATGACCCCAACTACCCTCTCCATGTTCAATTCCCCTTGCCCCTCAAGTGCCATCTCCATGTCTCCATGTTAAATTCCCCTTGTCCCTATAAACTTTTCCGTGTTTTAACATAGGATGTCCCATTGTCCCCCAGTACCCCCAGGATACTTCTGATTTCTTTTCTTTTCTGGTTTTGGAACTCCAGTTGCAGTTGTGGGCAATTGCATTTAGTATAATATCACTGCAAGTATGGCCAGGAGAAGAGAAGTGTTATGCTACTTGACTTCTGTCCAGCTTTCTGTCATCCAATCAGATATGTGAAGATTAATCCAGTTGTGTAGTTGTTCGGTTTCTGTAATATACTGAATACCGCCAATCTTTATCTTAATCAATCTCGGACACATACGATCCCTTGCTGGATCCACTGCAGTTCAAAGGAATGTTATTCGCCATATGATTTTAATTCTTTATATATATATATATATATATATATATATATATATATATATATATATATATATATATATATATATATATCTTACTTTTCTAGCTAGAGGCGTTAAGGCTACGTTTATTTTCTTATTACAATAATTTTTAAAAACCGATTCAACAGATGCAAGAGTGAAGAAAAAGATGCTACAATAAATCGCGCATCACGTCCTAGAAATTGCTTTTCTTCCATTCTCTGGAAAGTGAGATATTTTTCAAAATTGCGCCCGTTCATTATAGTTTGTTTGCAGTTCTGTAGTTTTATTTACACACTTCATGCACAACTTAGATTGCCTGCTTGAAGAAACAATAACTCTTTTTAATTATAAAGTGCAATTTAAATTAATTTATTTAAGTGATTGAGATATTGTTTGTCTCATTAACAGTTATTGAAACCATATTTATTGATATGGTTTAATTGGTCCTTACAAAGACGTCAAGTCTTGCATTAACTTAATCCAAATCCGACACAAATGAAAAGATACTGTATCTGATTACAGGATTTCCATCCAGACTGATATGTCCTTTAGACAAAAAGTAGAAGAAATTTCTCTTTCGAGGCGAAAAGAATGAAAAATGTGCAAAATACTACTTCAAGTACAAATTAAAATCGAGCGCTTTTCTTTACTGGTGAGCTGATAGGATACAATGATTACAATGGATTCTCATTTCATTGTTGCGACCGATGCATGGGATCATCTTGCAAGCAGCTCTTGCTGTCAAGCATTGGAGCAAATAAAATTGTTTTATGTAGTCCAGACCCAGACATGTCAGTTCTTCTAATCTACACCGTAAAAATATTCATGGGATATTCTCAATCTCATATTTCTAGTATGCACTCAAAATGCCTCTCCACAGTCTCTTTAAAAATCTATCTGTGCAGCAACATCGCATCATACATTTTATCTATTACCCAACAATATATGACAGGTTCAGACACTTTTAGGGGCATTTTAAAGAAATTGGCATCCCAAAAATAATGATTAAAAAAGATGAGAAGTTTCAATAACTTTCCACTCTTGCAAACGGTTCACCTTCAATGGTTCAGAGGTTTACGTTCAACCATTTTCTTGGTATTTTAATAATCTGCATTTATTTTATTGCAATATACATGCATGTACATACCTATGTATACACGCCGCCAAACTTTGTCTCCATTCTTTTTTCTTTAATCAGAGCATTAATAACGAATTTTTCAATATTTCCTCTGATTTTATGCTTTGCTTTCTTCTTCGAATTACTGTCTGTTGGTATAGTCTACAGGTTTCGACAGTTATCGAAAATAGGGAGTGGCCTAGCTGGCGGCTGGCATGCTTGATAATTTAACCGATACCTATTTTTACGTAACTATTTCCGTATGCACGATACCTAATCAATGTGTTTATATCACCAATTGTTCAGTGTTGCTTCGAATATTATATACATGTCATACATGTTTTGACTTCCCTTCTCATGCGGTCTACTTCGGTAACGTTCAAAGAGTGCATGACTTAATACATGTTCCGAACTATCGCTATTAGCAACATCGGCAAACACAGTATTTGCCGCGATAGACGAAGTGATTTTATTTTATCCTATATATAATTTTAAGATAATAATGCGTAAAATATCCAGAATCTTCGTAGAAATTTACTAAAAGTACTGTTGCCATAGTAGCTCGCTTTTGTTGGAAGATTCTAACAAATTTTGTGCGTTTTGTGAGTTTGTGGGCTTTGTAGATTATGGGTTGTGTGGGTTTCGTTGGAAGCATGTAAGGCGTTGTGAGTTACTTGTGGGGATTCGGGTAAGTAGCTTCCAAACGATTCACATCACAATTAGATTGTGTGTATGTATGTGTATGTTTTTTTATTGTTATTTTTGTTTTGTTTATTACTTTTCTGTACAAAGTTCTGAAACTTTAGGCAATATTTTGGACAATAAATGTTTGCTTAAAGTTTATTTAAACACAAAGTAATATTTATTTCGGGAAAGAACTTTCCATGCTTTTCTCTCTTCCAAATTATATAAATTATATTCATTTCTAACTTATTTTATGACAAAACCATATATATATATTTTTTGCTATAATTTGCTATAAGAAATGAGTTGTAAGGTCAAAGTGAGTGTTGTGCTCACTGATGAATAGTTTTATTTATAAATTTTGTCTTCAATTATTTTTATGAAGCTACATACATCTTTATGATATTCTTCTATGCTGAATTAGATCTATTATTGTTTTAAATTCCAGATCAGAGAATGTTAGTTATGCTGCAAATAAATCATTTATTTTATTAAATGATAGATTCAATGTTTTTCATGAGTGACATTATAAATTCTACTCAATATTAACTCAATACGTCATAAACATAACTCCTGAATTTTCATAAGAAACTAGAACGTCCGTGTCATTGTGAGAGTTATCCTCATCAACTTGACATTCTCAATTCAATTCAACTCAATAATTGCTTGATCTAACACTTCATAATAATTTATAATTTTTTCATAATTTAGTAAGTTTGTCCAAGTCATTTTGAGTGTTATCCTCACCGATATGGCACACTCAATTCAATTCCGCTTTATATCAGTTCAATTCAAATATTACGCCAGTGCATTTAAATAGTATTAATGTGCATATCAATTAAATTCAAGCAAATACAAAACTGTAGTTGAAATGTAAAGTCAAGCAAGTTTTCTCCTTGAGGATTTAATATTTAACAAATTACAATCAAGTCATTCTTCCGTAGTAAAGTTTATTGCAATTTAATCCAAACATAGTAAATCTGATACAATTTTCATTCTTCAAAAGTTATATTATTATAATGAATTAATTATATGGTGCTAATATTTACCATGACCTTGTGTGAGATTATCACATATAGGCATGTATATCAAGACAATGATACTACTCTGGCCATTGTATAAAGACAAGAAGACTTTTATGGTTATGATCTGCAACTTTATCGATGTGTTTCTTAATAAATGAATCATCTTGTGTTATGGTTCGAGTTTCGTGCATTATCCCCTACTTAGTAACGAGAAAAGAAGCACACTCTTCCCTGGCGTCGTACTCTGATATGGTGTGATCAGGGCCAAGCTAAGCCGTTACAGTATTCTTTATGCCAAAAAATAACGGTAGCTCTTTGAACAAATTTAAATGCGAGAAGGCGGCTAGGAAATCTCACCAAAAGAAGCTACTTTCCATAAATCATATTAGGTTTCCAACTGCAAGTCGTTCGTTCATGCCGCCAGCTTTCTACACGTCGTAATGCTGGCCATTCCAGAACTATTCCCCTCCATCATCTACCGATGACGTCTTTGCGACGTGTGAAGATTCCAAAAGGATTCAGCACAGAACGAAAAATCCATGGTCTAATGAATCAGAACAACTGAATAACTATGTTTGCGACTGCAGTTATGCAATCTGTGGAGACAGTTGCACATTATAAACTTGTAAAAATACAAACGCCAATTAGCTATGAAACTTCTTCAACGCAAAATCAGATTTTTCCTCGAAATGCAAACATTTTCGATTTTGAGTATATTTACTCAGGATAAAGCTAGAATAACAAAACTGTAGCGATCAGCTTAATATTCTGCTCTACGTATATTCTACGTATATACAATTTTAATCTGATGTCAAAAGACTGATTACGGTTCTAATTTTGGAGTCGTCGGTCTACGTTCCAATTGCCACCCTGAGGCAGTTTCAAGACTACATGACCTCTACTGTAACTTGTGTATACAGCAACTTTTTCGTGAGATGAACTAAAGAACAACTAATTATGTGCAAATACTATGCTTTCAATTTCAAAGTTTGATGATTCTTAGTCTGTCTTTGAAAAACTAGTAATTTTCTTGCCCATTGAGATCTATAAACAACCTCATGTTACATCTCCCCTCACACGTAGTTTCCTCCACGTTTTTCAGGTTTGTAATATTGATTCATTGTTTGTTATACGTATGTTCTGACAGGATGTAAAAGCGGCAATTTGGATATTCAGCTTTAATTGCACACGCATGATCATGTTCACAATGGCAAAATATGCCATTTTTGAAACTGAAAGTTGCATCCATCATGAAATATAACACGAAATTTTATCTATAATATTCACTTATTGTATTATTTATTAATATTATTAAAAATTACATATATAATATAATTCTAATACTGTTTATTTTTTTTAGAACTATAGGTAATTAAGTATTAGTAATATGTGTATCCTACATATAAATAAAATGTTTTCGCCTCTCAAACTTCAAATTGACTATTAATTTCAACCATCTCTTGCTCTCATGGCCAACTTTCAATATATTCGATTAAAGTTTCTTTCCATTCATTGTGTTTTAAAAATGTTCCAATTGGGAAGGATACATAATTACTTGGCACTATTATTGTTAATGCAAATCATACCCGATTATAATCACACGGTGATAATTTAAACGCCCCATTTTTACACACGAATAGATTATGGGGGTACCATCATTTGGTTGTCTGTAGAAAATTTAACCCTCGTTTCCAGCAAGGTCATCATACAGATATGTAATTTTATTATATATTTCATAATGAGATATTGAAATATATCAGTGGAATCAGTTGAAATATATACCACTTTTATCGCCACAGTGGCGATATCACTTTTTGAACTACTTTCTTTTTCCATTTAGAAGTATATCTGCCCTTATGTAGGTTATTCAGACCTGTATTTCCATATATAGGCCTATTTCATTTTGTCTTCTTCTCTGCCTTCTATCTCTCTCCCTCCCTCCCTCCCTCTCTCTCTCTCTCTCTCTCTCTCTCTCTCTCTCTCTCTTTCTCTCTCTCTCTCTCTCTCTCTCTCTCTTGCCATCAGGATGAACAGATCTTAAAATGTGTCAAGACTGTTGACCCTCTAGTATACATTTATCTAATCAATGAGAAGGTGCAATCAAGAATGCCTAAAAATAAACCCCAAACAAAAAATAGTTGGCTTCAAGTATTAACTTTTTATAATTAGTTTTCCACATGAATTATGTTTTCGTTAATCGCATTTACACAAAATGGAGAAACAAATCCATGCAAATGGAAGGTTTTTTTGTCTTAAAAAATATATAATAAAAAGAAAATCTACGTTTTTGGAGTATATATAAGGAAATATTTTACGAATGAAGTGGACACATTTTGTATTGTCACGAATAGCGAAGAAGTCATTAGTGACATTACAAAATGTTTCCACTTCACTCGTGAAATATTTCCTTATATCGACTCCAAAAACACAGATATCCTCTATATAAAATGCTAAACAATATTTCAGTGTATGTTGACACTTGTTAGACTTTTGGTATAGGTAACCTCCAATATAGATGGTGTCTGCTGCAGCAGCAAAAAAGGCTTTATTTGTGTTTAAAGTTAGTGGGCTCAACTGCGAAAGGCATAGACCCAGATCTTTCGTCGCAAAATGCTCAGGCACATCGGGGTCTATGTTGTTTGCCTGAAGTAATAAGTAGAACTGCATGGATCCTGATCTGGCGGCGTATTAAGATATAGATCTGCGCTGTTCATAGTCGCGCGTACGTTATACACTCAGAAGCGGATTTGAGGAGTGGGGGGGGGGACAAAGGGGCGCTGCCGCCTCCCCCACTTCGAAGGGTAGTTTTTTTTTTCTTCGAATCTTTTACGCTCCTCCTCCCGTACTTCATACCTTAACCACCACATGTAGCCTACTTATTTGTATGTACTCAACATGTAACCCCGAGTTTTATAACAGATATCTTGGGTGCTGGTTGTCTGAATATTCATTAGTTACGTGTTAATTGGTTATACTTTAGGTGACGTAATTATTCAGGCTGTTATATACTGGATAAGGGTCCCCTATCCAATAAAGGGACCCGTCATGACGGTCTGAGGACAGACCATCTGCTTCACTATTTGTAAAAATAAAAGGCCTTAATTGTTACAAGATGGTGAATAGCTAATTGGGTATTTCAAGGTGTAGGAACGGATAAGTTAATCAATACAATGAAACATGTTTACGTTAAATCGTTTATTTTCCCGCTCCAAAATGTAGTAGGTTCATCTCAAATTATGCATTAATGGTCATGTGAAAGTTTTTTTTTTTTTTTTTAAAGTAAGTAAACTAATCCATTCTTTTTCCGGACATTGATAATTCGTCCGTCCGTCCATCGTAATCCATAATTATAAGGCGCAACTTTATTCCCCTCCCCTCCCCCCCCCTATAAATTTCGACCTAACATGAAATATTTTCAAACATTTGCATAAATGATGACGAGCGAGTTTAGACTGTTTACTCGCGGAATATCGTACACGTGTGGTGATGCTTGCTTGATAAATATATGTGCGGCATCTCATAAACAAATTACATCTACATGACACAAAATATTCATTTTGTTGTCGTTAATTATATGCAAAGTAAATGTGTCCTGCACGTTTCGAGATGTGCGGGTTGATTTACTTGATGAAGCGTAGCTCCATATCAGCGATGACGAGATTAGCGTGACTCAAGGTAAAAAAACAAAAACAAAAACAAAAAACAACCCACAAATCCTTTTTCATGTAGTTCTTACAAAAATGGAAAATGAATTTGGTATAAAGTATTTATTTCAAATAAATATTACGGAATGATATTTATTCACTATGCGTAATTGGCAGGCTATTTTAGATTTGGCCTTATCAATTTTATGGGCTAATCGTGACTTGTTATTCATAGATAGTCAGTGACAGTGCTGAGTAATATTTCGTAAAAAATCAATAGATCTTATATTACCACTTCAAATAAAACGTGATGAAATTAAGGAGAAACAGTATTACTTAGCAATCAACTTTTCAAATGACTGAGCTGCATCGTAGATCATATATATGTGTACGTATCCTGAGCTGCTTGACCATTCTTCATGTTTTTTAATTACTTCTTTACAAACTTGTTTATAAGTGATACAGAACTAAAAACAAAGTTAAATTTGTTTCAGTTCATCAAGATTTACATACTTCTTCTATATATATATATATATATATATATATATATATATATATATATATATATATATATATATATATATATATCAGATAATATGCCATAGATATGATACACCGCATGTCAAAACAGCTGCCAGCTCAGGCAACCGGGACGTAGATGTGGCAAGGAATAGTTTCGTAAATTCTTAATTTAAGAGTATCCTGTGATTTTTCTGCTATTATTGTTTCATAATTAAAGATATGGATATATTTGTGAATTATGTGTTTCGGGTTTGTCTTATTCTTGAAACTGATATGAGGTGTGTACACCTCCCGTACACTGGACAATGAAATGCTAATAGTCGGCTTTGAAGTAGAGTTAGCCACCCGTAGCCATACACACGTTGGGTTGAAGGCAAGTAGAATATCTCAAAAACGGCCTGAATGGCAACTATTTTTATCTTGGTCATAAGTTCACAGTGTTTTTCAAATGATCACGAGAGGCATTTGCACAGTGAGCGTCACTTTGATTAAAAAATCACCTTCGGACATGACATATGCATGTTTGAATGTGGGGTTGGGGTGCATACACGTCTTTTGCTATGAGGTTATAGCCTCGAGCAACCACTTTTCCTTCACTTAACGTGAATTTTAACGCGTTCGTTATAATATTATGATAATCTATTAAAATAAAACATAAAAAGTGTTCAACTATATCTACTTCATTTAATCAGCGTGAAAATTGTTTTGGCATTCATGTACATCAGTTCATAATTGCCGTTTTTCTGAGCGTGTGTATGTTTACTCATTTCCGGAAGTGACATCCATGGTTCGTGACACTGACTTAAAAGTCACGTGGCCTATGACCGGACCGTGCCAGTTAGACCAAGGTATGGATATTATTAGCTGGCGTCTCCGAGTTTTTGAAATTACAAAAAATTAAATTTAAAAATTATTAATTTGTTCCCGTTAACTCTATATGCAGTTTGTGCACTTACATTACTACTTGCTTGTTCTTTACCATATAAATACATGACTCAATAGACTGAGAGAGAGACAGACAGACATAAGAGACAGAGGGAGAGAGAAATTTAAAAATAGACACTGGTGAATGGATACACATTTTTATTATAATAGAGTCAATGTCTTTTGATGTAGAATATATGTTCATTATGAAATAATACTGAAACGAAAAAGTCGGTAGTGAATATACATTTCGAGTGTAAATTTTTCTTACTTTGTATAAGAACTCCACATGATTAAAAAAAAATATTTACATTGGCTATCCAGTTGTAGAAATTCACAAAGTGGGATATCTTGTTCAAAATATGTAAATAAAGCCAACATGTGATCGGTGGTGCTATCTTTAGCATATAATAGAAAATTCAAGGCCAAAATGTCGGACACAAAAAAGGCATTAGTGAAAACAGATTTTAATTATGTTTTTTTTAAATCACATGAAATTACCTTTTTGAATCTCATTTTGTTTGATTTTACTATATAAATAAATTCTGTCGCTCTTGAAGAACGCTGTTGACACAGCTGATGACGTCATTATCTCGAAACAAGCGCGTTAGATCGCGAGAAACATGGCGCACGATTGAAGGAGTAAAACGACATCGGGCTGTTGGAAAACATAGACATGAAGTACAACAAAATAAAATATTTTTAGAAAATAAACCCTCGCCATACATTTCCCTAACTTCCTGCGGGCTCGGGGATGTAGAATACACTCAATGAGCTCTCCCAAAGGTCGTAAGAGGCGACTACTGGAGCAAGAAGCCGCAGTGGCTCAGTGGTTAGCGTGACTGACTCGCGACCGAGGATTCAATCCCACCATCTGATCCACCCAGATACACAATCGTTGTGTGTTCTTGGGCAAGTCACTTTACTCCAATTGCCCCGGCACTAAATAACTTTTTTGTGTTGCTGTACCGTAAAACACCAAACTAACCCAAACGTCTACCTAATTGTATTTATGAAAAAGTAATTTAAAATTTCATGGATGTTGTATGGGCATAGTAAATACTGGATTAGCTACATGAGACTAAGACAAAGATCTTGTAATCTATATTATTGTATGACTGCGGCTTTGTCGTCTGATGTTTCCCGTGTTCTAAATTCTGGTGACCCACGGTCAGGCCGTGGGGTACCAGTAACTGGTATTCCACCGATGGGCGTTACCAAGTGGAATATTGATCAATGATGTCAGTGGTAAAGGGCGGAACGTGTAGTAGTAGACTGCTCCTCTCACTGGCGGCAAAAATTTTAAAAAAAAAATGCATCAACGCGAGGGGGGGGGGCAGAAGGGAGGAGGAAGCAACTAAAATTAAGGTGTGTGTGTGTGTGTGTGTGTGTGAGAGAGAGAGAGAGAGAGAGAGAGAGAGAGAGAGAGAGAGAGAGAGAGAGAGAGAGAGAGAGAGAGCATAACTGTCAGGTGAATAAAAGAACAAGTCCATCATTTTTAAAACAAAAATTAACTGTTATAGAAGCCACTAAAGTTAATATCAAATCGCGTCAGGTCATTCAGACTAGAGAAAGCGAATCAAATCGAGTAACAGATAACAAACAAACCATTTTAAGAATCACTCCAAATAAAAAAATCCTGAAATTACGCTTTGACATTATGCAACAATAGCCCATTTTAAGTTAAACACGTAATTTGTCCGTTGACAGGTAGATGCATAATGTTTTGTTTAAGTGTCCTTTACTGGCACAGTTTTATTCAGCTGGTTGGGTTTCTCTTCGGCCTTAAATGAGTTGAGCTTTTCTTAAATCTTGATTGGGCCGAGAATGTTGGAAATATTCAGCAGCATTTTATCGGAAGGTTTTGTCTATATACGATCATCAGCAATGGATGTATGGCCATTTATAGCTACGATGTCATAGCCCCGCTTTGGAGAACATATCCCTCATCAAAGAACTCAGTTAGTTAATACACCACCCGAGAGCTGTAACAAATTTTCTCCTTCCAAAATCACCCTTGGAAGCTTGGTACATTTCCATTGCATCTCCGATATAATTATTTCAGTCCTTTCAGCAAGATCCATTGACACAATATAATGTCATCGTCATCGTCAGTCTTTTCTTGGAAGAGTTCCAAGACAAAATGAGGTCGTCATCTTCTGAGAAAACGTCTGCGCTGGCCATTTTACATGTACAAAAAATGTTGATGAGTTCGGTGAGTACAATCACGTGAGTACTGGATCACAGGGGCTCGTATCTATGCTTACAGTTTACCTATAAATCATACATGTACTATATAATACTACATGGGAGGACACTTCTCTCCCTTCTCGCGCAACCTATTTAAGAATCAACGCTGCTATTTCAAGCTAACACTTCGCGTAGCGTAATAAATTTGGTACTGATGTATAGCTCAGGCATTCGACTTTTTATGCCATCATAAAGTTTGACTTACTACCACACCTTTTAGGAACGCCATTGCATAGTACATGTAAATCAGTCATGCCAAGTTGTTCTGCTCAGACACTGTTAATTACATCAGCAACCACGTTGGCTCCATGTTGTGTCTGACATGTACACAAGCACTTATTTCTTTCTGTTTCTTCGATTACATCAGCTGTGATCGACTCGATCTAATATAAGCACGATTTGAATTTCTGCACGAAATTACAAGAAGATTGGATTTATAATTTTTCTTTTCCGCAGGTAATGCGTGGGTTGTTTTATCCTAATATAATTTGAAAATGTAAATTATAAAGAAAGCTTGGTTGTCAATCGGATTTCTTTATATAAAAAATTTAGAGTCATCGTCATGAATAATTATAATACAAAAATACCAGTAACAGTAGAAATGCGCTCAGTTTTTCGCGTTGTTGACCTATGGCACAGAAAAGCACACAATCTTTATAGGAAAAACATGAACAAGATATTTAAAATGTATTTCTATAGACCCTTCAACTTCTTAGGTTTATCGAAGACTTATCTTTCTTGCACTGAGAGATGTGCTTCAGTTGAGTGATTCTTAAGTGTACCTAAAGTTGGGGGGTGGGTGAGAGGGTTGTCTATACGATAGAAATAAGATTACAAATAACGTATTTTATTATATTCAATTACGGAAGCATGGACGGGACACCGTTAAAAATATACTGTCTCATGGTCATGAGATAATATTTTATTTTCTACCGCTGTCGTTTCGATGCTTCCGTAGTCAAAAGATAAACTGCCATCAATTTTCTAGGAATACAATCAAGTAAAAGATACTTGTTCGCCAATTACTCAGAGTTGTCGGCACTTTAAATCGTGGTTTGCACATGCACTTGTTCATTTGATATTTTTTTTTAAAACAAAATAATAATTACTATGATAATTACTATGATGTCATAAAACTCCTTGACCATATATATGCAAAACATTTAATGGTGGTTTGAATCTCTTAAAATAACCTCTTCACCATGCTAAAATGGGTAGAACAATATTACTGAAAGGTAGTTCTAGTTTCCTCTGATTTTTAACTCACTGCGTTACATGTTTGGATACATGCTAGTGTGTGATTTGAGACGGGGTGGGAAAGGAGAGAGGAAACCAGGACTAACTGGGGACGGTAAACTTCCAGACCGGTGAGAAAAAAAAAAAGAAAAAAAAAGTCACCTAATGATTCCACAACGTGTCCTTTCAATGGTACCGAATGTGCACTTTGTGCAATTGACACCTAATGTGAACTACTTGTTTTTATTAAATTAACGTACCGCATCTCTCTCTCTCTCTCTCTCTCTCTCTCTCTCTCTCTCTCTCTGTTACATTCCCATCCGAAGGCCCTTGCGTAGGCTTCGTGGTAAAGAGGGTGTGTGCTATTTTATGGTATATCAAGTACAAATAATGATATAGCCCTTTTAGAAATTGCCGATGATCGCATTGTTTGTCTTTGTCGTTCAAGTTTATTTACCATGTCACGGGTACACTACTGAATTCTATTCTGAGTACATTGATAAACTGCATGGAATTTACAATATGAACGTGGAGAATGGCATCATTATTGTTATGTGTGCTTCTAATTACAATCCCGATATGCATTTAACTGACACAAGAAATAATTTGTCGCGTTTCCTTTTCGTTTGCAACAATTTAATTTCTTTGAGCAATGTTGACTTTTGTAAAGTTCTACCGTTATTCATATGCTTCCTATTCTGGTGTGAGTAAGTCTATAATTGATCACATAGTTACTGACAAGTTAAAAGTGGATATGGTCAAAGAGACTATGATCATTGGTGAGGATTTTTTTTTTGAAAGGTTACATACTGATTTGAAATCTACTAAGTTTTCACCTAACTCGCACCAGTGGGGTTTTGCGAAGGGTCTGGGTTGCAATATGACTTATTTTTGGTCCACGAACTAATTGGTTATTCTAATGAAAAACAAAGCAAACTGTATGCAGCTTTCCTTGATGCTGAAAGAGCTTTTGAGGCTGTATGGCATGACATTCTTATTTTATAAATTATTTAAGATCTGTATCAATCACAAAATATGGAATGTAATTGTCAATCTGTGCACACATATATACAGCAAAGTTACCCTTTCAAGAAGAATTTCTAACAGATTTCCGGTGTTGAAAGGCACACGCCAAGGTGGAATATTAACCTTTTGGTTTCACATTACATTTACCAATGAGCTGCTTAATGTTTTAAGCACATGAAATTTTGGCTTTGTATTTGCTGACAATCCGTGACATTGTCATACTGTAACAGACGATATACTTCTTCTGAGTTGTTTAAAATTAGGCATGTAAAGTGAAGAGTGGTGAAACTTGTGATATCTCTGATGGGTACAAGAAATATGATACTTTTCGACTTTAAAATGGAAAGTATACCTACTCTGGATTCAAGTTAAAAGATAAAATAATATACTAATTTTGACGATTGGTTGGGAGAAATGTATATGAAAGAAGATATATTTTGCCTTTTCAGTTTCAGACTATTTAAAGCCCATTTAATCTTAAAAAAAATATTTTTAAAAAGAAATATAAATAGACATAGTTAGAGAGAGATTAATTGTCCACCTGATCAACAGGAAAAGCATGATATCAAAGATATATGAAGTAATACACCAATAATGTTGCATCGATAACGATTGTTGTTTGGGTGGGGTTTTTGTCGTCGTGATGAGAGAGAGAGAGAGAGAGAGAGAGAGAGAGAGAGAGAGAGAGAGAGAGAGATAGGGGGGTGAGATAGTTTGGTAAATCAACACACGGAAGACCATTCAGTACCAATACAAAGAGGGTAAAGTGTCTTTTGCAAAGACACACAACAGCAACCTACCCGTGCTGGTCTTGGCAGGAGAGAGATAAAGAGATGCATATTACATAACATAGGAATGGTAGTTTGTTTACTTATCTTTTATACATTACAGTCAATCATATTATTTATTATTTGTCGATCTATGTATCAGTATGTTCGTTAATACAGGAACATTATACTCACCCGGATGGACCCTCGTTTGACAGAAGATTTACGAATGATACTGGACTTTCTCTCCAATTCCTTCCAATCACATCCGTCCGATTTTGGACAGCTGGAATCTTGAGACGATCCTCTAACGATACGTGAATATTCATCCTTTATTTCTTTCTTCTCTCCCATGCTCTCATATGCGTTACAATTGGCGTCCAAAATCACACGTAAAATACTATCCCTCCTTTCAAGCTCGTTCAGCGAGTCTTTACTTTCAGCTGCATTTTTGTTAACTTCTACATGTATGGTGTTTAACCCTCCATCTGTATCCGCCATTCAGTAAGCGTATCAGTGCAAATGCCTAAACACCTCGCATTCTCTGCTCGCATCTACTGCCTGCACCTGTATGTCAGTACCAGAAATATGCGAGAGGCGAGCAGGTAATTGTAGTAAACCCCACTCATTGGTCTAGATCCATGGTTCTTATTCCAATCTTACGTTCAGTTCTTTCTGAAGCTTTCGACATCGCAGCTGTATAAAGTTAACACTTTTAAACGCTCTCAATTAAGTGATTTAGGTAGAAGGAGAAAGCCGTTAAACTTTATCGATGAGCTGAAGCCTTGAAAGTGCTTGCCTTAAGAGTCCATGACAGTTCTCAAATACCACAAGTAGTGTGAATGCAAACAACGGTAATGAACTTAAAATTGCTACAGGTGTATCAAACAACCAGTATTGATACAATGAACTGTGTAGCGTTTTAACAAACAGCCACTGAACAAACCAAGCAGAATTGTTGAAGTGTGTACTCAATAGACGGCTATAATGAAGTTGTACTAAAGCATTTGTATGTTATAAACAAAGCATGTGTTACAATCATGTATTGTAGAATGGCGATTATCGTTTGACACAATTAGTATATCTATATGTACATGTATACAAGTCTTGGTGTAAATATAACTAAATGAAATAAGTGCTTTGAACAAGATCTCCCACTTCACTGTATCTGGGATGAGAATTACTTTAGTTAAGACTATATGCATTAATAAATCCCGTGTAATTAATCAATCAAACAAAACGCAAACATGAAGTAGAGACTCGGTGACGCGGAGCAGCTAGAATAGACCTCTAAGCTAGGTGTAAATTGAAATCGAAAACTTATTATTTGTCTTATGACAGGCTGACTCGTCATGTAATGCATTTGCGTAAATCTGACAAGCAGGATTTTGGTAAGACCCTAGATTGGCAGCTTCGTTTGACATCGTATTTACTAGAATACGCGAGGAGGCCTAAAATCGCACAAACATTTAGTCTGAATTATCTCTGAACTTTCCCATCCCGTTTTAGATTTTTGGAAAGTTATGTTGGGGTACAACTGTCCAAATATCAAAAACGTAATGGGAAAGGATGTTTTAATAATTCCGACTATAAATAAATCTTATCTTATCTTAAACTCGGACTAGCAAAAATAATAATAATAATAATAATAATCACCATCATCATCATTATCATCATCATCATCATCATCATCATCGTGCTTTCCATGTGAAAATAATTCGATTAACAACAGCAACAACATGAACAACAGCAACGTCGGTGATCTAGTTCATACATTTTTGGATTGCCTGACCCTCTTTGGATAAATCAGCAACATCTTTGGATAGCAAATGGTTGTCGATCCACTTCGTTCCACATCGGTGGTTCGAATGTGTGAAATGTAGGTTGATGTGTGTATGCATATAAAGAGTTTAATGGCACAAAAGCACAATCATGGCGTTATAGTGCCGAGTAAAAGTTACGCAGTAGCAATGGCAAAGGTAAAAAAAAAAATGTGCTAAAAATCTTCCATATACTCCTCTACGATAAAAGAGTAAGATGATATAAAAATTCATAAAAAGGAACAAAGGTTAAAAAAAGGGTGAAGAAAAGGTAAAAACCTTAAAAACCATTGTGTCCTCGGTCTGAAATCGCTAATATATACATCATGCTGTGTGCGCTCTCTTGTATGATTCAGCGTAGTTTGCTCAGCCTTATATTCTAATGTCAATGGTGCTTGTTTCTAAATAGGTAGAATGGATTCGAAGACAGGAAATGTGAACAATACTGCCGTTTTTTCTTATATATAGATATATATATATATATATATATATATATATATATATATATATATATATATATATATATATATATATATAATCATTCTTTTGAAAGATTCCCTAAACTACTATGACCGATTACATCCGGCAGATTATAAAAACAAAGGAACATACATTTGTACATATACGCATTTTCACAGACCGTGGTAATGCCAGTCTACAGGTAAAAGCTGCAATTTTTTTTATGGACACATTTTCGTTGCAATGTATACATGACAGGAATACATTTCAAGGTAACACTAATTTCTTAATGTACACATTTTGCAAAAGTCTATGAAGAATATAGTGGACAAAACGTTTGAAATTATGCAGTTTTCACCTCTTATCAGAGTCATTCAGTTATCACTTCTTATCAGAGTCATTCAGTTATCACCTCTTATCAGAGTCATTCAGAGATTTGGGGACTTCTCCTGACTACTTTTGTCTGTGTACATTCTTTGGAAACAAAAACGTGTGGGATGTGATGGAGACATTAAAAGTCTGATTTCCCACTGTACTCGCTTATAAGTCGCGTCAAACTGCAAACTTCACAGACCCAGATCTTCCCTCGCATTATGCGCCCGTAGATCTGGGTCCATGCAGTTTGTTAGGAGTTATCAGTAGAACAAATAACATAGACCCTGATCTGCCGGCGCATTATGCGACGGCAGATTAGGGTCTATCTTGTTTGCAGTTGGGCTCGACTTATAAGCGACGATAGACGGTATTTGTTAATATTCTAGTACTGTCAAGCCTTTGCATAGTGGCCATCAATGAGTTTGCCAAGTGTTTACCTGTTTACTCATATGACCTTCTTTTTACAAAGGGTACCTTAACTGGGCTATCCAAGGGATGAAAGGCGGAAGGAGTGTAAGACTATATAATTCCTAGAGGAAAAAACTTGATTATACGTACATATGTTTTTAGCTCACCTGGAAAAAGGCGACGGTTAACATATGGTATAACGCTGCGTCCGTCGTGCATTATGCATTGTCAATAAGTCAATCCTGTGTTTATCAATATTTTACATCTTCTTCAAAACTGCAGAACCAGTGTTTGATCAGACTTTGTAGAAATATTTTTCAAGACAAGTTCTACCAAATTTGTGTTTTTGATGGTTTCTCTAACAGCCAGGTGGAAAACTACTGATCCAAAATGTAAAAAAATTTTTTAGATATATTTTTTTAATTTTCTTGTAATGATTGTGGTGGCTTTCCTAGCAACTCTTTGGCTTCCATGGTAACCAGGTGGAAAAAATATTGCTGAGAACTCCAAAATGCTGATAGGCCAACTTTTATTAGATGATATACCAAACTTTAATTTTGGGTATCTTTCCCTAGCAACCTTATTGCTTCCAGAGGAACGGGAGGAAACCACATTTGTGAATGCCGTCTCTAAAACCAATGTGCCAATTTTGACCAAACTTTATAGGAATGTTTCTTTTAATACACGCTACCAAAATTGTATTTTTGGCGGCCTTACGAACAGTAGTTTCAAATCTACAGCAACCTGATGGAAAATGTTATATCTTCATTTCCTCAAATATTTTACCAATGTTCTATCGAGGTTGAGCTTTTATAGGCCTCTTCTCACTGCCAGTTATAGGGCCTCCTTAATCACCAAGGGATAAATACCTTTCAACTAAAATTACCATGTCAACAGATCTTTTATCGGCTTATAACTAGTGAGAGACAGAGGAGCAATGTCAGGTCCACGTGGGAATCTTGTTGATATTTTCATCTGAAAACAAATCTGAACACTCAGCTCATCAAAACATACAACCAAAGTCGAAATGGTGTAAACAATTTAAGCCTGACTCGGTTTAAGTATCAAAGCGCAGGCATATAGCTGCCATTGTTTCACCTTGTTCTCGCAGTATATTAGGCCAGTATCGCGTTTGAAGCATAGCGTCTGAACACTTTGCGAATTGCCATCCTGCGCTTAGATATCATGGCAGAGTTAGACGTTGATTGTTCAGATCATTTTGACGTTTTGCTATAAAAAGCTGCAAGGATATATGCCAATAAATAAATCTATATTTGCATTACGCTAAAAAGACACACTAACTTTTCACTGATAGATATATCCTTGCACACGTTGTCTCTATGGAGATGGCATCATACACCCAAACTGTATAGGGGGCGCTCTACAGATAATACATGCTTCTGAGAGAGTGACAGGTGTAAGATGAAGTATTTTGCATTTGCAACATGCACAATGGAGAGAATGTTGGCATACCTCTATGTTACTTTCATGTACTGTGGCTGAAATTTCTTTACATATTGTACTTGTGGACACTGGACATGATCTAAGCACACGGCAGACAAAATGGCCGCTCTAAAGTACTCGAAAAATCAGCCTGAATTAGTCAAAAGTGCACTATTTTCCGGAGTTATTAAAATACTGAAACGAATTTTGCCAGAGCAGACAATACCAGCCTCTAAAAGTACTATGAATAAATTACAAAATATCTAAAAAGTAAAAAAAGTTTTCGGCTCTTTTTTTTTTTATTTACCTTTGAAGTCCAGGAAGTGAAAATGACTAAGCGGAGCTAGCAGTTTTTTGAGAGGTGCACATCTTAAGTAAGACCAAGCTGTATACTCTATAACCCAAATTTCACCCATCAATCATACACCAAAATAAAGGTAATTCAAAGTTCTTTTAACAATGCCTAAGATATACAAGGTCTTTTTTAAAAGCCAGAACAGAAAGTGAGGAAACCCTGGGTAATTCTTTTTCTTTAAATTTCTAACCCTATGCAAAGTAATAGTAAATCAGAAAAAAATAACTCCATCGACACTGACCCAATGCAGAGAGCATATCGACAGTGACCACTAGCCGCGCTATCAAGGTAATGGCCATATAAAAGACATTTTTGATATAAAAAAAAAAGTGTTCTTAGAGAATGAATTTGATACTCATAAATTGGTAAGCATTACTCGGAGGTAACCATTAATGCAGGTTATCATCTGTAATAACGGGACAAGTTCATAAGCATAGCAACGAGGTGTGAAGAGAAATACTAAATCTAAACAAATGTATGAGATAATAATAATAATAATAATAATAATAATTTGCACAGCTAATGTCATAGACCTGTAATTGCCATACAGTTCGCACTGGAGGAATAGGTTTCACACCTCGTTTCGTACGGAATACATATTTGTGATATTATTTTCGTAATGAGCACATACGGTACTGTATTCGTTTCTTATGTGGCAACCTATTGGCTTCTCCAAGGCTAGGACCTTATACTTTGAGTACACTCTTAAGAAAAGAGCTAGCAACCAACTGAAAGGAAAGCAATTAGGATGGAATGACTAATGAAAAATGCTAATCTGTACATATGATACAAGGCATGTTATCAAATAGTAAGGGTGTACTAGTGTTGGGTATCTCTTTCAACTAAATCCGGCTTAGACGGTACCAAAATTGTCAATTGCAGATATCAAAATTGATTACGAAATGAATTTTTCTTTTTCTTTTTCTAACTACATGTACATGAAAACAACTGCGTATGAAAGATTAAATTCCCCTGGATAGGCAGCCACATATACGGACTTACTTGGACTGGAATACCGCTCGGCCATTTCCGTCAAGTCGAGAAAAAAAAAAAAAGTTACTTGTAGGAATACACATAAATTTGATGTGTTTGGTGATTCGCCTCCGGCGGAGTGAACCACATGTTGCGACAGAAAAACTGACAATGTTCTAATTGTGACTTTGTCTCCTTCCGCCGCTATATTGTGCCATGTAAATAAAAGAGTTCCGAATACAGTTCTCAATGGCGGCGACTGAACATTCAATTCTAGCAATGTATCTTGAATAATATCCTGATTCAGTTATTCGACAGAGTTTATTAAAAACAGATACTCGACACAGAAGCAAAGTCAAATCCCCCAAAAGCAATGTAGGTTACGGCCATCCTTTTCAATGCGTGTTTACAATTTTGAAGAATGGTCCGTTCACTGTAAATTTCAAAGGATAAATATTTAATATAAACGTACGGCACGGATAGACTTACATCACTTTTATGCGACAATTGCGAATCACATATTTGTAATAATTTGAAGTGAAATCACGGACTGCATTTTTCTGTCGCTATAGCTATTTCAATACCATTATAAATGTAATGACTTTCTACACGAACGATTGTAGATTAATACACGGACTATTATAGATTAATACACGAACGATTGTAGATTCCTTCAAAAACAAAATGGGAACAAAAATAAAACTAAGTGCAAACAATGGAAAGAGAAATAATAGTTGTGCAGTTCATGTTGTGAATTACTCAAACTCTAAACCAAGTAAAGCTGCGAATGTCGAGTGGCTAATTAGTTTTGAAAAACACATTGGGGGATTTTCGCATGCTCTAACTTTGTCGCAGGAAACTATCGTACGGGATAGAATTTGGATAAAAAGTCTAAAATCATGTTCAGTTTAAAGTTGGCATTCGGTAAGGATGTTGTTTTAATGTATATAGAATTGTAAAAATGAAATATATACAACATTCAATCAATAATTTATTATACTTGAAGACAAGCTACGTATAGAACTGGCAGCTCGTGCAGTTTTAGCAATACTGTCAGGCAAAATTTAAACCGTTTATACTTCTCAGTATAGTGAAAATGCAGTGGCGGATCCAGAAATCTCGTAGGGGGGTGGGGGTGTAAACAAGTGAGCGAGAGGTCTGTGAGAGGGATAAAACCCTGTAGGGGCCCACAGCTCAGCCGAGAAGGGGGGTCCATTGCCCAGGGGCCCAACGATTTCTACGGGCCCGCCGTCAACTCAGTTATAAAAAACAAATTAATCTTTGCAGTAAATATTAAAATTTGTTCCTTGCAAGAGTCTAAGTTATGGTAGATTACTAAAGGTTTTATATACAAAACTGTACACAGGTTTCTATATAAAAAAAATTATACTAATTTTTGGGGCCCATGACAGATCTGACCAGGGTCCCGGAATTTCTGTCAGCGGTCCTGGTGATCCAGGGTGACGAAGCCCCGGAAGCTCTTACATTTTAAGCGTTTCCAGGGGATAAAACCTTACTCTAGGAAACGTTCCGGTTGTTTCGCGCTCATTTTACGGGGGGGGGGGGGGGGGTGGAGGGGGCAGGGCGTGCCGGCTCAACCCCTAGTCTTTGGATCCGCCCCTGTTATAAGTGTTGACATTGACCAGTATAGGGCGTCAGTCGATACGTTCACGTTTGCCTTCTCAATTTTGTTACATTGGAGGGCGCAGTGGTACGGGGAGTGAGGCTGATCTCACTTACTCTAAGCGACCATTTCCTCGAGTTGAGCATTGTGTTGATGCAATTTTAAGACTTTTTATGGCGGGAATTGAGCAAACTCAAGGCTCGGGACCCAGTAATGCACAAAAAACCTGACAGATGCGGATGTCTACAGAAGCTGATAAGGACCCAGGAAACGATTTGATGACAGATTTAATGTTATCCAGCAGCAGATCAGTGATGTCCTGAACGCGAAGTGTGTTAATTTGTCAGCCATGATAAAATACCTCGACGACGAAAATGCTACCATGAGGGCCAACATTTCAGATCTGGAGGATAAGATGGATTACTTGGAGAATCTGTCTAGAAGAAAAAACGTGGTCTTCTTCGGTATTAAGAAGAACGATGGAAAAGAAACTTGGAGTGAATGTGAAAAAACGTGATCAGAAATAAACTTGTAATCCCGTCAGATATCGAAATAGACAGAGCACACATGGTGAAAGGAGATAGCATTGTGGCGACATTCCTGCGCTGCCAAAGTGTGATGTCCAGAGTGCATAACTTGACGGGGCTCGGAAATCGGAATAACAGAGGACTTCTCGGCTACTGTCAGAGGCAATCCTATATGACTTGAAGAAGTACAATATAGTTGGAAAAGTAAAATATGACAAGGTGTGTACTAAGGACAAAGTGTACACGTATGATCTCTTGCAACGACGTGTTATGGAATGCAGTAAAGATTAGGGAAATGGCTGGCCCAGTAATCAAAATTGTCTTCAAACTTTTGTATTGGGACACGTAAATATGTTTCATATTGATTTTGTCGGCTGCAATACAAGCTAATAATCATATTCAGTTTCCTACCAATGGCACTATTGTTTCACCTTATCATAAAATAGATTGTAGCCAATGTGTTAGCTTATTATGATTTAATGTGCAATGTCTTTTATATAAGTCGTATCAATCTGCTTTTCTCTTTTAAAAAGTTTAACATTACACCGCTTCCTTGTTTAGCCCGTCCGGATAACTCGCGAGCCCGCTCATAACGCTGGGGCAGGTGTGGATCATATTTTTTCTTATAGAAAATAGCAAAAAAAAAAAAAAAAATAGGCCACAATAAAGGGAATAAAATCGTGATCAAAATTGGCAAATGAAATCTTTATATATCGCTCGTTATATCCTCGAAAACGGTGGTTAGTGACCGGTAAGTGACCGGAATTTGGAATCAGCATCATGCAATTTGCAACTTTTAATAAGTAATATATTTTGTTAAATTTTCTTCACAAAAACAAATCTCAATACACTGTAAATAATAGCACGACGAAATATAGATAAATGAAAATATTTGTAATGCCTGACTGGTGAGAACGCTTTAAGAAATAAATACCAATTGAATACGTCTTGCCAAGTGAAATTCGTGTTTCAGTTTAATCTTTGAATTATTCTTCAGTGTAATCTTTATAAGTGTGATATGCCCTCTTGTATTAAAACCTGAAAAGTGCCAATCGACCGTCAAGCGATGCCCAGGAGTGTTTATGTGAGAACCCAATTAAGTGCCGACTGTTTATTGATCTTACCCTAGCACGTTTCTTAGCACTATCATCAGCAAGTTTTAAAGAATATATTTTAGCTCTGAGACCAACAAATTCTGCAATCGGAACTGATTTGGTTTCATCTTTGAACATTCCTATCTCCAAAAGCAACTTGACTTTGTCGCCATATTTTTGTTTGATGTAACCATAATGAAAATTATACATAAGCAACTTTGAAAGCTCCAAAACAGAAAAACCGCAGTAAATTGGCTTGTTGAGAACAATATTCGTTTTTTCTATGAATCGCCAGTAAGTTTTGATCAAATATCTTCATGGCGACAAAACCAGGAGCGGCAACCAATTTGTCATGCCGTTCCCGCTTGTTAACTATTTCTACGTTGATCCCTTTCTTATATTTTCCATCGTTTTGCCAAATACTGAGTTATTCATCAGCTTAAATAAATCCTTTTCAATGACGCTTGTGGCTTTTTTTCCTTTTGTCCATATTAAAGTCGATGTATTTTTTCATCCAGGTCTCTTGTTTTAATGTTATTACGCGATGAATTCTAATTAGCTGCATACCCAGTTCAAAATACTGCCTCAGATTACTATAGTGAATAACATACCGCGTCTTATCCATCAGATTTGGAATTAGCTTTGGAACATTACAATTTCCAACGCTCAGTTTTTCCTTAAGCATTAGCGTATGAGGACTTAACATAGCGTTGTTCACGGTGATATTTTCTCGTGCTAGCGGATAGTCACTATGCAGGTCATGAATTCCAGAGAGATACTCAAGATCGACTTCTGAAATGTAGCCAGTGTCATCATCGCTCCGCAGCATTTCTTCGGTAAAATGTTCTGGCGATATCCAAGATAAGCCACCTACTGGTAATCTTTATGACATTGCCCATGCATAAAGACTATTAGAGATTTAATAAACGATGTATTTGTTTCGTTGTGTGGGATCATATTCTTGCAGATATTTATTGTTCGCGATAGAATGTCTGTTAGAAATCACTGAAATTCCACCGCGACGTCCTTTTTCGATGAAATGATACATGTCGATATATGTGATTAATTCTAAATGCATCTTAGACATCTTCAGCACGACATCCCAAGACAAACCAGGAGAGGAATAATACCAAGCAGGATCCCGACCGTAATAAGTCATACAAATGTCACCAAAGTTTTCAAAAATGTCAGCAAGCTACAACACATCCGTTTTCAAATACAAGTCATGCTATTCGCCAAGATTTGTTATATTTAATTTAATCCAGACGTTAGAAGTATGTTCGTAATCCGCATCAGAAATATGTTCGTTGTTTAGTTGACTATAGAAATCTTCTTTTTGTGGTAGACTAGTTTCATCAAATTTGTCCCAAGATGACATGCAATTATTCGGATAGATTCCTTTACGTGAGACCAAATCGAGGTGATCCACAAATTCCTTTGCGGTATGTCGAAACACCTTTGTATTCTTTACCACCTCATCTAGCGAATCTGATATAAACTGATAACTATCTATAAAACTCAGATAATCAAGTGAAAAGGACATATAGCGCTCCATGTTGTTTGGAATGCAACTAATGCTCTGGTCATATTTTCCAAAGTGTTTTATGATCAATTACGAATCATAACCGCGTAAATTATGCAGCACCACCGGAATAAACTATGGTCGATTTAGATGAAGATTGCACTGGTCACGGGCTGCACAACGATATTTGCCCGTATAATGACAGTGGTCTCTGACTCGATCATAACCAAGTGGCTCTTCACATATCCATCACTTGTCAGATTTCATGAAACTGCACGTCTTCTGCCGTATAGTAGTAAATCATTTTTGCAGCGGGAACCGCGCTTACATATCTTGCTTCATCAAGTTAACTGTTTTTGAAGTGGTCTACACAATCAGCACCGCGATACAGTTTTATGGGCTTGCTAAGGTTTTCATTGGCACAGACCAACTTGTACGAATAGCCACAAGGAACGTGCTCTTGATATTCTCGTGTAAAAGAACCGTCTGGATTTTTATCACAGCCAGCAATGGGAACGGTAAGCGCTTCCGAATCGGCATAAATGATAAAGGGCGCTCTCATCTTGTGATAATATTTTTGTCCTTTTTTTTTTTTTTTTTTGGCATCGCAGCTGTTGTAATATTAATGCAATCTTGTCGATATTGTGCAAGTAAGTCTTCGCGTGAAACTCCGTGAAGACATTTTCTGCATTAAAATAATTTATGTTGAACTTTATTGTACTGGTTATGCATGAGTCCGCTAAAGTTTTTGATCCAGCAATAGTGACCATCTGTGGTTCCATTGTGAATATAAAGCAGATCCATATTTTTTTCGCAAGCCACAGAAGACAAATGCAGCGGAAAACGTCGAATGCAATATTATTTTGTCGCTCAAACTTTGGCACATCATTGATCTGAACAGGAAAACTGATGTTGGTAAAATCCAGCTGGTTTTGGTAGTCCTTATACTTGCTTACTCGATTGGGATCCTTAGCCGCAGGAAACAACGCAGACAGCACCGCCCACATGAAACATTTAATGTCATTGTTTTTTATATTTTTGCAACTTTGACTGTTATTTTGGTTGGCAATTCCAAGAAAAACCGACCACGAAGCGGATTATACTTAGAAGTGTTTAAGACGCATCTTGAAATATCAGCTAGAATCCAACCAGAACCTTTAGGCGAAAATGTAACTATTTTCTTTGACGTCAAAGGCGCGGACTGGTTTGCTAATAAAATGCGCTTCAGTTTCCATGTCACCGATTTTTGTGAAAAACGCGCTAATGCCAATGTAAAACTTTATGCCGCGATGTAAAGGCAACTCAGTCGACAAAATATCTTTTATCGCAGGGTCGGTCACCCTAATTACTCTGTCAAGCGTTGCCATGCCAAAGTTCGCCATAAATGTTTTGTCATAACCAGTAAAAGCCCCTGTTTAGGTCGAGAGAATCTCATGATTGCGCTCATAATATATGACTAAGTCGCTTGTTGCTTCTTCAAACGCTGTTGGTGGTGTAGCCTACCGCCGCCAAAAGAACATGCCGTTTGATGCAAGAGACGCTGTAGTGAATAACATGTCATTATTGTAGCAGATAATAATTCGACCAAGTTCATTCAATAGTTTTCGCTACTTGTCCGTCAGCAAAACCTGCGTCTTAGGATTATTTAACGGTTTTGTCACAGGGAGATTTAACTCAAAATTCGCACGAGGATTTTTGTAGACGGATACAATGGCATCAAGCAGGGTTTCAGCTGCTTCAAATAGACGTCTGTAATATAAACAAGTGTATCTGACATATATAACCCTATTGGACAAAACGATTTATTAAGAACTTTGCATAAGTATGTGCGACTCCAATCCAAACGAAGAAGCTGTTGTCCACGATTACGATGAGTACAACCAAGTGGAAAACGCGCACCTGCAGCCGCAGAAATTTACAAGAAAATATCATTCAGAAACAAGTTGGCGCGATTTAATCTGATCTGCCAGGAAGACAAAAATTCATTAAGTCTGATTACGTATTCAAGAAAATATTTCTGCTCATATGTCTACATGAAAAAGCTGCCATATGCAAACCCGTATACAGCAAAGAAATTTTAGCAGAGTACGACAGAATTATTTCTCAATACTTGCCGTTGGAACCCAGGAATTAAAACCATCAGAGTAGCCTCTCCATTACAAGTGACTTGTTTCCACGAGTCTTGATCACACGCTCTATTCTGAAAACATTTTCCTGTTTTTTGTAATTCCGGCTCGTAAAAAGATCCTGAAACAGGCTCTGCACGAAGGTTTGCGATTCGGTATGTTACAGGAATTGTTTTTACCACGTCTGACACAGTAAACATTTCTTCGGTCCAGTTTGGTGATTAACCCTTTTCAAACTTTTTTCATCATAGAAATTCTGACCTTGTCGCCCGCATTCAATTTATTTCTGAAAAATAATTTGTTCACAACGCTATCTTGATTTTGCTTGTCACTAGCCTGCGCTGGCGTCATTTCAATACTCCTGTGCTTGGTATTGTTGTACTTGTCAATTGGCAACTGTAACACGTCTGCGTACTTGCTCGTCAGATTTTTTGTAAAGTGTTTCGGCATCGCATTTTTTAGAGTACGATTGAATCATTCAACGGCAATGGCTTCGCCTTCATCTTACGTAGAATATTCATGAATTTTATTTTGTTCCAGACAGTTTTCAAACGTGTTATTGTAAATTTCCCGCCATGATCAACCCAAAGTTTTGTTGGCTTGCGTGATCTTGTGATCCTTTCGAAAGCGTCTCTGATAGCAGTCCACATTTTACTTTAGAATGATAAGCTACATGCATACTTTATAAGAACGTCAATGATATTCTACAAGTATTTGACGCCATTATTATTTCTGGAATATTCTTTCATGTCTATGAGATCAGCAGACAAGAGGTCATCAACGCCATCAGCAATAACTCTGCATCGTGAAAAAGGTTTTCTTGCTGGCTTATATAATTCTTCTGCAGGCTTGCTGTGGTCAATATATGCTGAGGTATGGAACCCTGCGGTAGTGGCACCAACACCACGCTTGTACTTTAAGCCAATAGTGCCTCCAACAAAAGTTCTGTCGAAGCGTTCTCTAAATCCGTTTGGCTTTATCGCTGCTAACTCATCCAGCATAATCTTGTCACACCGGTTTTTTCCTCTGTTTTTTTCCTCTTTGCGCTCTACGTGTCTAAGACAACGATGAGCCATGAAACCTCCCGAGATGACCTTGCCAAACCTAGATTTTCTTTTTCTGCAAACAGCGCAGAGCGACTTTATGACATGTCGCCTGTTTTTTTATTATTATTATTTTTTTTAAAAATTGCATTTCTTCAAGGCTATACTTAGAAACCAGTCATTGTCCGAAGTTGGATAAGCGTTAAAATCTAGTAAGATGTATAATACTGGTTTTCCTTTGTATCGTGATCTCATAAAACAAATACTGAGCTAACCATATGTTAAATCTGAGAAGAATTATAAACACAGCCGCGTCCTACACTAGAAATATATTTTTTTTATGGCATCGCATGGTGGCAGACAAAACGAATCAAAGTATTCGACAGCATCCTTATCTGGCTTGTTGACAATCGCAACCCAACCCGTTCCAGAATCATCAAAATAGTTCTCGATGTTTATGACGCAGCATTCCTCATTCCTCATTTTTTGAGGAGACCTATCCTTAGAAAAAACGCCCCGAAATGACTTTATATTCTTTAGAACTTTTTCGATTTCAAAATTGCATCGCGCCGCGTTGTTATAAGATATTGTAGTCCTCGCGTTCTCTTTTCCGTATGCGGTGATCACAGCATAAACATGATAGTTCACGACTACTGTGGTTTGATGGTCCACTTGACTTCGACATCTGCCATATAATCTTTTGTGCCTTTTCCATGTTTGGAAACGTCAAAGTGATAAATAGTGTACAGGTCTGCAAATTCTTCCAGAGATATGTGTGTTCCCGTATCAACATCCTGGTATTTCTGCATAGCTTCCTGAAGTATAAAGTACGCGCGAGAATAATTTCTGCTGGATTCTCTAAAGTCGCATTCGAGTTCGCGTTCAGGATATTGTCTGCTATTTACTCTAACAGCAATACGAGTCAGCCCCAACAATGTTGTATGCTCCTGGAATTAGAGTTAGCACTGTTCCAGCGTCATTAACAGAGATAAAATACATAAACTTGTATACCTGGCTGCTTTCCTCTTGGTCTTCATCTCGCGCGGCGCGTTGAAAGGCTACAAATATGTATCTAGGTAACTCGCTATTATTTGTTAGCGCTAACTATGCACCAGCAGCAAAATTGGCGGGAGGAGCAGCATTGGTTTGCAGAAATCATCTGACTTCAAGAAAGCTTTGTATCGCAGCAAGTAAAAATCTTCATCTCGTGTATCAATGATTCTTGTGCCAGGCTTATTCATCTGATGCGAGTCTTTGTCCAAGTACTCAACATACTCGTATTCTGTAGTAGACTCATCGATTGGCGTCTCATCAAAAATCTTAAAGGAATCTGAAGTAAATCGTGACACCATGTTAATTATATCCTTGTTACACAAAACTCTTCTTTAGACCGGATCCTGCCATAATATTTGACATTGCCGATCTAGTGTTGGCCGTTGTTGAGCGCGCATCAAGACTACTCATAATTTCTTCGCCACGCTTAGATAATGTTTTTATTATTGCGGTGCTAGTCTTTGGACGTTCTGCTTCATGTGTTGAGGCAATTTTCTTGACTTCTTGCACATACTCTAATGCAACAGGCAACTGTAGCACAACAGGCTGCTGTAACACAGGTGCAGGCGCTGGTGTTCCCCTAATTTTTTCAACAACCTTTTGTCCAACTGCTGTTCCCATAACGGGGCGCTTTTTGCTGCATCTAAGACAAGTTGAGCAACCTTCTCGATTATGCCAGGCGCTGCGCTAGCAATCTTTGTGAACAGCGTTGACAAGAATCCTCCTACGATCTTTTTGTGCTTAATTCGTCTTGGTTTCATTTATACAATCCGATTACATAGTTTTGGCTAGCGATCTCAGATGCAGATAAAATGTCACTCGCTCGTTGTTTAGGTTCACGTTAGTTTCCTGATTGATCCGTTATAGACATCATAATCTCTGGTATGCCATAGACATTATTGATCGGATAGTAGATGCGGGACAATGGCTTTACTGTCATGAGTGATCCTGGTGGCGCATTTGGACTAAAGCTATAAATGACATGGCTATGGCCACCTCGCGCATTGTATGATCCTTTCGCTATGGAACAACTTATTAGCAAGCTGCTTACATCGCTGATGTTGACAGGAAAATCACCATCGTAAACACCATCGCTCTGTACGACTTGTAAATTAAAGCCTAGCAGGTTTCATGCTGTCATCGATGGTAAAGACAACTCTGTAGCCGCCTTTGCGCTTTATCCGCGTTTTAAGCGTATACTAATTTGGAGCGATTTCTATGTTGTCACTGGCATGATTTTTTTCCGTTATCAACCTTTTTATCTCATCAGGAATGTCAACAATGTTGTATGTTCCTGGAATTAAAGTTAAACTGGAAGTTAAACTGTTCCAGCGTCATTAGCAGAGATAAAGTACATAAAATTGCTATTGCTAGCTGTAATATTGTGAAATGAATTCCATATATCTGCATATATCGGAGCAGTTTCATAGCTAGTATCCTGTGACACTCTATTGGTGTGCTGTGCTGACAGTAAAACGGCTGCTGCTTCCTGATGCTGACTCAGTGGCGGCGCGACGGGGGAGGGGGAGGGGAGGGGAGGGGGCAATTGGGGAGCTTATCTTCTTGCGTATCTACTCGGACAAATGGCATTGTATACAAAGTATTTTCATACAATTATTGCTGCAGACAACGAGCAACATGTCGCGGTTGTCAGCATTAAACCTGGCAGATAAAATATTGTTGCAGACAATGGCAAACATATCGCAGTTGTCAGCAAATTAATTTGGCAGATAACATTTTTCAAAGCCTTTGCGACACATTTTAGGAACATTTCCTGCATATCTATGAAATATCATAAAATTTTGCTTGCTTTCGCTTGTCGCTTCGTGATAAAATTGTTTGAACTTGGCAGCGTCTCTGCCGCGACAATGATCGCGCACAATGGAATATATGTCGGGGCTGTCCAGGACAGAAAACAATTCAAAGCAACCTGTATTGCGGCGAATGTATTTAGACACGTCGTAGTAAGATTGCGCCAAGTAGATAGAATTGCAGTTTTTGTTTCGCGACACAGAACAATATTCTTTGGTTTTATTCATGTTGTCTCGATCGATTTTGATGTCGTCAAATACAATGACAGATTCCTTGTCGCAATCAAGTTTATTTCGTCTGACTCTAATATTATAAAGGTTTTTGTTTCGCCACCAAGCCCCTCATCAAAATCAGCAAGTGTTCTGTATTTGTCGTGACCCGGATTGAGCAGATCACGTTGTCGTAATTAAGCCCGTTGTTAAGCAGCATATTTACCTGTTGGACCAACAATCATGTAATGACAATCTGGAAACAAAAAACGGTACCTTGATTTTCTTGTCTCTTTTGAGTCGAAGTTTATGATTCGCATTTTTATACAGCAGATCTTATATAATGAGTCATTATGCAGCTTTTGGCACGCTTATTGGTTCTGGTGGCACCAGCAGCACTACAGCAGATGGAGTTTCATTTGATCTGGTTAACAATCGAGTGCTAAAAACTGACAATACCATGACTGGACCGATAAACATGAATTCGAGCAAGATCCCAAATTTTATCCGCGCCAGAAAGTGAAAAAGATGCCGCCAACAAGAATTACGTGGATAAGTATGCAGCGGCTAGGTTTTTGTGACAGCTGCAGGCGACATCTGTTTTCAAACTACAAAAGTTCATTTTGCTGGAGCTGGATTGTCATCCCAAATTATTGGCAACCAAATGATACTGACCGCGCCAGATCTTTTTCTGAAAAATGGCACCAGCACCATGACTGAAAACCTCGATGTGAATTCCAACAAAATTATAAGTTTAGCCGCGCCAAACCAAGCTACAGATGCAGTTAACAAAGCATACGCAGATACAAAGTTTGGAGTAGATAGCGACTTGGTTGTTAACGCGCCAACTTCTGCCGCCAAAAGAAACATTAGTATGATTTCAGATATTCCTGAAGGAAAATCACTGTGAGTCGTTTATGGTTAGCAGGCTAAACGAACTTTTGTTCAAAGGTAATCTGCGACTTCTAACAAACCCATTATCATTCAGGCGCCAGAAGGTTTTTGAATTACAAAACACCACCAACACAACCATGCTTGAAGCCAAAGATGGAAATTGTATCGTGGCAAAGCCAACCGAGGGCAGCGCAGTAAGAATTGTTGGTGTCAACGAGGAAATGGATGATGGCACTACAACCACTTTTAAATGTTCTTCCGCAGCCGAAATATACTGTGATAAAAGCCAATGGAACTTATGGTCCTGTCACGGTTCGATCTCCTGGCGGCTTTTATTATGTTAATGGTGACTATGAAGCCATATTTTCTGTAGATGCAAGTAATGGTTATGGACTGATAAACGCTCCAAAAAATCCCATCATAAACCTGAAAATGTTGGCCACGGTTGATCTCACAGAAGCGACAAGAGAATTTGTAAGCACTAGGCGTGTGAAAAAACAATATTGGTCCGATTCCACCTCTAACCTCAAACACAGGCAATTGGAATGGCTTTACTGCGTCTGCATCATCAGAATAGAGCACAGGTTACCAAGCATTTTACGCGTTTACTACTCCATCTATCACTGGGTGGGTGACCGCTGGTGGTCAATACTCAAACTTTTGGATTCAGATACAGTGTCCTGTTGAGGTGAGCATTTGGATGTTTCAGTTAAGAGGTCGCACAGGAAACGGTGAACGCATCACCAGCTGGAGACTGGATGCGCAGACGGTTCGCGGACCAACTTGGACTAGTTTGTATTAGAGTACAACTACCATCGGATCTACTTTGCTTGACTTCTTTATAAATAGTCCTAGCACTGCAAAATATCACATATTTCGTCTTAATTGTCTTAGTGCTGAGCCACTAAATCCTGGTCTGACCTATTTTAAACTTTTTACTCTTGATGATCTTGTCTATTTTTTTATTTTTTTAAAAATTTTTTTGTTGTCGACGGTATAGATATAAGATGTCAGAATTCGTAAGAATTGCGCGCGAACTTAACACGCTGTTGTTTGAAGAAAAACACGAGGACATTGTTTTTGATGACGCGAGAGCTAAGACGTATTATGACAAAATTGGTGAAAACAAACAACTGTATAAACGTTTTGGGAGGATTCAGAAAGAGTAAAAAAAGATGATCACATCGCAGTGTTTTTTCGGTAACCCATATGAGAGCGTCACAGTTGCGGGACGAGCTGGACAAATATGACAAGCTAAAAAACGTTATGCAATGACAAGAAATCGGTCAGCATCTCTAAAAACACACGAGTGCTCCTTAAAAACATACTCAACGAGCTAAGTGTTGATAATTTACAATCCGTGATTCTAACCAAAACAATTAAACGCAAAAAACTTAGCGAAAAAGAAACAAAAGATCAAGATGATGACTACGCATGCATGTACGAACAAGTCTCACAAAAAACTTGAAAAAACAAGAAAGATTTCAAGAAAAGATCGAGAAGCGGTATTTTCACAGAGAGCTTAGTTCGGATTATGATGACGAAGAAACAATTCTGGGAGTGATGGCATTGTCTGATAAAAAAAAGACGGCGAAAAAGATCTTTCTGATAATTCACAACCACAACCAGAACCGCAGCCACAGCTCGATGCTTCCTCGCTTCATGTGCAGCCAGAGCAAGATGATATCTCACAAGATATTAAAAAGATGCCAGAGGCATACTATCATCTTGTCAGATACATTGCAAAATACGACTATGATGCAAATGTACTTTCTTCAGTGATAGATTATCCTTATACAGTCTACTTAATGTATAAAATAAATTAGAAAGTCCTGCAAATACCTGACGGCAACTTTGTAAATCCATCACCGGCCACTGCAGAAAGAAGAAATATCTTTAGACAGCATAAAATACCTAGAATGTATGACATTTATCATGGCGCGATAAAAAGTGCTTTAAAAAAACATGCACAAAATAATACTTGAGAAAATTGCTTCTGAGCCATATATTAATAAGCCCAAGCTAGTAAAAAAAAGGCAACATTAGCCGAGACCTATTATCTGATCATCAAATATTTCTTGCGGCAAGAAGTTGACATTAACTCGCTTGCTGCAGCTTTAAATTACGCAGAACTGCACTCAGAGGACGGAGAATTAACTGAGTTGCCAGACAACGTTTACTTTGTAAATCCGCCACCGGCCAGTGCAGAATTAAGAAAAATGCTTGAAGACAGGTCAATTAATGGTAGTGATTTTATGGAGTTTGTCACATTAAATCCCACCTTGCACAATCTCATCTATGCAAAACTTGGTGTGCCTCAGCCTGAGCAACCGCAGCAATATGATTTTCCAGAAGTCTTGAAAAAGATCGCTGAGGCTTATTACCACATCATAAAATACAAAGATTATGACGAATACGAAGCTAATGTTCTTGCTGCAGCTCTTGAGCACTATCTCCAGAAGACAAACTGGTTCTTTCAGCGTTTGATGGCAAAATGATGGAGATACCGAGCGGACACTTTAACGCGTCGTATCCAGGTATGGAGATGACAGATTACCTGTTAACTCGCACATCTGATATGACGCCACAGGAAAATAATCTTGAGAAAACTGCAAAAAATCTTCTCAAACTGATAAAAGACAAATTATACGCTAAGTTGTCGCCTGTACGGCAAACGACCGCTGAGGCTTATTGTCTTATTGTTAAATGCCACCACAAACTCGTGTATGATGCTAATGACCTTGCGGCGGCAATTGCTTATCTTGAAGTAAAATATGATGATAGAATAGACATGATTAAAATGCTCACAACGGCAGAAACAAAATACCAAGTGGTCACTTTGCATGCGCCCCAGAGGCACCACAACTCATGCGAGAAAGATTCGAAAAACACCGCACAATGAATACGCAGCGGTACTATGATATGCTGCGGCAAAGAGCACCTGGACTTTATTTTAGCATGAAGTTTAAAATTAGAGCCCTGAAACAACGACCCACCACCAAGTCTGTCGTATTCTTCTAGGAATATCAGAGCTCGCTTTAACTCGATGGCTATTTTGGCATGGCTATTTTGGCATAACAGTTAAGGAGATCTTTATTTTTTTCTGCTAGCTTCCAGGTGATGTCAAGGGCATCGCTTACAAATCCGTACGCAGAGTTTACTGTCATTTTACGCCTGAGGTCATACAAATTTAGTTCAGGTGGAAAGGAAGCACAAGGAGCTTCTTTGTACGCAGCTATAATTGCTTCAGCATACATTATATTTATTGGTTATATACAAACTGTCATCAAATCTGGGCTTAGACCAATCTGCCATCAAGTCTGGTTTTGACAAAATCGTAGTGAGATTTATTGTGGCCAAGTTTGTTATATTCTTCTCCTATTAGCCGTCAATATCTTTCTAGTTAGATGGCGATATCAGCATACAAATCAAAGTGTTCTGGATTTTCTTTGGCAGCTTTATAAATCATTTTGAGAGCAATCTTGACAAATATGTAGGCGTCATTGAGTGATGTGATCGCTGCTGTCTTTTCCATGACGTCTTCTAAGTACCAAACTTGACCAAAGCGTTCTGTGCGTTCTCATATGCGATCAGTATTTTTCTTGAGTCAAAGTCGTACATTATTATACAGTATTGTTTGTTTAAATGCTGATACAAGTTGCCTTATTTTGTATATAGCGTTCTGGATTGTCTTGCCTTAGTTATAAGTGATCTTGAATATTTTCCATGGCAAGACCGCGGCCAGTTTTCTGTCAGGGCACTTGCTAGCGATGGTGTCAATGATATCAGAAATATCTTGTGGTTTACACGCGATGTCAACGATAATGTAGTTGTATTCTCTATGCATGTCTTTCTTTAGAGATGTAAACGATTCTGTTTTGGTTGATTCACCCAAGTCAACGAAATCATCGTAGTCGCCAAAAAAATCCTACGATGTAAAACGAGATTGGATCTTTTACATATCTGCGGAAATCACTGTTGTGAAATTTTCTGTCGTAGTCCGGGCGAGTTGTGTTAGAGAGCACTTGCAAAAAGCTGTCGACCAACATGCCATAGGAAGCGACCACAGAGACCTCCAGCCCTGAAAATATTTGCGGAAGATAATATTCAGGCAACTTGTCTACATCTCTGGCAAAAGGACATTTGAATTCCAAAGATTTCAAGAAAACCTAGGGACACCGAGTTAATGAATTTGGTTAAATTTTGGTTCAACTATGTACACTTGGCATTCAGTCCAGTAGATGGTGATGAGCATGGAGATTTTACTGGTTTTACAGGAGTAGTTTTGATTATGTGAACTGTTTGTCTAAACTAGGACATAATCTGATAATTTCACAATAATAAACTTTCGGAAAGTTCCGAAGACGAATGATATCGTTAAGGATAGTATCTGTCTCAGTACTGAACCTTATAATGGCTATAAATGGAAAGATAATGAAAAAAGAATGTATTATGGATAATTTAGGATCATGCAATACAGATTCCTTTTTCATGATTATTTAAATATAGTCAACTTTGATGTAGAATCAGGCCCTAGCTATGTTTTTTAACATTAAATATACTGCTGCAAATACTTTTAAAGCAGATAAAAGTAAATCTAACTTACCGCAATGATCATGATATGATGCTGTATGTTAGGATCTAACAAGTTGAAAATACACTTTTCTAGACCAGTTTCTGAGAAAGGGTAAAAGAGAAATTTATTTTTTTTAAATCCTGGAATTAGACATAAGAATAGAGAAGTATGTCGAAATAAAAGAAACAGTGGATGAAGGTTGTGTATGAAAAATTAGAAAAGTCATGTGAGGCATCAAAATTATTCCGAGATTTTGTTAACTCGTGAGCTAAAAATATTTTATAAGCTAGTAATCGAACCTAAATATCTCCTTCTCAATGGTTTCATTATTTTAATCGTATATTTAATCTTACCAAATAGGAACTTGATTCTGGTATTTTTCCAGTTTATTAGAAATACGATGGAAAATCAGGATAGTAATTTTAGTGATATATGCAGTGATGAAGATACAAATCAAATGCTTCATTCAGAGATCACAAAAGTGAAATTTTGAAAGCACTATATTTACTTAAGAAAAATAAGTGCCCGGATAAAAATGAGCTTTTAGAGGAATTGTTTAAAGGTAATAAAGATATTGCATTACAGTATTTAACTCCCCTTTTTAATTCCATATTTAACAAAGTTTTCTTTCCCGACAAATGGAGAAAAGGAATAATTATATCTTTTTTACAATAATGGCGGTCCTTTTGATGAAAATAATTTATGGCGGGATATCTTTATTAGATACTTGCAGTCAACTTTTTACCACGATATTAAATTAAATAATAACATCATGGGTTCAGTTCTTTGATAAGATACTATCGGAACAAGCAGGGGTTTGGCCTGGGTATTCGACAATAGATAATATATTTATATTGCAATTGTTGGTTCAGAAATATCTTTAGAAAGAGAGGGAAATGTTTAATTTTTTTTATATATTTTGATTTCAAGAAGGCGTTAGATCCAGCTGATAGTGAAAGACCATGGTACGCTTTATTACAAACTGTTGTTCATTTTAAGGTGCCTGGTATATTAAGAAATATCTACTCAGGTATTGAATCGGTTGTAGAGGTCTCTAGAGGTGAACTGAGTGAATATTTTGAATGTAAATTTGGAGTACGGCAAGAATGTATACTGAGCCCACTTCTCTTTGTTTTTGAATGAATTGTTAACAGTTATGAATTGAAAGGGTGGAAATGGTATTTTGGTTGATGAAGAATTACAAAATATTATTGATTACATTATGCTGATGATTTGTGCATTTTTGCTGATTTACTAGGAAGCATTAACGCTCTAAAGCTTTTTTGAAAAATAAAATGGAGTCTTGTAATTAATATGGATAAGAATAATGTCATCATCTTTTGGAACGGTGGTGGTCTTAAGAAAATTTAGAAGTGGACCTGCCTTAATACAGAAATAAAAGTCACAACTTATTACAACTATTTGGGAGTTACATTTTCTAAAGTACAAGTCGTACAGGTCGTGTAGGCGTTCAGTACGGACTATTTCAGTAATGGTTGTAATTTTTTATAATTTAATTACACATACCTTTAAATGGCGATTATTCACTTTACTTCTATCCTCATGCATCCATATTCCTTGGAAGGTTATTATATACACGCTCCGAGAAATACATACGGCAAAATCAATGTTAAAGTACATGGAAATTTTTGGACGAGGTCAACCGAAAGGTGTGATCCATTTCAAACCGGCTTGAATGTCGCGCGCTGTGATGTCACAGTGAAAGCTTTCCTTATTGAACAAAATTCGTACTCTTCTGTTATTTGTTATGGTTACACCCATGCCATCTTTTCTTGACCCAGTATAGTACATGACCGCCATTAAAAAGTCCGTAGCGATCAATAATTTTTGTCTGGAATTTGTTTGATGACATTTATGGTGCAGAGCATTCAACAATCAGGATTGAATAGGCTTTGAATGAATGGACATTAAGATAGTTGTCTTGTTGGCTAGATGTAAATTTAGAATAGGAATGACGTTTTTGGATTAATATCATTTCAGCTATAGCTCGTGTCAATGTCATTATGCTCTAAAATTACTTTTAAATCTTTGTGTGAGGAATAGTCACGTTACTGTGTCATGCACATTACTAATTAGTGGCGACACCGTCGAAAATCCCTATTCTCCAGAAAACCTTCTTTAGAATCAGCAAGGGAATTTCAACGAAGGTTAAATCCCATACGATTAACCACGAGTCAAATTCTACGAAGGATTATACAAACCTTTCAGCTTCTAAACACTTAGAAGCTTTTTTATTTTGTTTGCTTGTTGTTGTTTTTTTTTTGTGTGCGTGTGTGTTTTTTTTTTCAACTCATGGAATCATCCTAAAATATCTGTCACAAATCACACAAAATATAAACATGTATGCGGTTTGTATAAACACGCTATTCACAGCTCAACCCCTTTCTCATCTCCCTCCAAGCACTCCAAACAATCAATCTGATTTGGACCGTCTTATTAAACAAACACCTTGTGTTTTACTTCGCGACTTTAACGGCAACCATACACTTTGGGGCTGTAAAGGCATCGAGAGAGAGAGAGAGTGAAGAAAATAGAATGCTTTGTTTCAAAACACTATCTTTGCCTTCTTAATGATAAATCTTATACCTACCTGCATCCTGCCACATGATCCTACTTGTCTTTAGATCTCATCGTCTGCAATCCACATAATTTACTTGAATTCTCTTTGGAAACTTGTGACGACCTCAGAGATAGTGACCACTTTTAAATATATTTAAGTAATAGCCCCAAACCTCAAGGGCTAAAGCAGAGATGGAAATTGAAAAATGCAAATTGGAAAATGTTTCACTCCCTCTGCGAGTCATATTTGACACAAGATCTTTTCGAAAACGTAGTGGACCCAATCTTTTTATTTACAAACATACCTCAGGGATGTTGCTGGGGATGCAATACCAAAAACTTTGGCGGTTCCTAAACGTGCCAACAAACCAAGGTTTGATGATGCTTGCAAAAACGCAATCTGAACAAGATAAAAGGTCCTTAAAACATTCAGCCCCAGTCCAACAGCTGAAAATCTGAATAAATACCGTTTATAACGAGCTAGCTTGTCGTACAATTGGAGACATCATATGGAAAACATGGAGATCCTATATCTCTAGGTTGAACTCTCGCTCCTAAATTAAATCAGTACGGAATATGGTACGAAAAAAATAATCGGCAAAAAAAACAAAACAGAATCGTATCAAGCTCTTGAGGAAATCTGATGAATTGGTCACGACCCTTTTAGAAATTTCAAATACATTGGAGGAAACTTTCTCTAAACCCCATCTCAAGAAAACTATTCTGAAAACTTCTGCAGTATAATAAACCTGAAAGAAAAAGTTCCTTTAAATTTCAAATCGGCTTATGCTGAAGATTACAATAAACCTTTCACACTCAGAGAATTACACTACTCTCTTGACAGAGCCCACACTTGTCAGCAGGACCAGATATCAAGTTTTTAAACACTTACTTCACACAGTTCTCAATACACGGCTAAACATTTTTAATAAGATTTCGGAAACTGGCGACTTCCCGCAGTCGTGGCGAGAAGCGACAGTGATGTCAGCTTCTAAACCTGGAAAGGACCATATCGACCCTTCCAGCTACCATCCATGTCGCTAATAAACTGTATTGGCAAAACCACGGAACGAACGATAATTGACAGACTCCTCTGGTATCTTGAGTCCAAGAAACTACTATCAGAATTTCAATGTGGATTCAGACGCCAATCAAGCAGAACTGACCATCTCTAATCAGACTTGAAGGATTTATTAGAGAAGCTTTCCTGCAGAAAAACATACAGCAGCCGTCTCTTTTGACTTGGAGAAAGCTTATAACACCACATGGAAGTAACGTATGAACGGCCTATTCAACCAAGGTTTAAGAGACCGCCTACCAATCTCTTTATTCAGTGCTTCGGAAGATAGAAAATTTAAAAGTTAAGATAGTTACCATGCTTTCAAAAGCTATCCTCAGGATGCGGATGTACCATAGGGCAACATATTGGCATTCACCCTTTTCAACATCAAAGTTAACAACGTAGTGAAATGCCTTCATTCAGGAACTGACTGCTCATTATATGTAGACAACTTTTTGATCTGTTTTAGATCAAAGACTATGTATACTACTGAGCGTCAGCTACATACATGCTTAAACAGAGTTCAGAAATTAACTGAAGAAAACAGGTTTAAATTTTTTAAATCTAAAAGTGTTTGTAGTAAGTTTTGTCGATTGCATAGAATTCATGATGACACCCATACTCTATCTTGACGGTTCTATTATCCCTATTGTGGAGGAGACCAAATATTTAGAATTTATTTTTGAACGCAAACTAACATTTTTTTCCACACATTAGATACCACAGGGATAAATATAAAAAGTCATGGATTTATCACAAGTCGTGCCAAACACAGATTGGGGAGCAGAATGAAAGGTCCTACTTCGACTATACAAGACTTTAGTAAGATTTAAACTTGATATTGGCTCGAATGTGTACGGATCAGCTTGTACATCTTACCTGCAGCTGCTTGATCCGATACACAATCAGAGACTTCGACTTTATCTGGGTGCATTTAAAACCTCCCCTCCAAAAAGCCTCTGTGTTGCTGCAAATAAACCATCACTTTATGGTTCTTCGATAGACCACCAAACTGTTCTCTAATCCATCTAATCCCACATATGATATCGTCTTTAGGCCCAAATATCAAAACCTTGCCCACCCAGGAGCCTTTCATTCCATCTTTTTATCATACGAATTTGTCTGTCCCCCCCCCCCCTTCACAAGAAGCATCGAAATTAAGTGTTGCAAATACTGCATATTCTGTATTCCCAAATCACCACCATGGTTATAAAAACGTACCAAAATAATATTTGACCTTTTCGAATTAAAACAGTCCTCATCAAATCTTCTCTATGGACTCTGAATGTCACATAAAAATAAAGAAAAAAGTAATGGTGACAGAATGCAACCATGACGTACACCAAAACGAAAATTGAAGGCGTCTATCCGTCCGTTTGTTGTAATAACACAAGTCTTTATATTTATATATATTGCTTTAAGCATATTTAACATTTTTCTTATCATTTTCAGTTTTTGACATTTATGCCATAAAGCTTCTCTATTTATTCTATCAAATGCCTTCATCAAATCTGCGAATGCACAATGTAATCTAGCATTGCATTTTTGAAGATATTTCCATATGTGTGTGTGTAAAACAAATATATTATATGTAATACTGTAATACTTCTTTTCTGAAATCTGATTGTTCATCACCAATAAATTTTTCTTGTTCAGACCATTCTGTAATCCCGCGATAATTATTTGGGCAACTTTTGTCACCCTTTTCATGTGAAGGCATAATAATTATTGCTGTACACCAGTCCATATAGACGCATTGCATTGAACAGACGAGTCAACAGAGGTGCAAGATAACATTCGGCTGTTTTAACAAAGTTAGAAGTTAAACTATCAATACCCGTTCCTTTCCAGACTTTAAGCAATGAATAGCTACTCTTACTTGATCCTCCAAGATTTCACTGTCCAATGTTTCATCTTCAGCATTTCGAGAAGCATACAATTTCTGTGTCAGTGGTTGTAATACTGGATTAAAAATATCTGAAAAATGATGGAACGAGTCATCCTGTGAAATTTTGGTGGAGCCAAAATTGCATCTGTCTCATAATAAGTTCCAAAGTATAATTTCATTCGTTGTTGTTGTTGTTTTGTTTTTTGTGTTTTTTTGTGTTTTTTTTTTCTTCAAGTGAGTCTACAAACTGCATTTGTTATTTATTTGTATAGTCACTTTTCCTATGAGAAGTAACCTTTTTATAAATACAATTTAGTCTGAGGTATTCTTCAAGGTAATCTCGAGATCGAACAATTCTAAAATTTGCATTAAGAGTAACAAAAAGGCAGATAAAAGAGACAAAGCTGCCCTGCAGTCACCCGTTTCCGAATAGAAAATTCCATATGCTTGTTATGTATAATGTTACATATTTAACTTTTGTCGTACATATTTAACTTTGTCCTTGGTTATAGGCAGTGGCATACTAAGGGTAAATGGCGCCCGAGGGGACGATGATGGCCCAAAGGGCCAGAACACGACGCCCGAATTTGTAGCAGCTATTATGGCGCCCCAAGACCTCTAGCGCCGGGGCAACCGTCCCGTCCCCTCCCGTTAGTATGCTACAGGTTATCGGATGTAAACAAGTTGCTTACTTAGAATTGCTTTTGTTTACAAGTATACTGGTTTTTCCACTAGAACTACTGATATTTGTCAGGTAAACCACATAAATTTCTAGTAACTTCTGTCAGGTGACCTGTGTTTCTATATAGAAGTTTGGTAAGCAGTACTTCATTCCTATACAAACTATCAGTCTTTAAGGAATTTGGTTTAATAATCAGATGTTTATAGTTGTGTTGTGAAAATCAGGGCAAATTGAGAGAGAGGAAATATTTATTTAAAATATTCATTGGAAATACTAAAGTGGTCATAGATTTTAGGACTTTTCGGGACTTCAGGATTTTTTTGAAATCATTCAAAGACACTCTAGATTACATCAATGTGGTACATCAGGACATTCAAAACTCCTGGTACATCAGGACATTCAAGACTACTGGCACATCAGGAGATTCAAGACTACTGGAAAATCAGTGCCTTTAAGGCTACTGGAATTAATTTGGAACATTCTATATTTTGGACTTGTGGTTGGTACACTTAGAATTATTCGATTATTTGGACTTTATTTCACAATATTGTAAGTGTCTTTTGAATTTTCACTTTAATTGTCTAGAAAATAAATGGCTTGTTGATTTTACTAGATTTTGTTCGTTTCCCTTTCTTTCTGTTCCATATATTTAGGTGATAGAGTCGTAACATACTGACTTCAGGCATTATATAAATCAGCATGTTCTTCATGCTTGGCAAAATATGTGGAGTGAAAACTCAACAAAGACGCTTCAGATCATCAAACCCACCGTTGTAGATTGGCATCCCTCATATAGAACATATCGCAGAGATGAGGTGGTATTGTGCCGATCACGTATCGGACACACATACGTAACTCCTGCATACATCCTGAAGTGTGAACCTTGACCAGAGTGCATACCCTGTCAGCGTCTACTTGTAGTGGAACACATTCTTGTCGAGTGGGTCGACTTTCACCTTGCGAGACAAATATTTTGATGTGAGTTCTATGATGATGATGTGCCAGCAGAGAAAACCTAGGACTTTTTGGGGGAATGCGGTTTATATAAAAAAATTTGACCATATGTTTTAAGGATTTTGCATCTTTACCTTTATCTTTTATTTTAAATATGTTTATAGAATTTTACCTTTATCTTTTATGTATATACCTTTTACAGAATTTTAACTTTTCTGCCTTTTGCTTTTATCGTTTGGTGGTGGTGGGGTTTCTTCTTTTTTAAAAGTTGTATCCTTTATATTTATAATTTTAGAGCTTTGCTTTTCATCCGCACCAAAGCCAGCATTGTGCTTAAGTGCCCTTATACTCTACAAAAACTACTACTCAACCTCTTGCATGATATGTGGTGTTTTCTTTCAAAAGGGAGGTAACCAACTGTGAATTGTAACATATCCTTTTAAATAAAAACATCGTTTATAATACACCCAATCCCCGAATTTTTTTTCATGCAATGATAACGTCAAATATCCCTTGAATTAGATAATAAATCATATCCCTAAACTGATGGTGCCGAATATCCCAAATCACTAAAATTATAAACAGAATAATAAACAGCAAATTGATACCTAAAGTGTGGCTTGGTCTTCAGTTATTTCCCTTGGACCACTCTTCAGATTGAATGGCAATTGTAATGTCCACTTCCTGCCACAAGTAAATCGATAAGTTTTTGCCATAAATGTCGTTATAAGTAAAATTATCTGTGTTAATTTTGCTTGCAGGTCACCAGAATGACGGGGGATCCGGTGCGGACCGTTCCCACCTTGCCGCTTCCCAGCGGACCGACGTCCCTCAGCTTTGACAAAGATGAGTTCATGAAGGTACGCGGAGATGGCGTTGGGGGGTGGGGGCTAAAGGAGTCCTTACTTTCTAGTCACTGATGACGGAAGCTGTCAACAGGCTTCCGAAAAATAAATATTGAAAAAGATGGTTGACAGGAAGAAAAATTATGTTCAGCAGCATATAATCTACCTGAATATACCACTTTTTGAAGATATGATACCAGTGTTCAAAGAAATAAAATTTCAGACACAGGCCCAGGGCTGGTGCCTTGAACAAATCCACAAGCCCTGACTCAAAATCCACAAGCCCTGACTCCAATACCATGTGCCCAAAAGGGCCCCTATTTTTTACTATTATTTTTCACACGACGTTGCACGTTGCGATTGCTGTTATTTAAACGCCCCTAGCATCTGCAGACTTTAAATCGACTATATTGACCAAATCGGTCGTCACTGTACCATCATATTTAATTCATATTTACATGGCACTTAGCATGCCAGCGATTTGAGTAACAATTAAACAGAGCATGTAATGTAGAAATTATAATTAATTATTATTGTAATTATTACTTATTCTGCATATACATGTGTATATGTTTTTTTTGTTGCCTTCTATAATAATAATAATAATAATGTCTAAATTATTTACTATTTTAAATGTACTTAGTGATCATTTTTACAAAATTATTATAATGCCATTTTTATTCAGACTGCATTGTTTTGGAAATGTGTGTCATATAATTAACAAAGAAATGATAGAGTCTATATTCTATTTACATCACATTTTATGATTTTAAAAAAAATGTCACTGTAGTTTCGTAGGCTTTATTTTAATGGTACTGATTATAGCGGATGGTATTGTGCACATTTTATACAGTATAAATGTATCGACTGTAAGTTTTACCTGCACTAAGATCCGTGTCACAAACATGCACCCTACGATGTGTATTAGGCTGTGCTTGTACTATAAATATCATTTCTTTAACATTGCTCTCACCGTTAACAACTTTATTTTTCCAAATTAAAAAAGTTTGTGCAGATGGAACAAGGCTTGATTTGAAATTTTGTAAGGTATAAAGGGATTAAATAATCCTCAGCTAGATAATAACTGGCCCAGGTAAATACTTTCGAAGACAGAAGGTGGTGTACGATTCAGAATGGAACCAGAAGCGTGAGCAAGGGGCAGCTCAATTTATTTCTTGAAGCCAACTTAGCACTAATTACAGGTACATGTAACCCTGGGCAGTCTGTTCCCAATTTATAGGTCACATGCCTCGCGTCGTACACAAAGATTACAGCTTTCTATAGAATTATGATCAGTAGACGAACTTCAAATAACTAAGGGGCCCACATGAGGATAAATATTTATAATGTACTGGTTTTTCAACAATATTAAAATAAAAGTCTGCATTTAGTTAGCAAGATTGAAGTTTTCTCAGGCAAATTTAGATTTTTTTTGTTCGACAAGCCCGACGGCCTTTTCACTTAAAATATAGGAGAGGCCTGATCTAAAATTAGAGGGGCCCCGGGCGTTGGGCTATCAGATTTTTTTAAACACTGGATACGATTTGAGAATGTACTCAAGTAGGCGTTCTGTACCCACTGTTTCAGCTTTAAGTGTCATTTTTGAGAATTTCATTTACATAGACAATAAATGGTGATTATTCATTTTATTTCTTTGTATGATGATCAATATTCCTTTAAGGATCATTATATAACTACTCAAGGAAATACATATGAAAAAATCGCTGTTAAAGTATGGATAATTTTTGAGGAGGTCAAGCAAGAGGTGTGATCAGTGTAAACCCAGGGCGTTACAAATCTACTTGTCTGATACTGGGACAAACTCAGATTCAGCTCAGGAAAGCTCAAGTTTGCCATGCATTTGCCTGCAGGCAAGACGAAAAAAGTTAGAGATTGTGTTCAGTTCATTATGCTTTATGTTCAGCAAGTTTTATACTTGGCAATCTTGCCACAGTACATATATCAGCACCTTATTTAGTGTTTATATGTACCACATTCTTCTTTTACATTACTGTCCACAGTTTTTTTTACTCTATTAATCCAATATATCAAATGAAATGCTGCCAAAGTCAATCATTTCCATTTTATAGTCAGTGTCAAGGTCAGTCTTGCATTTCCTCATGCAGTCATGATAATGTGAATACTTACTATTTGAAGGAAGTTTTGACAAATAGGGAATACATATATATATATATATATATATATATATATATATATATATATATATATATATATATATATATATATATATATATTTTAACTTAACAGTTACATTTTAATCAAATGTTGGTACATATACAGGATTTTTCAAGTTCTAACCCAGCCACAGTCATTTTGTGAGCTCGGATATGTGCCGGATGTAATAGGAATAGTGCAAGCATGAACACCATGCACATTCATACTAAAGATGGTAATGCACTATCTTGTCCAGCTGAATTTACACAAAGTAAAAACACAGTTAAACAGTATGTCAGATACCACCAATTTCTACCAAAATAGTTTGAAATTATCCTGATCTGGGTGTCTTTTAACCCAGTGCATCTGCCTTATTACTACATTTGTCATTTGACCAATATATGCTGGGTGAGCAATATCAGGTGGGCCTCTTACTATCTCAGTGGTTTAGCAAGCAAAGTTTAGCATTTCATTGAATCATTTGGTATTCTGCTTTTTTATAAAAAGAAAAAATATTACAACATTATTTACATTTTTAGTCGGGAGTCAGCATCTGCATTCACGCAGAAAATATACATATGTACAGTCTCACTGCATTTCAACCATTTTTTCTTTCTAGGTACTAGGCAACAGTTTGGAGTGGATTTCATAGCACCAACCCCATGGGGAGGGGGCTGACAGGACTAACTTAGTATATGTACTTTATTTGTACATCCTTGGTTAAGATTTTGCATTTAACTCTGGGCTTTTTTTGCACCCTGTAGACATACTGTTATACCTGGAATCATGAAACTTAATTGAGAGGTACTACACCCTCATTGCAAAAATAGGTCAATGTGATCTGTATTTCATGCTATGCTGACTTTGGTTAAATTTTGTGTTTTAAGTTTATTTCTCAAGCTCTGTTCATGCTTGAATCATCAGACTAGATGATTGTAAGCATCTCTATTAGTACCATACCCTTACAGCATCAAAAGAAGGTCACTGTGACCTACATTTCACATTCTACTGGCTTAGGTTAAGTTTTTATGTTTAACTCATGACAACATAAATTTTTTTGAACTTTGTATACATACTGTTATATGTAGAATCATAAAACTTGGTGATGAGATGCATCTTGAGGAGCACCACACCTCATCAGAAAAATAGGTCATTGTAACCCATATTTTACACTGACTTGAGTTCACTTTAGTGTTCTAAGTTTTTTTCTCAAGCTCAATTTATGATAGAATCATCACTCTAGATGTTGTATGCATCTCTGTTAGTATCACACCCTTACAACAAAAGAAGATCACTGTGACATACATTTCACATTTTACTGGCTTGTGTTAAGTGTTTGCATTAAGTTCATGATCATATATGTTCTTGCATCATATAAACATCCTGTTGTACCTGGAATCATAAAACTTGGTGATGGGATACATATTGATGAGTACTACACCCCAGCACACAAGTAGGACACTGTGACCGATATTTCATGCATCAGTGACTTTGGTTCACTTTTGTGTTTTAACTGTTAAAGCTAGAATCATAAAACTAGATGACGGTATACATCTATATTAGTACAACACCTGTGCAAAAAATGGTCACTGTAAACTGCATTTCAGAGTTTACTGGCTTAAAGTTATTGCATTTAGCTCATGATCACATAGGTTGGTTTTTTTTGCATGCTGTGCACATACTATCCTTTCTAGAATTGTGAAACTTGGTGAGGAGTGCATCTTGATGAGCATTTCTCCTTCGTGTCAGAAGTAGGTCATTATGGCCCATATTTTATGCTTCATTAATTTGGTTTAAATTTACGTAGATTTAATATTTGTATTAGCTCATGACCACATATATTTTTCCATTCTGTGCACATCCTACCCTACACTAAAGGTGCTATCTGACCAGTGTAGTTGGAAGTAGGAATAAATATATTTATTCAGTGGTAAACTCTCCATATTAGTAACTATACATTATATATTATTATAGGTTACCCATAACAATGTTTTGTACATGTAAATGAATATATGAATTAGATGAGTGGACTGCATGCTTTTCATGTGAGGTCTCAGCTCTAGTGGCTTAATAAGGTAATTGCTGATGGGTGAACTCTGCTTATAATACTGGACGTCTCTCCAGGTTTACTCAAATCCTTTGACTTTCATGAGTAAAATCTGATTTCTAGGGATGGACAATGATAATAGCTTCTGAAGCCGATTTCAAGAACAATGATTTTTAAAAAAAGATCAACAAAGTCTCTGGTTTTTATCAACTTATAGTTCCTCTACTTCAGTATCATAGAAAAGAATATTCTTTTTTTTAAATTGTTTTATGTCTTTTATGCTTTGTCACAGTATCTATGCATGTATGTATATGCATACCTGCCATGCCATGGTGTGTCATACAGAAAACATGATTTTTACCCCCAGTTTATCTGAAATGGTCATATTTTTCCAGTAAATGCTATGAAAAGAAAAGAGAGAGGGAGAGAGGCCTTTTTTGACACTGCGATGTATGCTCATAACCTGAAGCTTGTATAAACAGTAAACAGTTGTGATTTGCATAGCTTCACACTTAATGCTAATGGAATACTATCATCCCATGACAGTTTATACTGTTAATTGTCATAGAGACAATTAAATGTAAAGGTAGTCAGATATGAACAACCACCATTCCACAGATTACTTAATTGACTGACAATGGCTAGGGTGATTTGTGTTGCCAGTCTTGCTGTGAGAGAGCCCATTGGGCTATTTTGCATAGGTAATGTACATGATGTCGAACAGTCCAACTTGTTGGGTAAATTCAAGAAGCATGTCAAGAATCAGAAGCTGTTACACTTCATTACCTTGAATGACATAATTGAAATCATCTTTTTTTTAAAAGATTCTTGGCTAGTTCATAATCAGTGGTAAAGGTTCTTTGAGTCCGATTTTACCCCATACATGTAATCATGAGAAAGCAAAGCATGATTATTTTGATTTTTGAAATGGTATAGCTACGAGCTTTACAGAAGTGTGATTCTTTCTAGAGGTACAATGCTGCAGTGTTGAAACACAAATGTCATATTATATCATAAATGCCAAGATTTGAACTAGTGTGGCCATTGCAGGTTTGACACTCCTTCACAGCACTGCAGAAGCAAAAATATAATTTTCATTGCTTAGAAAAATTCAACAAGACCTTTGGGAAGGTATGAACAATAGTAGACTATCACACAATCTTTATCGAATGCAAATAAAACTTGCGTTACCTTCAAACCTTCAAATGAATTATTGAAAGCTGCAAAGTCTGTAACTACAAGTTAATGCTGTACTCCAAACTTCAACAAATGGTGACAATTAAGAGTAATAATATGACTAAATCATAAATTATGGAAAGTGGATGCTAATTGATTTCTGATTTCATTTAATAATGGATTTTAAAGACAGATACTTTGTGTATTTTTAAGCCACACCACATCAGTTGCAGGGGCATATAGTGTTACCCTTGTCAATCCATCGGCCACATTAAGTTTTGTGTTTAGGCCATTTCATGCACTGTGGTGGGCAGTGGCTTATAATAAAAAAAAATTATGGGAATTTTGGGCCCCCACTGGGCCTTGGTGCCCTCCACCACACACACACACACACTGCAGTTGCAGGGTTTGCTTGCAGTTGCTACATCACTGATGGTGGGACAGCTGTGTTTCATGAACACATTTTATTTAATGTGTGAGGTGATGATATATGAAAAGGCCAAGTTTACTAGCTAGTTGTGTTTGGAAGTATTAAATTCTTCAAAGAAAACAGGCATTTTATTTTCTTTTATTAAAAATTGAATTTCTAGTCATTTTCTACAACCTTGTATGACTAGATAACTTATTCTCAATTGTACAGCGTTGCTTACTTTGGTCACTTGCACTGATCATCAGCATTACCCCTCCACTGTCTGGAAAGTTGGCAGATTAAAAGTTCTAAAAATGTAAAGATAACAAAATTGCAAAAAGAAACTTTAGTTAGAAAAGGGGCCAGCATTTCCATGTCCAGATCACTTTAGTCTGAATTTATTCTCAGCATGATAATTAATGTTTACAGTGGCTGTTGGAGACCATTAAAAGCTTCACAGAGGCAAGGAATGCAATCATTGATTACTTTCTGGCTACTAAGTAAAGCATGTTAAACTTCATTGAATATGTCTACTTTCATGAGTTGAATTGAAGGACTTTGATAAGCTTTGCATAATCCTAAGACAGTTAGGACACATAGATTTATATTTTGCACTGTTAAATAATTTGGATAATTTGAGCATATTAGTGGGAAGAAAAAAGTCTCTGACCAGTTTATATGATCAGCAGTATTTTTACAAAGAATAAGATCCGTGACCATCTCTTAAAAACCCTGAGCATACATGTGTATAAAACTCCATAAGTAATACAATGATTTTTGTCTTTTTTTTCTTCCTTCAACAGGACAATTTTGATATTGACCGCTTTGTAATGGAGTGTCGCAGGCGTGTGCCACTGGAGGACCTGCGAGATGACCTCAATGTGTACCTTAAGATCCTGCGTAGTGCTATGATAGAATTGATCAACAAGGATTATGCTGACTTTGTCAATCTTTCCACCAATCTGGTAAATTTCACAAATTGGCTTGATATAAACAAGCAGAGGCAATTGTTACCAGCCATCGAATGTGTGTTTGATTTTTCCATTTGTCTTTACAATCCTGATAGTTTATAAAGACTAATAATAGACACATCATATTGATGATTATTTGCACCATCATCAACCATATATACCAGTTAACTGATTAAAAAAAAATTGTTCCATCCCTCCTTTTTACTGTGTTTTGTGTCTAGAGCACTAGCTCTAGCTTTATTTTTTATAGCTTTTTTTTTCTCCACATTTAAGATACTTTGTTATTGGGATGCATTTCAATAAGTAAAACACCCATACCCCTTTACTTGGGTACTATGATCCAGTTGTAGGTTTCAATGATTGTTAACTTTTGTGTTAGACTTTAGTCATCAGGTACTGTTTATGGTGGAAGTATAGTAGCTGTTGAAGATATGCATCTCAGTGAAAACAATACCACTTGCTTTAAATTTAGGTCATTATGACCTGCTTTTCATGTGTACATCACATATTTTACTTTTCAATTGGCTTAGCCATATTCAGAGATATGCATGTCTAATTGGTATATGTATAGTTTCGACTATAATTATTTATTGTGTAACATTTTGTCACAATCCATTTTTGGTAAATAGATCATGCAGTTTCATATATGAATTTATCAATTTCTCTGCTTTGTCATACAGGTTGGGATGGATAAAGCTATTGGAAGTTTAAAAGTGCCACTGGAACAACTAAAGGACGAAGTCTTGGTAAGTAATGTGCTACTATTGTTGTTTTCCATTAGTAAAAAGGCTATGCCCATCAACTTAGACCAAGATTTTGTTCCAAGTTATGAATATAAAGTGTATGACTATTCCATAGATAAGGATATTGGTATAAAAAAAAGTATGAAGGACCTTATTATTTCATGAATGTTGACATGAACTTAATCTGGAATTAATAAGGGGTTTTGGATTAAAATTTTATAAGTTTAATGGGTAGATGTCACATTGAAATATTCCTTTTCTTACACAAACAATTTTATTCAGGAATATGTGTTTGCTTCAGTCAAGGAATTAGCAAGTTTTCATGTTCAAGATTGCTACAGTACAGCTTACACAAAGAGTGTGGAGAGGATTAAGAAAAAGTCCCTTTACTGTCGCTCTATATATTATGATGGAACAGTTGCAGCTTTATGCAGAGAATAGCTCTGCACACTGCGCTTTCTTGCTGAGTCACATTTGCCAGACACTGTAAAGTTGAGGTAGTGTCAATGAAATTGGTGTGGTTTACCATTTATGACCCCAGCAAGCATGCATTAAAGAGTTTCATTGAGAGAGAGAGAGTTTGGTAAGGCACTTAGTTATCTATGTTGTTGCCCTTATAAATGAGCAGACACAGTTTTTGTCTTTTCCCAAATGAAATTTTAAATAACATTCACATAATGCCAATGATACGTAAACTTTACAAATACTATGTATTGCATGAAGTATCTAAATTGTGGTGTGTTTTTTTACAAACAAAATCGTATGTTATCAGAACCATAGGCAATTTCTTTACAAATACTATGTATTGCATGAAGTATCTAAATTGTGGTGTGTTTTTTTACAAACAAAATCGTATGTTATCAGAACCATAGGCAATTTCTTTATCATCAAATAGTTAAGAATATTAAATGCAAATTTTTTATTGTAAAAATTGTATTATTTAGAATCAAAGTTGATAAAATCTTTACATGCAAAAGCTTTCAAAATCCATACTTGCTAGTCATAGGACAAACTTGAATGCAGAATGACAGAAGCCTGATGAAAGTATAGTTAATTGTATTATAAGTGGTAATGAATGGATTAATTGCATATGAGAGAGTAGGGGGAGGGGAGGTTAACATAACAGAAAAGAATGGAAGAAATAGGGAAATATAAGAATTAAAGATCAGTGGCTAAATGAGCATGTCCTGTACTGTCTCAACATCACAGAAATAGAATATCATGAACTAGTGAGTTCACTGTCAGTTATAGAATATCATGAACTAGTGAGTTCATTGTCAGTTATAGAATATCATGAACTAGTGAGTTCATTGTCAGTTATAGAATATCATGAACTAGTGAATTCATTGTCAGTTAAACATCAAAAGAAGATACAATGTATCAAATCGTCAAATTCTTTTGTGCAAGAGAGAAAGAGAGAGGGGATGTAAGACTGTGCTCACAACTGCGGAAGACATGTAAATGTATACCCTTTTTTTCATGATACATGGTATTTTACCCCCCCAAAAATACGTAAACAAAAGTATTTTGGATGAAGAAGTTTCATATGCAGCCACTTTTAAATATATAAAAAAACACATGGTCAAATTCTCTTAGTAAAACGTGATTCTTTTCATCAGCATGTCTTGGTAAAAACATGGGTTTCTTCACAAGCATGTCTGTCTGAAGCAGACACATCAACATTAAAGTCCCATTGTTGGCGAAGATGTTCTTAGTTACATGTATAATAATATATTTACATGTATATTTTTTAAAAAATAAGCCATTGGTTTGATTCACAACGTGGAGAGAGAGAAGATTGTGAGTAGTCACTGAAAAATGTGCTGCAGGTTAATTAGTTACATCTATACATGAATTTCATTGTTTTAAATTAACCATGATTTTGGGAAAATATTTAAAATTAAACAGTAGGAATAACAGAGAGAAGAAGGAAATAGCTAAAGAGAAGGATTAAAATCAGGAGCTAAATGAATGCATGCAGTCTCAGCATCATGAAATTAGAGTATACAAAACTTTTGATTTCATTATCAGCTTAAAGTCAACTAAATATACAGTTTACTGAATCCATGGCTAGAATTGTCAAAGACAGACAAAACTACATGACTGTTACTATTTTCACTAAAATTTTGGATAAAATGGTACATAAAACAATCTGGGATATCAGACTGGAAGTTTGTGTTTTTTTTCATTAATTTGCAGAATTGAAAAGTACACATGATTTTTGACATACATTTGGTTTTGATTTGGTGTTTTATGGCACAGCAACACATGATTTCAAGGCAGGGTTGGACTGGCAGTCTAGGTATCATCCCCCACCTCCACCCCTCTCTGAGAAATCGCTGACAATTTCAGCTCTTGGGAGCTCCCAGACCTTGGTATCCAGTGGTGCCAGTCTGACCTTTAAGGTTATTTAGTGCTGATTGTTCTATTTATTATATAAGATACTCAGTTTTATACAGACATTGTTCTATTTATTATATAGGATACTCAGTTTTATACAGACATGTTCTATTTATTATATAGGATACTCAGTTTTATACAGACATTGTTCTATTTATTATATAGGATACTCAGTTTTATACAGACATTGTTCTATTTATTATATAAGATACTCAGTTTTATACAGACATTGTTCTATTTATTATATAGGATACTCAGTTTTATACAGACATTATTCTATTTATTATATAGGATACTCAGTTTTATACAGACATTGTTCTATTTATTATATAGGATACTCAGTTTTATACAGACATGTTCTATTTATTATATAGGATACTTGGTTTTATACAGATGTTCTATTTATTATATAGGATACTCAGTTTTATACAGACATTGTTCTATTTATTATATAGGATACTCAGTTTTATACAGACATTGTTCTATTTATTATATAGGATACTCAGTTTTATACAGACATTGTTCTGTTTATTATATAGGATACTCAGTTTTATACAGACATTGTTCTATTTATTATATAGGATACTCAGTTTTATACAGACATTGTTCTATTTATTATATAGGATACTCAGTTTTATACAGACATTGTTCTATTTATTATATAGGATACTCAGTTTTATACAGACATTGTTCTATTTATTATATAGTATACTCAGTTTTATACAGACATTGTTCTATTTATTATATAGGATACTCAGTTTTATACAGACATTGTTCTATTTATTATATAGGATACTTGGTTTTATATAGATGTTCTATTTATTATATAAGATACTCAGTTTTATACAGACATTGTTCTGTTTATTATATAGGATACTCGGTTTTATACAGACATTGTTTATTTTAGGATTTTACAGTTTGGAAATGAGTTGCCAAAAAAAACCCAAAACAACAACAACAAAACTATAATGCTCAGCCATCCTCCATGTAATGTAGTTTGAGAAAAAAAGTTGATAAGTGACTCTAATAAATAAATAACTGAGTAATTAAAAAAACGTAAATAGTAAATGAGGCAAAATCGATTGCTCATAATTTTCACGTGTATATTTTTTCACATATTTCTGATCCAGTGAGGTATTTGCCTATATGCACACACACACACATTAAAAAAAAAATTGAAGTAGTTTTTTTTCTGTCCATAAATACAATTTAGATGTAAAGTTTTGGAGTTCATAATGCCCAATTCATTGGTAAAGAGAAACATGACTTGTACCTGGTCTGAAAATAAGCTGAGAGTCTGCACAGAGTGACTGATTTTGGATGCTTGAAGTGTTGTGCTAGCTGGAGACAACATGTTTGGGAAACATGCGAGCCAGCTGGGAACAATGTTCCTTGTAGAGGTGGTATTCTTCTGAAGTGAAGCTTCTAAACAGGTTGTTTGCATTACCGGTCAGCTATTCTGACAATAGGTGTACATCGTAGACCTCGACCTAACTTTGTAGATGGCACTTGGAGTAAGTTAAAAAGCCTGTTGATTTTGGGGTCAAAAGGTAAAACATCATGGTCACTGTCACTGAAAGAAGATAAATAGTTTCCACACAATGACATTAGTTCTACATCACAGACCCGGACCAAACTTTGTGCATAACTTGAAGAGGAAGAAGCCTATAGATTTTGGGGTCAAAAGGCAGAAGGTCATGTACCTTAGTACAATGATACAACATCTTTGTACAGTCTAACTTTGTTATTCTGATGCAAACAGTGGCCATTAAAATGTCTGAGTAACCTGATGTCGGATAGACCAATGTATGTTAGGTGAGCACTATTAGGCCCTTTGGCCTCTTGTTAGTTTTGTGTTCTATTTGGGACAAGAACTTTTAGAAGCTTTCTAACTATTGTTAAAATACACACAAATTAAATTGATAGCCAATCTGGTCACAGGCAACTAGTTATTTTATGAGCTATGACCAGCCTATGTGTGGTGGTATATTAAATACCGTATTTAAAAGAATGAAGGTTGCTGATTGGCTGAGAATAATTACCAGAAAAAAAACATTAAATTTTCAGAAGAAGTCTGCGTATGTGTAGCTTGAACCAAAAACCATTTTTATCGCTGTCGCCGCACAGGTAGTACTGGATGTAAATGGGGAAATCTCACTGGGCTGGATTTTTTATACTGGGCACCTTCAACTGAAATTTAGTCCAAAAATGAGTGCACAGCACAGCATATCATTTTAATCGTTTTGAAAGTTTCCTCTTGAATGGATCATTCATAAGATGTAAGTGTGATTTGCTGATCTGACCACAATAGTATAGTCAGTTGATCAAATGTTAACATTACAGTCTACAGGAATTGAATTAGTTTTTTTAACTGCCCATCTTTTGTAAATTTGTACATTTTGCATTCTATAAATTTATGTTCTTAAATATAACATTAAATTTTTAAAAATATTCAACAAGGGCTTACTTTTGTATTTGGCAATTGGATTAACCATAGACAAGTGACAGAATCTGGAGGACAGGTAATTCTTTTACAACTGACTTGTCCTGGTCAATCAAGTGGCTATGGAAAAAAAAAATTGAACCATGCAAATAATGTATATTAAATTGTTTCACAGTGCAGATATTTCTCTCATTTCATGACAGAAAGATAAGTCTGTTTATATGTACTTAAATGTAAGTAATGATTTTAATAAGTCTTTATATATATATATATATATATATATATATATATATATATATATATATATATATATAGACATAAAGATGACTAAAATTGTCATAAATTGGTGCAATTTTTGTAGGCTCTCCTGGTCCTAGACCAGAAGAGTTTATGCAGTGGCCTTTTGTCCAGCATCCAATTACCATTATCATATGTTTGTTATCTTGTTATCATTACTCCTCCTAAAACTACTGGTAATTGACATTGGTGACCCTCGGACATCCAGTATGGCCACCATGGCAGCCATCTTGAAAATCTTGTCACTACTCCTCCAGAATGGATGCCATGGGGTTTCACTGAAAGACTTTGTATGATGTCTAGTAGGTTCTAATGAAAATGGTACAGATCTGACATCCAATATGGCTTCAATGGTGACTTTCTTAACAATCTTGTTATTGCTGCTCCTCCTGAATGGATGAACATATTGACATGGGTTTTTTGCTGAAAAGCTTCTTATGATGTCTAGTTGGTCCAGAATGAAAAAAGTGCCAATCTGACATTCAGTATGGCAGTCATGGTGGCCATCTTCAAAAATTTACTTCCCCAAAATGGATGGCAACAGCTACATAAGGTTATCACAAAAAGACTTATTATGACTGATTGGTCCTAAATGACAATGTTGCCAATCTGACAATAAATATGGCTGGTATGGTGGCATACTTGAAACAATATGTCGTGGTGACATGGGTTTTTCATCAAAAGACTTCTTATGATGTTTGGTTGGTCCTATATGAAAAAGGTGCAGATCTGACATCCATTATGACCACTAGAGTGGCCATCTTGAAAATCTTGTTATTGCTAGTTCTCCTGAATGGATAGTTGTAGTGACATGAGGTTTTCACTAGAAGACTTGTTATGATATATAGTTGGTCCTAAATCAGCCAGGTATCTTGCGATGTTTTAGGCAGGTTTTAGAAGCTGCTTTCCTCTCATATAGCATGCTGGGATCGAGACACATGCTTGCAAGTGAGCTACCATGGTAGATCTTGGTATGCTGGTGCATGATGTGATAATAGATCTCAGTCTACACTCTAAGCTACCATGGTAGACCCTGATATGCTGGTGCATTATGTGATAGCAGATCTGGATCTACACTGTGAGCTACTGAAGTAGACTCTGATGTGCCTAATATGCTTGTGCATTATGTGATAGCAGATCTGGGTCTGTTCTGTGAGCTACCATAGCAAACCTTGATATGCCGATGCATTACGTGATAGTGAGTCTGGGTCTACACCGTGAGCTAGCATGGCAGATTCTGATATGCATTATATGATAGCAGATCTGAGTCTACCCTGTGAGCTAGCATGGCAGACTTTGATATGACAATGCTTTATGTGACAGAGGGTCTGGGTTTACACTGTGAACTATCATGGCAGATTCTGATATGCTAGTGCATTATGTAATAGCAGATCTGGGTCTACCCTGTGAGCTACCATGGCAGACCTTGATATGCTGGTGCATTATGTGATAGCAGATCTGGGTCTACACTGTGAGCTAATATGGCAGACCCTGATATGCCAGTGCATTATGTGATTTTTTTTAGAAAGTGAGGTCTGCAATGGAGATAGCCAAGGCAGCAGCAGAGGAGAAACTTAAAAAGAGACAACAGATCAAGGATAAAAAGGTATTGATTCAAGTTTTGTGTCATATTTTTATTTCTAATTTAGAACTTTCTGCTACTCTCATTTGTTCTGTTATGTTATGTCAGAGACACAAGTAATGGTTTTACAAGAAATATATAGAATGGAACATCAGCTGAGTCCATAGATCTTCATAGATTGTAATTTAAGATTTCCTTGGCAAAAGTGCAATAGGGCATGGGTTGCTTGCTTGAAAGGAAACCCTTTTCTTGGTTGCAAAATTGAAGTCATAGAATTCAGATTTTTTCTGTGATATTATTGTTTCACATTACAACATAAATTTGAACTTCAATTCTCTTTATGTACTGTAATCTGTCCTGTAAGGTTTTTATGCAATACATGATAGTTTATTATAGGAAAGACTTTTGCAAGGTACTTTCCTTTCTGTAGTTTAACAAAGAAACAGATACCGTCTATACTCATGTATAATCCGAGTCCAAATACAAACAACATTTACCCCGATCTGTCGTCGCATAATGAGCAAGCAGATCGGGGTCTATGTTGTTTGTTCTACTGATTAGTCCTTACAAACTGCACAGACCAAGATCTGCCGGCGCATTATGTGATGGCAGATCTGGGTCTATGCACTTTGCAGTAGGTATATGCTTATACACAAGTATATATGGTACTTTTTTTTTGGTATTTTGGCCCTAAATTTTACATATTGCCCTCAATATTTGCAACTATAGGCCTTAGCCAGATTTCTCCAATATCATAAATATTGACAATTCATGTACCGGCATTCCTTCTAAAAAATTTTTAAAAACATTTTTTGAAGTCATTCATAATGTAGTAATCCTGTTATGGACCAGATAGTTTCAAAGCTGAAAATTGAAGCCAATTATTTACCATTTTAATCTCGACAGGTTATTTAATATTTATTTTATAGTCTTCATTTTGTTGACTGCCTTTTAATTTCCTTACCATATCAGTAGTTGCAGAATTCATTTATGTAAAAACTTCTTTTTTAGGTTTGCCTGCAGAGGTTGATAAATATCACCCAGTCTGTTGATAAAATTGAGCGACTTTTAGGTATTCAGACGAATGGTGATGCTGGGATAGAATCTGCAACAGGTAACTCTGGGTAAGTAAAGACCAGTGAGTAGCATTTAGCATGTTCATAGATTCACTGTGTTCAGTCCACATGTATGACTGAATCAAGATTATCTACAAGTACCATGAGTAGTATAGATGCTAGTCAGTGTCGTTAAATCGTATAATACCCACCTTTCCTATAAAATGAACAGAATAATTTCTCCATAACTCATCATTACCATGGAGATTGCCCTCAGCTTATGCCAACAGTGGATAATTTTGTCTAGTCTTTTACGATATAAAAAGACACAGGCATCACTTTTTCAGTAGAATGATGGCAGTGCAGGCATCAACAAGATTACAATTTTGTGTTCAGTTTGTGTGTTAAAGTTTTTGAAAGTCATTTTATCATACAACTTGTATGGTTTGCATGTGAGACTAGATATTCTGTGAAATCCTTGACTTGATATTAAAATTTATTATATACTTATAAATGAAACATAACTGAAACTAATCATTTTCCGATGATCCAATATAAACTTCTATACCACCTACTAGTGTTTTCCAGATCCATATCACCACAGGCAGAAAAACTGGAACTACTTTATGACATCACAAGAATCCCCCCCCCCCCAATTCTTGAGATAGTAAATGTTTGTTATAGGATTCGAACAAATGTATTTTTCAAATATTATGCAGCAACTAAAGCCAAACAATGTTTCAATAATAAAAAAGATACTACACTTCCCACCAATTGTCACACAGAGATCACAGACCATCTTCGAGTTCTACATTGCCTGCATTAAAGTCTTTAGTGAAATGCTTCTGTGCAGAAAACTGATGAATTGCAACATCACTTTCAAACTTGTGTATCCACAAAATTATCCAAAATGAGGATTCAAATTATTGACATTGACACAGTTTTCAACGTAAACACACTGATGAGAACATACGTGTTTCATTTATCCAGAAATAGAATAATATATCTGAATGCATTATATGGTGCATCATTATCTACTAATTGTCTTTTTATGCAGGAAAAAAAGTAGTTCCAGTCTTTACTTTTAATAAATGATTATTCTTTAAAAGTATGTAATAAATGCATAATCAGTATAGAATGTTGATCAGGAAAGCTGTATCATGTCTCGTAAGCATGTGACATTATTGGATCGCACTCAGCTCTACATATGTCTTGAGAATCACTGATATTAAATACACACTTGAGATGATACAGCTTTCCTGATGAACATACTATACCTATAATGCATTTATATCTTGCACAAATCCATCAGAAAATCAATACTTAACTGGCTATATCTTCACTTCTGCCAGCAAGAGCCTCATCTAAGTTTTTGAAAGCTTTTATTGCTCAAATTAATTAATTCTCAAGTGTGCATTCAAGAGAGACACACTAGAAGATTTCAATATAAGAATCATATATGCTTTTCAGTCAACTGGATGGGCAGCTGATTGAAAGGGTTGCAACAGAGTTCAACAAGCTTCAGTTCTATGTCACAAAAAGTAAAGGGCTTCCCCTTGTTGAGATCATCAAACCAGTGAGTATTTCTTAATATTCATGATGAATAAAATTAAGAGATTTTCCAATTGTCTGCAAGTTGAGATTTTTATAAAAAGCCTAATTTCTCCTTTGAATGTATTCCCTGATCACATTAACTTTAGGACATACCGGTAAGCTTGTCTACCTATCAAATCATGCCGTCCATCGATGGATGAAATTTTTTAAATTCCCATCTACACCACTCCCTCGATAACTCGCACCCAGATAATTCACAAACCCACTTATAACGCGAGGTCGGGTGTGGATCCCATTTTTAAAACTGGAAAATACCCCAAAATTGGTCCCTATTTGTTGAACATGAAGAAAATCTCAATCAAAATTGGTAAATGAAACCTTGATAGATCGCTCGTTTTATCGTAGAAAACGGTGGTTAGTACCTGGAAATTTGAGTCAACATCATGAAATTCGCAACTTTTAATAAGTAAAATATTTTGTTAAATTTTCTTTCCAAACAACATTCTCAGTACGCTGTAAATAACGTTATTCAGCAAAATTTTGATCCATGAAAATGTCCTTAATGTGTACTGGTGGCAACACGTTAATAAATAAATACCAATTAAATAAATTTTGTCAGTTGAAATTTGTGTTTTAGTTCTATCTTTTAATTCAGTTTCAGTGTAATCATCATAAATGCAATATACCCTCTCGTATCCAAACGTGAAAAATGGGATTCTACCATCCCATCTATGTCCATGAGCGTTTCTGTGAGAACCTAAGTAAGTGCCAACTATGCTTTGATCTCCGACTTGCAGAAGTATTTGTTGTATTGTTACACTCATTTAAAAGCAGACTTGCTTTCTATTATCATGTTAATTATGTCTTTTGTATCAAATCAAATAGAGGGGGTGGAATAAAAGAAAAGTTAAAAGGTATGCAAATCCTACCTGCGTAAGAACTAGCAGTCATGGTCATGTGTCAGGTCAACTCATTTCATTGATCAATCGAGCACTGTTATAAATAGTATTATGTAAGTAATACAGTTAAACTATCTTAAATTAGACTACTCATTCACAGATGTGATCAAAGATAGCAAGGCAACCAAGCGAAATGATTACCTGGCGAATAAAAAGCTTTGTTTCACAGATACAGTTCATTATGGAGAAGCAAGTTCCAGAATTTGTAGTGAACTTAAAATTCCTGAATTGACACTCAGAGATTTCCTCAAGAATGAGAAGAAGTTTCACTATTACTTGCAATGAAATCACGACATCAGTATTTTATTAATAGAACAATAAAAAAATTCGCGTTTCGACATCAACAGTTGTTTCACTAAGTAAATGTTCCTGGTTTTTTAAAAGGAGTCTTGTTTTGTTGTGAATCAACATCAGCAAAAATCATTGACGTGATACACAATGTTTTTGCATTGTTACAACTAGGGGTAAATGTAACAAAAGAAAGAACGACTCAAACAAGCTTTCACTTGAGACATTACAAACTTGTTCCCCATATATGATTTAAATACCTTGTTTTGTATTGTGTCTACTTGGATTGAATTTGGAGGCCTACACTTCCAGTGCGTCATGCAGTGAAATATGCTACATTCAGTTCTGATTGGTGGTTATTGTATGTGCCAGTCCAGGATAAACAATAACCACCAATCAGAACTGAATGCAGCTTATTCACTGTGTCACACATGGGAAGTTTAGGCATCCAAACTCTTTTCAGGTAGATACAAAGCAACAACTTAGCTCAACTCTTATAAGTTCAAGCTTTTATCCAGAACCTTGCTGAATTTATGATCAGTAGCTTTGGTATGCAGGGTGAACAAGTTGCATGCCATTTTGAGAGACCTGAACTATCTCCAATTTAGATTAGATATATCTGAGCTCCTAATTACACAGCTGGACTTCATAGCTAAGAATCAGTTGCCATTGGCAGGCAACCAATATGTGGTCATCCTCTCCGTCGCCTTGATTGATACATTGAGAGAGGCAGCGATGCAAGACCCTATCTGTGCTCTCAAACACTACTTGAAATGTAAGGAGTATGGTCATTGGGCCAGACAACATATCTTTCTTCTGGTGAATGCTGGAATAGAGGATATAACCCCTCAAGCCCTAGCATTATGGCTGAAGGGGGTAATACAGGGTTCACACAGCCTTGAAAAGTCCTTGAATTCAGAGGGTTTCCTCGAAGTCATTGAATTTTTAAAAAAAGTAGGTTTTGTTTTTGAAAAGTGATTGAATGTCTAATGTCTGAAACAACTACATGAATTTCTTTAAAACCTTCCTAAATGGTATCAGCACTATGAAAACCATATTGCTACAATGTAATTTAAAAAAGAAAAGAAAGTTTCACTTTTTTTTAAAGAGCATAATACGATAAAATTGAGTTGGTGAAATTAATACATTACACTAGTAGGTATTGGAATGAGTTGTGTCCCTTTGCATAGGTGGCACTGTAATTGGACATACAATGCAAATGGCTTACCTAGCTCATATTTGACCTACCTTGAGCTGTGTATACAGATGGGAATGTGACCTGCTTTAAAGAAGTTGGGCAAAAACATTGAAGGGATACAAAAACAAGGCAATTTGTAAGGCTTGTGATATTTCCAGCATAGAAGAAAGTGCTCTCAAGTCTCATATGAAAAGTGAGAAACACAAGAGAAATGCAAGTTTGTCTGCTGTCATGTTGCATTCATTTTATGAGACTGTGATGAAAAGTGAGGCTTTTTGAACTTTACCCACTGCCTCAAGTGAAAGGTTAATAGTTCCCCTGCCACCTGTCATCAGCAGATATTCTGCCTTCGGAAAAGCACACTAATATTGACGAAAGTGATTTGATATCTTCGTTTCGTTAAAGAAACTTACCTCAACTTGAACTGACATTGGCATTCCTAGGCTACTGTCGCATTTCAACCAACTGAAATGAATGTCAGTGGAACTTGAAAATGTGTCCACTTGCTTTTATCAGGCTTTTATTCCATCAGGAAAAAGACATCAGAATAAGTATAGTCTGACTAAAGCAATTAAACTTTAATCTGTGGAACAGTGTAAGTATGGGCTGCCAAGTGTGTGAGATATTCTTGAAAATTTGGCTTCTAGTTCTCCATTACACAAGACCGTTTGTGCTGGAAGTAAGATGTCGCTCCCCCCCACACACATGATAAATATCAGGATGGATGTCTTACATTGTAGGACTATTAATGAATGTGTTATCTATTCCGGACAGGCTGTCTACATTATGCAAAATTGACACTAAGATTCCTGATAATCATGTTCAGGGGTTGGCGTCTCTGTCATTGGATGTCTTAATTGGTAATGGTTTTACGTGGATTAATAAAATTTTAAATATGCCTCTAGAAAGTCACAATGCCACCTTGTTTTTATAGACCGACAAAAAAGTGGAATTTTTGTTTTGGAAGGACAAACAGAAAAAAAGGAATTTTTTTTTGGAAGGATATGACAGTGTTAAATGGAACAGATTTTTGGTAGGATAAAAGTTGGTCAATTTATAGAGTTGGACAGTATACATAGGTTTGATTAGTATTAAATGGCCTTATTGGGACCAAAATATGTGACTAGTCTGCAGAGAAAACCAGGTTACATTTTTTATGGAAGTTTCACTGTGTATCTCTTGACCTAAACCTGAAATTTTACAGTCTATGCCATACATTTAAATTTTAGATTTCTGTTAACAACCAGAAAATAAAAAGAAGCCCACCTGGATCAGATAATCCTTGGCAATATGATCAAGGGACATTAGCAGATTATGATATTCATCATGTATTTCCTTTGTTTCCAGAGAATAGCTAATATTACTACCACACTGCAATATAGCTTGGAGGGGTCTTTCTTGGATGGGGTAGAGCAAAATAATATTGATGTCCTACGACAGTGCCTGAGAACTTACGCATTGATTGATAAAATCAAGGATGCAGAGAATCTCTTTCGCAATCACGTTGTCAAGCCATATATGGAAGAGGTAAGGTGTTATTGATTTTGAAAATGCAAAGTATAATCTTTTCTTGCTTATATCCAAACTTTGGATGTGTTTTCTCTTCCTATATTATCCCCACACTTCTTTAAAAGCATCTGGGATATTGTGACATCTTTTTCTCAAACTTTACCTTTGGTTGGCTCTGCATAGCCACTTTTGTGCTGAGGTGCTGTAAGCAACTACTACATACATATATACTGTCTATCTCCACATCTCCTTAATTGATGGATGGAAAAGTCACTAAAACATTTTAGTTATGTTGCCCTTGGGGTACCCATTTGCAAGAAAGGTGTCATCCGTGGCTCTCACTCCTAGGTCCCCTGCGCAATGGTCAAAGGTCAGATTTGCAACATTTTCAGTTCCAATGAGATTTTCAAATAATTTCTTATTAAATTATATATATGCAGTCATAGCAGGAAGATTCATCATATATGTGATGGATTTTGTGTCATGACCCTTCAGTCTTTGGGGTGGGGGGGTAGGGAAGAGTACATGGGGGATGGGTATGGAAGGGGTTGTGTTCTTGGAATATACAGTAGAAAGCATGGGGAATTGCAGTGGTCAGCCATTGTATTTGGTCTAGTCTTTATATTGAATAACTGTACTTATTTTTTAATAGAAAAAGTGAGTTCATCTTGACAGCAAAAGATAGAGTTGCCTGTAATGTATAAAAAGTATTCCAGGCCATTGAGAATGAAGTGCAACAATTCTTAACAATTATGTTGATCAACCATTGTCATACACATGTACATTTTGTCACATGATGTCATTGATATTAAGTTTCATAAACCTGTTTCATATTTGGATACCCCCATTATTTCAGGTATCCTGATTTTGTCTTTCTTTCTGACTGTCTTTCTCTTGAAACTAGTTTGCATGAATATGAAACAAACTACTTGATATTGAAATTTGTATAGGCATGTTTCTCTTTAGATGCAGTTGACTTTTAAAGATTTTCACACTATATGAATCATTTGTATTGGCATGTTTTTCTTTATATTAGGGGTGAAACGATTCATCGATATATCGATGCATCGATACTTTTGCCATATCAATACATATATCGATACAAGAGGTGAAAAATCTATACAAAACGATACTTACCCTTTACAAGTTACTTTAATCTTCAGCAGTCATGAATAATTATTAGTCTTTTGCCTTTTTATTCTTTATATTGAGTATTCATCTGAGACAGCTGTCGCAGGCAGAAATACTCATTTTTGTCAGTAAAATAAAAATACTGACAACACCCACTCGCCATCAACAAATGAACACAAGGTGACGTGATTCGTAATCTGCCCCCCTCCCCCTCACCGATTCCATTCTAATTATTTTATCCTGTCATTATGTTCAGAATAAAGGAGACATTCCAAATGTGTTCTCCGTGTATAATGAAGGACTTTGCTAATGATTTAATAATCACTTTTACATGAAGTTTCTCTGATGCTTCGTATCCTGTCTACTTGGGTCAAATTTGAAGGCTACACTTCTGGTGTGTCACGCAGTGAAATATGTTACATTAAATTCTGATTGGTAGTTATTGTTTGATCAAGTTCAGGGTAAACAATAACCCCCTCAGAACTTAATGTAGCTTATTCCCTGCATGACACACATGAAGTATTGGCATCCAAACTCATCCAAGTAGATACAAATCCAAGTAGATACAAAGCAACAGAGAAACTTCACGCAAAAGTAGTTATTAAATGATCTGTAAAGTATATAAATCATACACATGGAACAAGTTTGGAATGTCTCTTTTTATGGTGATATATGTAATCAGTGACTGAACATGCCAACGGGATAAATAAAACTAGCACAGAATCGGCAAAGGGGCAGATTTCAAACCTCATGAGTTTGTCACCTTGTGTAAATTTGTTTATATTTTATAAAAGGGGAGTTGGTGTTGTCAATAGTTTTCTTTATCACTAATAAACAACAACAACAACAAACAAAAAACCCCAAAACCCATAAAAAAATGATTGCCTATGGCCGCGGCAGTTGTTTTGCATCTGCAGGAAGTAAAATATGATACATTTTGTTGGTATTCATCCCCACTCCCACACCAGGACTTGTTCTATAAGTAAAAGTCATAGAGGTCATGTTCGCGTTCAGTACCGACTATTTCAGTAATGAGTGTCGTTTTTTAGAATATGATTACACATACCTTTAAATAGCGATTTATCACTGTATTTGGATCCACATACGTCCATGTTCCTTTGGAAAGTCATTATTTACATGCCCCGAGAAACACATACAGCAAAACTCAATGTTAAAGTACGTGGACATTTTTGGACGAGGTCAACCTAAAGATGTGATCCAATACAATCCGGACTGAATGTCGCATGCTGTGATGTCACAACTTAAGCTACGCATGTTTAAAAACAAAATTCGTACTACCCTATATAGTGACGATTTGACCCAATGTGCTCTTTTTTTTGACCCAGTTTAGTCCCTGGCCACAATTGTAAAAGTCCATAGCGATATATAATTTTTGTCTGGAAGTTTCTCAATGACAGTTACTGTGCAGAGCATTCAATAATCATAATTGAATAGACTTGGTTAAACTATATTTGTATTAAATTTTAGAACAACAATTAATATTTAATTTAAGATCAGTAAGTGTGCCTACATGACCACATTGAAATACACTTTAGATGAGATTTTCCTTGCATGTTGCACTATTTCTACTGTTTTGAAGATAACACATTACTGTCTTCCAAGATTAAGTGGAGACATGAAATTGATAATTAGATGTTTTTAAAGCATTCATGCAGTGCAAAATAAAGGGCGTGGTAGCCAAGATGAATCCTGCATCCAGTCAAGTGGAGCAGCCTGAAATGGCCTAAAAGGTTTAATTAAAATCACTGACAACTAACAGGTAGTCTGTTTGGAAGTATTTTTGTTATCTTGTCATGGATGAGAATGGCATATAAACAGACACAAAGTCTGTGTCTGTCTGTAATCTGCATACTGGAAGTACAACCAACGTGTCAACACACATAAAAGGGCACCACCCACTACTTACAGACCTTCCAAAGATGAAAAGACCATTAAGTTGATATGTGTATCGATAATGTATCGTATCATAGGCAGTGTATCGTGAATCGTACTGATACGCGGCACATGTGTATCGTTTCACCCCTACTTTATATGTAGGTGACTTTTAAAGATTTTCACACTATATGAATGATTTGTATGTGTCCACCATAATGCGCAGTGTATGATGTTATGATGTTGTCTGTGCAGCAGCTTGTTACCAATTGTGTTTCTGCACAATAACTCAAGTTCTCAACCATCTACAGCAGGCATGTGCAACCTACGGCCAGCGTGCCTAATCTGGCCTGCGACCTGGTTTTATCCGCATATTTACACCATTGGGTGTGTCTTTAAAAATCGCTTATCCAGCCCAAGCCCTGGAGGTAGTTGCACATGCCTGATCTACAGCTACCAAACTTTGTGGATGGCCATACGCGTAATGTAAGGAAGAAACCTGTTGATTTTGGGGTCAAAAGGTAAAAGATAAAGCTCACTATAACTGAAAGAAGAATTTTTTTTTCTTCACAATAACATTAGTTCTACATCACATACCTATACCAAACTTTTTGGATGGCTACTACTTGGGGTAAGGAAGAAGCCTGTCGATATTGGCATGCTCAAATATCAAGGTCACTTTGACTGAAAGAAAAAAATGGTCTCTGTACAAAAAAACTTTTAGTATCAACCATGTACCTTCACCAAAGTTTGTGGATGACTTGCATGTTGGATAAGAAAGAAGCCTGTTGATTTTGGGGTAATTGTGACTGAAAGAAGGAAAATGGTTTTGCGTAATAACTTTAGTTTTAGACTAGATATCTTGACCGAAGTTTGTGAAGACGCCTATTAATTTTGGGGTCAAAGGGTCAAGGTCATTGTGGCTCAAAGAAAAATGGGTTTTGCAGAATAACTTTTGTTCTACAGTAAGTTCCTTGACCAAACTGTGTGAATGACTTGCACTTAGTATAATAAAGAAACATAGATTCTGGGGTCTAAGGGTCATGGTCATGGTAAGCCTAATAATAAATAATGATTTTTGGCCATAAGGCCAGATGAGCTTATGGTATGGCCCTGCATCCATCGTACATTGTGTGCCATGTGCCATCTGTCCATAAACAATTTCTTTTTTAAACTTCTAAAAAAAAAAACACCATACATATTTTACCACAAAAAATGTAGTTGATACTATATTTAGATGTCATAAATGAAATCACTTTGTCCTTCAGGGCTAAAGCATAATGCCCAAGACATCTAAATGCGCTTCAAAGTAATTTAATTACCATAATGCAGTTTATTGAATAAATTCTTGTTTTTATTATGTGATAGAGAGAACCTTACTTGTTTGCATTTCATATGAAATTTATGATACTCAAACTTTTTCTCACCAATGCTTGCAAGTCAAAGAAATGGTTCAACTCCTTATATAAACTTCATATTAACTTAGCATAAATGAAGACCCTTTATGTTTTTATGGATAGGTGGTCAATGAACAGTCTTTGAAATCCAGCAAACAAGGCCTACAAGGAATGTATGCAAAGATCCTTGAATTCATTCCTACACATTGTCGTCTGCTACGAGAAGTAACTTCAAAACCTGCCTCAGGGTGAGTAATTTGTTGAATTGTTTCAAAGATACAGTATACTCAATCTTGATTTAAGTTATATTCAGTTCCAAGATTAATGAAACAGTTTCCATAAAGTTATCTATCAATTATGTGGGAGAAAAGAAAAAGGTACATTTTTGTGATTGTTAAGAAATTTGTTAAAATTTGGTGCAAGGCTTACATTTGTGAGTGCAAATTGTCTGAAATATATTTAAGTTTAAAGATCTCATTATTTAAAAAAAATAAATAAATGTGATCTCCCTGTTTTTGCAAGATTGGTCTCAATGGTTTACATGCAGTGTTTCACATGAATAGACAGAGTGGGTTTTGGATCAGTGAAGAAATGAAGAACAGTTATGAAAATAACATTTATTATATATAAATATATGGAAATGAATACAAACCTACTCTGACATTCTCAATTCTGACACCACCTGGCCTCTACAATCAAATTTTGACCTGGTGCACATTTTAGATTAAACAGATACTTTCTACAGATGGTCTACACATGCACTAAATACTTTTATTCAAATGTTGAATCCTGAATGAAGTATTGAGAAGTGTTCCATACATTGCCTATTGAACAATACACATTATCCTATGCATAAAACAAATATGGATTATAATATTATTCTGTTAACATAACATATAATATTGTTTTGTTCACTTTGACATATGAAATTGTTCTGTTCGCTTTGACAGATATGAAACTCCTCTCTTCACTTAATGGACATGTAATTTTGAGTCTATGCTGATGTCATGAAATTATGAAGGTATGCTGTTCACATAAGAGACATGAATTTATGGAATTGTACTGTTCACAAGAACATGATATGAATATATGAAAATACACTGTTCAATAACAGACATGAAGTTATGATACCATGTTGTTCATATTACAAACATGAAATTATGATACCTCTTTATTCATACAACGAATATGAAGTTGCCCCAATGCACAGTAATATGGCATAACACAAGGAATTATCCCGTTAATGGTATCCTTCCAATCTGCCTAAGAACCTGCTGGAATGTCACGTTTGGGCAAACAAAGGCTGGAGTATGATATGTTGACCCCTCAGATACTGAGCCAGGTCACACATGACTTTATCTAGCCAACACCACTGGCTCCAAATCAGCTCTACACCTGAAAGATCGCTATTGTAAAGGAGACAGCATCCTGACAAGGCATAAATGCAATGTAACTATTCAGAAAAATTAGAACTCTGTATACTGGTATGTGGTGAAAACCATGGACAGAAAACACGAGGTAAATGAGCTCTTACCACCAGAACTTTGCACGTGCCACAGTAAGTCTGTCAACCAAGTGAGTAAAACTAAACATGTTACAATTGTTTGACAGAACCATAACATACACCATGGGTAATGCTATATTCGACAACATGACCCATGCTCTATTTACATTCAAATACAATACAATTGCTTTTTTGTGTGCACAATTCCATGACACAGTGCTCCTGGTATGAAATTCATTTGGAAAGGGGGAAGGAAGGGCACTATTGCTGAGACTTCATACTTTCTATTTTCTATTTTATGGGTAAAATTGATAAAACACAAAAATTAACATCTATAACAAAATGATCATGAAAATTGTAGGCATTAAGTGGGAGCACAGGTTCAGGTTCAGAAGGGAAGAGGTTAAAGACAGAAAAAGGGAGTTTTGGGGCAGAGGGTAGAGGTGTTGCTCTATATTTCTGTGGCAACAGCATTTGATATGTGCACAAAATACATTTATATAATTAGATTTTTTTGGCTTGTTCTGATGTTGGATCATTATTTTGCCTTCAGAAGCACAGAGGTTGTGAGAGGCTATGATTTTCTAGTGAATGCTGTTTGGCCGGAAGTTGTCAGCAACATTGAAGCCAGAACTCCATCTATATTTGCTCCAGGAAATCCAGATGTATTTCATGCAGTGAGTAGACTTGTCTGAGATGTTTCTCTTTCTTGCACATGATAATGGATAATTTTGTTCAATTCTGATATCAATTGGAATAGGATGTGAATCAGAATGCATAAAACCATTTTTAGCTCTACTGATCATCGACCAGGAGAGCTTATGGGATGACCTGTTCTCTATCCTCTATTTTCTGTCCATCCATTAGCACAAGTTTCTTATTGCTAATCCTCCTAAACCACTTGGAGGATTGCCATAAAACTTTACACACACACATTCATCCCAAGGTCTAGTTAGTCCCAAATGAAAATAGTACTACTCAGACATATAATATGGCAGCCACAGCAGTCATCTTGGAAATCTCATTATCGCTACTCCTCCTGAATGCAACATCATATCAGCATGGGATTTTCACTAAAAGACTTCTTATTAAGTCAAGTTGGTCCTAAATGAAAATGCTGATCAGACATCTAATATGGCCACCATGGTAGCCATTTGAAGATCTTGTTATCGCTTAAACTCCTGAACAGAAAGTCATATTGGCATGGAGTTTTCACCAAAAGACTTCATATGATGTCTGGTTGATTCTAAATGGAAATGGTGCTGATTTAATGTCCAATATGACTGCCATGGCAAACCATCTTGAAAATCTTGTTATTGGTACTCATGAACAGAAAGTGATATCAGCATGGGGTTTTCATCAGAAGAATTCTTATGGTGTCTAGTTAGTCTTAAATAAAAATTGTGCTAATCTAATATCCAATATGGCAATCACATTGGCCATCTTGAAAATCTTATCACTGTTCCTCCTAGATGGAAAGTCATATCAACATAAGGTTTTCACCAGAAGACTAATTATGATATCTTGTTGGTTCTGAATGAAAACGGTACCAATCTGACCTCAAATATGGCTGTCCAATAAACATATTGAAAATCTTGTCACCAATTCTCTTGAATGGATAGTCATATCAGCATGGGGTTTTCACCAAAAGTCTTCTAATGGTGTCCAGTTTATCCTAAATGAAAATGGCGCTGATCTTACATCCAATATTGCAGCAACAGTGGCTAATTTAAAATCTTATCGCTTCTGAATATCAGAGACGGTTTCAGCCCTCAGAGGTTAAAAAGAAGAAATTGTCTTATCATGAATTCCTGGAAATTCTTTTTGGCCAGTAGAGCTTCAGTCTCTTCAAGGAGCTCTTGTTCTTTCTAAAAATGCAATTGTAAAGCAAAACATAAAAAATAAATGACAGCACTCATTTTTTTCAAAAAAATCCTTTGGACAGTTTTTCCCAGAAGCAGAAATAGTAATAGTTTTTTACCTAAATAGATGAATTTTTTTCTTTTTCAGAAATTTCTGACAAGTATGCAGTTTTTGGATCAGTTGGAGAGACAGTGTGGGTCTCTGGCCAGTGTAAAGAGGCTTAGAGACCATCCCAGTTACCACACCTTTATGACCAAATGGAGTCTGCCTGTATATTTCCAGATCAGGTCTATTATAACAAAATTACCAAGTTAGGTTTTTTACTTGACATCTTAAAAATCAATTGGCATATTGGTATCACTAATAGCTTCTACCTGGGTATACTTTGTACAGCATGGTATAGACAGTGTTTAGAACATCGATGACAATTTATGTCTTTTTAGTCAGTCTGTGTATACCTAAGCAACAATAATATGATACAATAGCCATAGGTGGTTTCAAATTTGTGAAAAAAATTATTTTTGGTATTTTGTATGATACTTTCAAACTTATCAGTAGCTGCAAATGCATCAGGTAGATTTTTTAAATCTGTTTTGAAGAACTATGATGATATATGTAAATCTTTGTTTTTCTACTTCTGGTTAAATGAAGCCAGTCTACACTTGACATGGACTGGACAATACACACCAGACGGTACATGCACATAAATATTATATAGTTACAAGTCTCCTTTCCTTTGTTCAGTTTTGTGGTGCGGTATATACTTTTTGTTTTATCTGTAGATTCCAGGAAATAGCAGGTGCCTTTGAAGGTTCCTTGACATCAGCCTTCAATAAATCCACAGGTAAGTCAGTCAGTATTGAAGAACCTGCTATGAACTGTTGTGGGGTTTTATTATACCTGCTTTTTGGAAAAAAGACAGGTATTTTAGTTTCATCTTGGTGTCTGTCCAACCATACACATTTGTCCATCCATCACATTTCTTGGAAATGCAAAAACTTCTTTACTGTTCATGATACAGCTGTCAAATTTGACATTTGATTTCCTTTAGAATGTAGATTTGCAGTAAGGTTTCCAAATTTCTCTGCGACTTCAGGGTTAAGTGTCAAAAGTACATAGAATGCCCTTTCTTCTCAGTTGACTGTACTTTTTATTAGCTCTACTGGTCACAGACCCGAAGAGCTTATGGAATGGCATGTTATTCATTGTCCATCATCTGGCTGTCTGTTAGCACAAGGTTGTTATTGCTATTCCTCCTAACTACTTGGAGGAACTTTACATATACATTCATCCCGAGGTCTAGTTGGTCTTGATGAAAATGGCGCCACTCAAACATCCAGTATTGCTGCCACAGTGGCCATCTTGAAAATCTTGTTATCGCTTCTCCTCCTGAACAGATGGCCATATCGACATTGAGTTTTCACTGAAAGTCTTCTTATGCTGTCTAGTTGGTCCAGATTGGAATCCAATCTTGAAAATCTTGTTATCTGTTATCAATACTCTTCCTGAATTTATGGTTGTATTGACATATGGTTTTCACTAAGGATTTTGTTTAATGTCTAGTTGGTCCTAAATGAAAATAGTACCGATCTGACATCCAGTATGGCCACAGTGGGTGCAGTCTTGAAATTCTTGTTATCACTTATTCTCCTGAATGGATGGTCGTATCTACAAGGGATATTTACTAACAGACTTATATTGTCTACATGGTACTAAATGAAAATGGTGCAAATCAGACCTCCAGCATGGTCATCAAATCTTTTTATCGTAACTTCCTCTAAACAGATGACCATAACTGCATAGGGTTTTCACTAAAAGACTTCATGTCATGTCAGGTTGGTACTGGTTGGCTCTAAATAAATATTATGGTGATCTGACATACAGTATGGCCAGCATGGTGGCCATTTTTAAAATCATGTTATGGCTACTTCTGCTAAATGGATCTCAGTAGCGACATGGGTTTTCATTAAAAGACTTCTAATGATGTCTAGTTGGTCCTGAATGAAAAAGGTGCTGATTTGACACCCAATATAGCCACTGTGGTGGGCATCTTGAAAATCTTGTTATAGCTACTTCTCCTGGATGGATAGTCATAGTGACATGGTGTTTTTTCTACAAGACTTCTTTTAATATCTAGTTGGTCCAAAATAAAAATGGTGCTGATCAAACCTACAGTGACCATCTTGAAAATCTTGTTATCATTAGTCCTCATAAAGGGATGGTCTTGTTGACATGTGAATTTTACTAAAACTCTCCATATGTATTTGGTCCTAAGAAAAAATGATACCCATGTGAACTCCTATAATTTGTCAAATCTTGTAAAAGCTACTTCTCCAGAACAGTTACCATTACCAACATATTTGTAAACACTACTTCTTTCTTGTAATTTTTTCCTGTATTACAGTGATGCTGGTAAAACCTCCAAAATGGCTGCCTTGATGGACATCTTGAAAATCTTTATATGGCTACTTCTCCTGAACTGATGTTTGTATCAGCATGAGGTTTTCACTTGCACACGAAACTAGTTCTAATGAAAATGGTGCTCATCTGATTTCCAACTTGGCACCATAGACATCTAGAAAATGTTGCTTTAACTACTATTCTTGTATAAAAAGTGGCAATCACAAGGGGTTTTTATTAAAACATTTCTTGCAATATTTAAGTGGTTCTGAATGAAAATGCTGCATATCTCACCACAAAAATATAAACACTTTTGTGAAGGAGTTTTGAAATCCAGACCCAAATAACCTTGGGATCAAGTTAAAGGTCACTGCTTGCATTTTTGTACTGCATTGAGCTTATGGACACAGAGAATTGTACAGATACAAGCGAATTTTGACCAGACTTTGTATTTTATTGCATTCCAATGAACAAGTTGATAGTCAGCACTCTGATATTAATTTTAAGGTTAGGTGTCTTAACTTGGGTTTTTAGCTGTAATGGCTTGTACATATGATAATACAAACCAGCATGAATGGATTTTTATCATTTAACCCAGTTTGTGGATATATCTGAAGAATACCTTGAATGATACACTAAGGTAACTTCATTTTTTCCAAAAGATAGTACTTAAAGATTAGGGCAGATTTAGCATGTGGTTCTATCCACATTGTCTGAGACAAGTTCAGTGATCTTTTATCCATGATACATGAAGCTTCTGAAAACTTGATTTTCTCCAATCCAGAATTCTCTATAAACTGACCATTTTGATTTGAACTGGATTTTTTTCTTATAAATTCTTTGTTGTAAAAAAAATCTACAAACCAGAACCTCCAAATTGTAGATACCAGACACATTCTCGAAACCATTCTTGCAAATTTAATATTAACCTACTTAAGAAATACAGATGTGTTTATTTTGCTACCTGGAAAAATCACACACTGTGAGAAGTTTCAACCTGTTAATCCGATAAGTCACATGTGATGTACAGCATGTTGTTTTAAGGTGTAATGGTTAAGTATTTCAAATTAATGATCAGTCAAATGAAGCCATTTAATACAGGTGTGAAATGATCTCAAAGCGGATTGTTTGTTTATGAATTGAAATCTTCACAATATGTGTGTTAAACAAACAATTACAGATGTGCCATTAAATTCAATTGTTTGTTTATGAATTGAAATCTTCACAATATGTGTGTTAAACAAATAATTACAGATGTGCTATTAAATTCAATTGTTTGTTTATGAATTGAAATCTTCACAATATTTGTGTTAAACAAACAATTACAGATGTGCTATTAAATTCAATTGCTTTCATGTTATGGAGATAAAAAAAAGTGTTCAAAGATAATCACAATTACTCAAAATTATTAGAAAAATTCCTTTGTTTGCAAAGAACTCCTGTATACATGTACAATATAAAAGTAAAGAAAGTTGCAATCAGGTCATTTAATAAGTTCATTTGGTATACTGTGCATGTATTTGCATATTCACTGAAAATCGTGTCTAAACAACCAGCCAAACAGCACCTTGTTCATTCGTTTCTTAAAGACAAAGTTGCTATGTGGCAGTGGGAAGCAGTTCCTAAGTCTTCCCAAAAAGAACTTGGGGTAGCTTTTGTATTGGAAAATCTAGAGTCTCTGACATTCTAAAATAAAATTCTGAATACATTACTGAGTACAAAAACAATGGATGTGGCACCAACTTTAGGATCAGCACATCATGCATATTTAAAAAAACCAAATGAACTTGTTTATGACTGGTGTTGGCAGTGTAATTGAAAGGAAGTGTTTTTTCTCCTTCAGAACTTAAGAACTTCGCAGTTCACAAATGTGATCATTATCTTGAGAATATGCAAAAGTTAGAAACAATGACGGAATTCAGCAGCATGATCAGCGAAAACAGACAATGCTTGATCAATATTTCTAAAAAATAATGACTTGTGTGAATGGTTTCTTAAATAAGTCATACATGTAATACTAATCTATGTGACTGCATCTCCATTAATTTGTGTTGTTTCTGTTGCTATATTTACTGTATGATATGGATACATGTGTTTTCTGAATACATGATACTGTTGATGTATATGTGGATCTGTATTAGGTTTGTGCACCTTGTGGGTTTTTTTTAATCATAAGTTATGACTTTGTAATAACTAAAACATATAATAATATCACAACAATATTAATTCCTTCTTGATAACATGCCCTCATAGTGTAAGCATTGAGTTAAAAGGAACCAGAATGCATTCTCCTTTTCTGGCACTTACGAAAAATATCTCACCTAACGTCATACAGATGCCACTGAAACAATGTCAACCTGTAAATATCGCAAAATTTTTAAACAAATAAATTTTCAAGAAAAATATTTTTAGATTTAAATATAATTTTTGTCAAAATATCAAATTATAGAACTTTTTAAAATTTTGACTGACATATACAAGAAGTGGGAGAGTTTTCAGGTTTATGGCTTATTAGTAATGAAAAATGTCAGAGTCATGTACCCCCTCTTTTAAGAACCCCATCTCATGCTTCGGACCACAATTATTTTCCTTCTAGGTTATGTATAACAATTAATTATTGTACATCTATTACTGTAACTTATTGAGATTTGTAACTTTCTGCACACACTAATTCGGCTTAATGCATGAAATCCTTAAGATCTCATCAAAGGTTGACTGACTTGTTTTTTTATTACGGTAAACAGACTGACTCAGGAGAACTAAGCCAAAAGTGCCTGAATGACATGCAGTTAGGTGACACTTTACAGATCATTGTGTTAATTGCAGAGCAGGTAATTTTAACTATTGATACAATTTTATAAACTATGAAGTCTGCCCTTTTATTAACAACATAGCTTGTAACATTTCAAATTAAGCCAGGTGTGAAACACACCATTTAAACTCGGTACTATTTTCTTGAAATATCTTCCTGATTTTGGTCAACCTAATTGTGGTCTAAGGCCATATTGGGAAAGAGAATAATTCTGCTCAATAGACGGCTTACAACATGCAGAAAGGGAGCTACTAATGTGCATGTGATATGAGCATTAATGCCTCAGTTACATGGCCAGTGTTAAATTTTTTAAACTACTCAACCAAACAATCCCCTAGAATTTGGATAAATTCTATTGGAAATTCTTTTTCCTATTAGATTGCAGTGGTTTTTAGCTCTATTGGTCATAGACCGGAAGAACTTATGAGATAGCCTATTGTCCATGGTCTGTCTGTCATCCTTCCATCTGTTAGCACAAGTTTATTATTGTTACTTGTAAACTACTTAACGAATTACCATGAAACTTTACACACACATTCATCTTAGTCTAGTTGGTCCTAAATGAAAATGGTGCCGCTCGGACATCCAGTCTTAACAAATCTTGTTATTGATATTCCTTCAGAATGAAAAATCATACTGAAATCGGGTTTTCACTGCAGGACTTTTTATGAGGTTTAGTTGGTTCTAAATGAAAATGGTCAGGCATCCAATATGCCCACCACAGAGTCCATCTTGAAAATCTTGTTATCGCTACTTCTGAATGGAAAGTCATATTGACATGGGGTTTTCACCACAAGACTTCTTAAGATGGTGCCGCTCGGACATCCAATATGCCCACCACAGTGGCCATCTTGAAAACCTTCTTATTGATACTCCTTCTGAACAGAAAGTGATATTGACATGGGGTTTTCACTGCAACACATTTTATGATGTCTATGTCTAATAGAGCCTAATTGAAAATGGTGCTGATCTGACATCCAATATGGTGACCATGGCAGCCATCTTGAAAATCTTGTTATCACAACTCCTCATGAATGCAAAGTCAGCATGGGGTTTTCACCAGAAGACTTCTTATGATGTCTAGTCAGTGAAAATGGTGCTGATCTAAAAACCAATAAGGCCACCATGACAGCCATTCTGAAGATTTTGTTATCACTACTCATCATAAACAGAAAGTCATACAGACATGGTTTGGTTTGGTTTTGTGGGTTTAACGCCATTTTTCAGCACGTGATAGGCTATACATGGTGGCCCGTATATTCAGTGAAGGAAGAGCCCAGAAACCCCAGGAAGAACCATCAACCCACAGAAGCTACTGGCAAACTTTCTCACATGCCCACATTGGGCAAGCTGAGACTCGAACCCACATGTACAGAGGTGAGATGTCAGTGATCTGTAAAGGCGAGCATCTTAGACTTGGACCACTTGGCATATATATATATATATATATATATATATATATATATATATATATATATATATATATATATATATATATATATATATATATATATATATATATATATATATATATATATATATATATATATATATATAAGTATAAAAGAAAATGGATTTATCATGGATTCCAGGTTTTTCTTTTCGGTCAATAGAGCATGAGTCCATTTTTAGGGACTTTTGTTTATTAAACATTATTTATTTTACATCAGTTGCACAGCAAGTTCTTCCAACTTATACAGGTCCACTCTAAATGACTCATTCCCAGAGGAAATCACCAACCTTGGCTGGGTCACCACCTATCCTTGTACATCTGTTATTTTGACAAAAGATCCTTTAGTCTGTCATTCAAAATCTGTATCATACTTTTTATTTTAATCCTTTTGAATAACTCATGGTGACTTTTCTGATCATAGATACACAAGGCATCATACTAACTTCAGAAAAATATTTAATTAAAACTTTCCAGATACTGTATTACATTTTTGGTTACATGTTTCAAAAGAGAACAGTTTTTTATGACACACCATGACAGTTGTAGGGCATATAGTGTCCATCTGTCCATCCATCCATCCATCCATCCATCCATCCATCCATCCATCCATAACACTTTGGTTAAGATTTATATTTAGGTCACTTTTCAGATACATTTCATACTAAACTACTTACTTTATGAAAAATAATCAATACCAATTTTGAACAGTGTGGTTTTTGGTACATAACAAATTCATAGTTCCCACCTTAAACATTTTGTAACAAATAGTGATGGGCTTTATATCAAATAAAGCCTCCTAAAATGAACGTTTGTCTAAATTTTCTAAATGTGAGGTATAGGCTTATTATCACATATTTGCTAATTATATATATAAGGTAAAATGTTATGATATTCTTTCATCAAAATACATTGTAATTTTTATATGGGACTATTTGAAGAAAATAAAATTTTAATTGCAAATTTAAACATGCTCGATAGCATAGAGGAAGTTTAAAAGTTAATAAATTATCCTCATTTAGACTGATCAAGTTTAAATCTTTTACAGACCAGTCAAAGTTTTTGTTACATTCCACGGAGACTTTGTGGTCCAGTTTACAACACTGTTGGGATGAAGATGTATTCCTGTTCCCACTGTGTCACAGGTTCTGGAAACTTTCAGTACAGATGTTGATGAGATACAGTACCTGGCTAGATGAAGCATACACACAAGAGGTAAACACACACACAGAAAGAAAACAAAGAAAAATATATATGCATACAAACACAATCAACACATACAGGACCAGAATTGTTAAAGGGAACCTCAGGGACCAAAAGCAGACAACATTCCAATATAGACAGGCCCCAATTCACGAAAAATCTTAAATCTTGAATATTTCACAACTTTAGGATCTTCTTGAAAATCTTCCATCTCATTGATTTATTTTTCATCCAAGATGATGTACCAAGATCTCATTTTAAAATCATAATTTTAATATCTTGCACAGACACAATTATTTCTGGTCCTGTCATGTCACAGGTTCTGAATATTTTTTATGAAAATACTGATGCAATGTAGCACATGACTAGGTGAGGCACAAAATGTATCTTCTGTAATTGACCTAATTATGAAGACACTCAATTTTCCAGATACACATGTATCATATTTCCAAAATCTGTAATCATTTTCAACATGAGAACAAATTTCCAGACACCAAGTACATTTTTTTAAAGCCAACAAAAATAACAAAGTCAAGTTGGAATGTAAACTAAGGAATGTTTTACCCATACTCAGGCACAGGTGATTGAATGGATGACCATCAGACCATGAAACTGCTTTGATTACCCTGATTATCATGTGGATTAACTGAAGGTGTTGTCAGTAGGCAGCAATAAAAACAGCTGACACACTCCACAACTCATGATCAAGCAAATCCCTTAACAGTACAAGTCGCAAGCTGATAAAGGTGATGATAAAGGAAAAACAACCTTTCATATTAAGACAGTGGGCAGAATTAATTAATGAAGCACTTTGATAATTGTAAAATCAGTTGTTGTTAGCATTACATAAAGATGAAATTTGATTGCAGGCGTCTTTTATTTTTTACTGCTTGAGAGCTTACAAAGGAAGACAAAGCAGTCATGCACATAAAATCTAAACAAATTTGTGTACTGTAAATTGAAACCATTAACAAGAGTTGCTAATTAATTAATTATGATTGGCTCTAAATTTGTCTTTATTTTATCATTTCACCGATGAAAGTTGTATGAAATAAGTATGTGTTGAATAAGTTGAACAAATATTTACATGTTAATAAACTTTATCCAAGGAAATATCTTTGTCATAATAGACCCCCCCCCCCCTTTTTATCTATTGGTCGAACATATCTCCTTTTCTCTTACATTAACATCACTCTTACATTAAAATGACAGTTAATTAGTTGATTTTCCACAACTGCCATGATTACAACACTGTACAAGTTTTTGTTGTCTCAGTTTTATTCAGTAACAGATTTCTCCTTAATAACCTCATTTTGGACATAGTTCAGTCTTCATATCTAGAATTTCATTACAAATAATGGTATTTGGAATTAAATTCCTGAACAATTCTAAGTAATTTGGCTCATTTACTTATTTAGGGTGATCATTGCCATATTTGGAGTTATAGTTTTGAGATCACTTCAAGCATTTTTGAAAGAAAATATGGATTATCTTTAAAATTTTAATAGCAGTAATACATTACCTACCAATATTGCATTTGCTTACCTTCCAGGATGCTAAATCCCATGTCCTAGCTACAGATAATACATGATCATACATGATTCCTTCCATCTGTTAGGATGGAAGGTTCTAGAGCTGAGAAAAGAACCTGGTCCCAGTCTGACACCTGCATCACAGTCCAAATCCTGTTTAACTTCCTCTTTTACTGGATGTTCCGTCAATATCAAATGTGCTTGACAGTTTTACCTTTACTGTTGGTTTACTCAAGGTGTTTTCAGCAATCCACTTATATATTTCTTTCATTTGAGTGTTAGTCCCCATAGTCCTTGCTACAATTGAGTGTTATTTTTACATCATTTTGTTATTCAGTTTTTTTAAAAAACATAAACTCATTTATGAGGAATGCTGATTACTATGTGCTCTTTCATAGTACCAAGAATGGGTGAGTAATTCCTAATCTGAATATATTTATAATATTGTTCAATTCAGAGTGTACATGCTTCATCAGTATATAAGTTTCTTTTCAGGAAAATAGTGCTCTGGTGGGGCAGGAATGTTCTGAGTTCTGCAGGGTTCAGAATAGACTCATAGATCTGTTTCTCATTAAGTCAAGAGACATATTGCTCCTGAAGAGTTGCAGTGCTCTATCAGGGTGGGCACTCCTCAATCCCAGGAGTATATGGGATCTGTCTCTTGTCAAGTTGAGAGACATAATTCTCTTGAATAGTCGCAGAACTCTATCAGGTTAGGCATTCCTCAATCCCAGGAGGGTATGGAATCCTTCTCTGAGTCCCTGGACTCAGAAGAAGACTCCTTGATCCCAGTATAGTACGAGATCTGTCTCTCTTTAAGTCAAGAGGTGTAATACTCCAGAAGAGTCTCAGAACTCTATCAGGGTAGGCACTCGTCGATCCCAGGAGGGTATGGGAATTTTTTCTCTTCATAGAGAAGAGTAGTCCTTGATTCCAGGAGGGTATGGGATCCTTATCTGAGTCCTGCAGGACTCAGAATAAGACTCCTTGATGGCTGGAGTGTATGGAATCTCTCTCACATTGTAATAATAATAAATAATAAAATAATAGTGTAAGGCCCAAGGATCCCTAATGGTTGTGCCAACACATTGCTGGATAGGGTTCAATCCAGGGTCCCTCCCAAGGGGGGGACAGAGAAAAACTTTGGTTGAGAGTGAGTTGCGCCTCCTGAATAGGGAAGAGCAACGCCCTCTCAAGGCCCTTAGCACAGAGAAGATGATGAGCAGATCATGCCATCCTGAAAGGGAGAGCAGTGATCACACTCTATAAGTTATGAGGAGGACTCCATCAGATCCAAGTCACCTGACTGGTCTTTGGCCGGTCACTGGGCACTGGTCTTCAGTCTTCCAACACCAGCCACTGGGTACTGGGCACCAGACACCTGTCATGGGTCTTCTGACACCAGCCACCAGTCTTCCGACACTGGCACCGGTCATCAGTCACCAGTCATGTAACACGCACCAGTCACCATTTTTCCAGCATCAATGACCAGTCTTCTAGTACTGCTAAGTAGAGCTCCATCAACCATCTGAGGACAGGGATCAGGTTGATAACCCCGCCTCCCCCGTGGAGTTTAACAAAGAGGAGAGAGGCCAGCCATCTTCCCTCTAGACTTAGGAAGGATGAGAGGCTTTATTTTATCGTCCTTCTAAAAGGTCTGCTAGTAAAAAGGGCAGTCCCATCACTCCCTGAAAGGAGTTGACTTGAAAGGGGGCCTGAACCTTCAGCTGCACCTTCAGCTGCTTCAGCATTCATCGAGGGTTAGGGAGTTTTTGCAGAAGTTTTCTAAGAGGGTAAGAGTTCGTTAGGCAGCAGAAAGGGAGGACAGTTCCCCTCTTCCTTCTGTGCTTCGACTGCTGGTTTAGACTGCTAGCTTTAAGGTCCATTGTGAGCGTGGCCTTAAGGCCTCCCCCTCCCCAGATGCTGGGACATCACAAGGGGGATTTTCTTGGGGATCTGAGCTTTGCCCCCCACCCCTTCCCGCAGTTAAAACCTGTGAGGCATTGGTGCTTGCGGCCAGGACTGAGGTTACTATTGCCTGGCATGCCCTGCAGAGCTGCTTTACCTCTGCAGGGATGTTGCTTTGGAGACTTCCAAGGTCTCGTTGGACCACAGCAAGAACCTTCTAAAGTCTGCATCATTGAAGGTGAAGATGCTCCTAACAGGGCACCAGGCCCATCACAACTCGTCAAGAAGCGTGCTCACCTCAATCACCCCTTGGGACTTTTGCTGAAGATGTTTTTTCTATAGGTGCAGCCTCAACAGTCTCCAAAGCAGTCCTAGCTCACCTGAGGTCCTGAGGGATTCACATCCTTCAGTCTTTGACGACTGGCTGGTGCTCAGCATCCTCAGAGATTTCCTTCTGAAGGACTAGTCCTCTTGTTGGCGCACAGGGACCCATCTCAGGCTTATTCCCAACCTAGAGAAGTCAGATCTCATCCCTTCTCAGGATTTTGTTTATGTGGGAATGAATTTCCTCACAAACCTGGGGAGAATCCGTGTTCTTCTGGCCAGGTTCAACAAGATCATGTCTCTCATAATGACCATCATTGACAAGAATCATTGTTGACCTGTCTTTACCTTGCCTCCTGGGGATCCTACTGTGCGGCAGACTTGGTCCCTGAGGTGGGTAGGGCTTTTTCGTGTGCCCTCTCCAGTTTCTGTTCTGGCTAACTAGGAACTGCAAAAGGACCTTCTTTCTACACCGATTCCCATCGGATCCAGTTTTCACCACAGCCTAAGTGGGATGCTCAATCAGGACCAGTTTTGGACCCGAGTCCCAGTTCACACACCTGCCCCCCCCCTCCCATACCTGCCCCCCCCCCCCTCCCATGAAGAAGTGTCTATTCAATTAAACAACTTGGGAGTGCATGCAGTGTTTGAGTCTTTAAGAGATGTGACAACCTTAGTGGGTCACTTTGTGTGTGTCTCATCAGACAACATGTCAGCAGTAATGTACCTCGGAGTCAAGGAGGTACTCGTCTCCCTTTCACTTTGCATGGAAGTTTGGATTCTTTGTTAAGAAAGGGTACCATATTCTTTGGCACATTGTCTGTCTAAAGGCCTGTGGATCCTTTCGGAATGTTCTCTGCACCAGAAGGTAGTAGAATCACCTTTTGTAGCTGTGCAGAAGGCTCTGGTGGATTTGTTTACGATAAGACAGGACAGCAACAACCCTTTTATGTCTCCCAGTCCTGGTTCGAAGAGTCTGGGCTGTGAACATATTCTGTCTAACAGGGATTGTCTATTCACTTATGCCCTTCTCTCCTTTCAGACTGACTCTGCAAGTGCTTCCCTGTGGCCTCTACAGTCATCTTCCATTTGAATAGTGAGAATGTTTGGTGCCCACTATTAAGGGCTATTGCGCAGCCCCTTTTCAAAGCACTAAAGTCTATAGAGGTCCTGCCATCAGTTCGGATCCTCGTCTTTTTTATCTCATCAGGTATTTTGAGTTTCAGAGACTGCTTTTTTGCTCATTAATGCCTAGAGGGAATCTATCATGCTCTTTGAACCTTAAACAAAAGGGAATAAAAAAAGGGAAGAAACAAAGCCCCTATGGAACCTTGAGTCAGTTCTCTTGGTCGCTGTAGCCTTGACTAGGAGAAGGAGCAAGCTTCTTACTTTTTCAGTTTAAGGTTCAATGGTGGTTATGACTGGGTTTTGCTTCCTTGCCAAACCTGGTGTCTGGCCATGAATCAGCTCCCTTCGATAGCTCGACTTTATATCGAGATCCCCAGTCTTAGTCCTATCTCTGCTGGGGATGATTAAGATAGACTCCTTGCCCAGTTACGGTCGTAAGGTATTTCCTCACTCAAGGGATCTTCTTATGAGACTTTGACCCATGAAGTTAGAGCAGTTGCTACTTCTTAGGCATATCTGAATCCTCTTTCTTGGATGCTGTGATGAGAGCTGCCTTTGGGAGGTCTCATACTAACTTTTCCTATTTTATCATTGATCTTTGGCACACCAGAACAGAGGCAATGTTTTCTTTAGTTGGGCTCAATTGTAACAGCACAACTTGTGGCTCAGCATCCTACCAGCTTATGGTAGTGAACACTCCTACTGTAAGTGTAGTGCATAACCAGATCTTCAGAGGCCATCAACCTCGAACCTAACTAACAAATTCAGCAGTGCAGTATTGGTAGATAGTGTATTACTGCTATTAAAATGTAGTTTGTTTTTTTTTGGGGGGGGGGGTAAAACTAATTTTAATAATGTAATATTTACCTACCAATATTTACAAGGATTCCCTCCTCCTACCCAGCTCTGATGCCCTTCCTCTGGGTTTAAGTAAAGAGGAAGTTAAAGTTAAACAGGATTTAGGCTGTGACACTGGTGTCAGACTGGGACCAGGCTCTTTTCTCAATACAAGAACCTTCCATCCTAATATGAGAAAGGAATCATGTATGATCATGTATAATCTGTAGCTTGGACATGGTACTTAGCATCCTGGAAGGAAAGCAAATGCAATATTTGTATGTAAGTATTCCATTATTAAAATTAGTTTTACCCCCCCCCCCCCCCCCCTACACACACACACAAACTACATTTTCAGTTCATTCTGTTGTCAAAGACAATCTTCACATTATGAAACAATCTCAATCTTAGAACTTGTTCCAATCAGCAGTTTGCATAAGTTATTTTAATCTGGGTCACAACAGTGACAATTGAGGCTTGTTGGACTTTAATCAATTGATTTTGGTAATATATCCATTCAGACAGATTAAGCAACATGATAACTTTAAATTAATTTTATCATTGATGGCCAGTCACTGATGATATTTGGATAATGTTCATATTTATCACTGATGGTATTACATGTACATGAACAAACTGACAGTTTAAAAAAAAAAAGCAAACACAAGAAATGCGACCAGAATTCTTTATTTGTAAAAGAAAACATTGAAACAATATTATGAAAGTGTTCTGTATTTGCAAGCAAGTGTATAATGCAACCTAGTATTCCTGGACCATTTCCGACCAGCATTGAATTTGCTGGGTACATCGATACAAAATCATGACAATAGAGGTGTTAATTTTCCTGACAAAATATTTGGGAAAAATGATAATTTTCATATAAACAGGAATTATCCAGACATAGAGAAAATAATAACTTTGAATTGTCTGGATATTTAGGTCAGTGACTGTACTATGTCACAAGGTCTAGCAAATGTCATTGCAGATATTAATTAGGTACAGTACCTTCCAAAGTCTTAGTAAGCTGATCAAACTTAAGATTAAGCGAGGTAGTCAGAATAATTTGTCAGGCAGCATTTTGATAAGTTTATGTGTACATTTCATTTTTTGGAATTACTGTAGATACTCACTTATAAGTCGAGTCCAACTGCAAACAACATAGACCCTGTTATGATCAGGGTCTATGTTGTTTGTTCTACTGATTACTCCTAACAAACTGCATAGATTCAGATCTGCCTATGCATTATGCAATGGCTGACCTGGGTCTGTGCAGTTTGCAGTTAGACTTGGAAACAAGTATATACAGTAAGAATTTATGAATATTTATGTGTATGGTAAGGCAATGTACTAGTTTTTACTGTTTGATTATTTTTCTCAGGTCACAAATCATAAAGACTCCCAGGAGCATAAGGCCAAGACGCAGAATGACAGACCATCCACACCAAATGAGAAAATTACGTCTTCTATTAGTTCTACACAGATTGATGGCTGCAGCACTCCTTCTCCACCATTGACACCACCAATCACTATTCGTCAAATCCTCAGCTTGATCACAGATGCAGAAAAATTGGTCACATTGGTATATGTTTTTCTCTTTTCTTTCAGTTTGCAGTTTATTTCAATATCCATATGTATCTGATGATAAGCCAATGCTTGACAATAAGCCTTTTTCTTAAAAAAATTTGGCAAATATTTAATAAGGATATCTTTGATAATAAGATCACCCATTTTGACAGATTTATTATGCTGGCACTAGAGTTTTTTCTGGGAAAAATAGTTCAGTCCTTTGTTGTTTCGACATATAATCACCACAGTTTCCTAAGGCATGTAAAACATTCAGATTCGTGATTAAAAAATAACAGATTTGGCAGTAAAAAAGTTTCAGGTTTATCATGTTGTCCCTTAAAATTTTAGGGACATGTCTTTTTGTCTGCAGATTTGTGCAGTGAAGAGTTCTTGCCCACCTTTAGTGGTGCATATTTTCCAAGTTATATTAATAGTTTAAATGACAGAAAGAACTTGTGGGAATGCATAATTATGCATTAAATCAAATATTTATTAATTTAAAAAGGAAGAAAAATTTCAGAGAAAGCAGGGGATTGTTAAAGAAAATACTAGTAGATGATGTACACTGAAATGAAAGCAGGATTTGGAATGAAGAATTCCATTGTGTAGCCCATTTCTATTTCACCAAATAATAGAACATGTTATTTTTTGGGGCGAAAATTTGGCTACACCCTGGGAATGAATATTTATTTGTGTTGTAAGGCAATGTACTAGCTTAATTTATCTAACTTTTTGACCTTTCCATTTACTGAACAGTTGGGTTGATCCGATAATTTTGAGAAGAACTGTTTGAGCCAGAGAAATGAGGTTAGACAGTGAGACCAATTTTGATGGCCAATTTGCTGTTATTGATTAGCATTCCTGGGCATTCATCATTGCATTGCTTTTGTGATAAGCATGATATATAAGGCAGCAAACAGTTTCAGAATAAAAATGTAATAAACTGATCATGGTTATAAGATTAGGTACATCATCAATTTTCATTTTGACTGTAGGAATCCTTCCTTTGATTCTTGTTGTGAGATTGAAGAAAGTTGTTAATGGTCCCTTTTCATATTTAAATAACAAGAAAAAAAACAACATTGTTATCATAATATTCATTATGCAAGTTTGTATTTACACCTTATTGTCATATTTATTCCTTATTTTTGTTGTATATATACCTTATTGTGTCATATTTATTCCTTATTTTTGTTGTATATATACCTTATTGTGTTGTATTTATACCTTATTTTTGTTAAAGTTTGAAACAAAATTATGCTTGACAAGTTTTCTGACTGTAATATCATCAGTCAGTTTGTATCTAGAATTGTCCTCTGTAAGTGTGAGTTGAGTATAGCATCAAACCTTTATTTGACAGTCACCAGGTCTTGACAGCCATTCTCATTTCCCCCAGTGGAATTTCCTCCATAAAAGTCATGTATTAAAATCATCAACAGTCACCTGTTTTCCATGGTCAATGGCCAGATGTTTCCTAACCAAACAGTGGCTTCTTACTGCTTTAAGCAGTCACACAAGTGAATCGACTGTTACTGCTCAATGTATGTAAATGAAGTGTTTGTTTTCACAAGAAAGGCATTGTTTAGTTAAAGACAAATCATTTTAATTGATGTGTAACATGTCTTATATTGTTTTTATTCACTGTCCTTATGTCAGTCTGTCAGTGTTAGTTTAGTCGGATAATCTTGGCATTGTTATTTGAAGAATTTGAATTAAGCCACAATATTACTTAGAAAATTTCTTGTTTTAGTGAATACTCGAGGTAAATCATTGTTCTTATAAAAGCACCTTTGGATGGGTTGATGTACTGATGTCCGTACTAATTAAATTCATCAGAAAAGTTGAATGGACAGCTAATTTTACCCTGAATTTACTTTATCAAATTTGATCAATTCAGCAATTTCTGTTAGTGCTTGCTGCATAACAATAGCTTGGTGATCAAGATCATGGCAAGCTCTTCCTACATATTATTTATAATGTAAAAAATCAAATTCAGCCTTCAAACATGGCTCATTTCTCCTTCAAAATACATTCCTCAATCACATTAATGTCAGGAAAATAAGCTCGCTACTTCCTGAATCCAGCCCTTCCAAAAATTGTCTTTTCTGTCTATAGCATAGAGACAAAAGGGCAATAACTCATGCCCATTGCTTCCCCTTGTCACCGTCAGGTGTTGCTAGTTTTAAGCTTTTGCGTACAGGCAACATGATACTGTAGACCTCCCAAAAATCCTGTATTTATCAGCGTGGTTTTCAACCATCCATCTCAAAATTTGGGTTGTTAGTTTATATTACGAAATCTATTACAGGTGGTATACTTTATTTTGTTATTTTGACTCAAGTTTTTTTGTGAATTTGTCACATTCGTGGACTTCGTTTTTTTGACCTTATGCTCCAACACTGATGCGTGTTCACTGTGTGTTTTCACTCGGTTAGTAATGGGGGTTGTTTTTGTGACTTCTTAGCATGTTTGAGTTGTTAATTTATTAATTTTTTGTTCATGTCATTTCAGTTAAACAATGACAACAAAATGTCCCAAATGTAAGAAGTTCAAGGTCAAATTGAACATGCATGACACGTGCCTCACCTGCACAAATTGTACATTGTCTGGGACATGTAGTGTCTATGCAGTCTGGTCAGAGGATATTGTGTCAACTGTCCAGCGGAAGAGCATTAAAAACAGGGAGAAAAGGGTCAAGTCTTGCACTGAGCAGTCAAATGTTTTGAGAATATACCCCAAGATGGAATCAATTGTGAGCTTAGTGGAAGACCTTGTTGGCTAAAATCCCCCAAAAATGAGATGTACAATGCCATCTGCTACCATTACATCAGCAGAATTGGAGGAGCAAGGTGCTGCAGTTTTGCCATCCTAGAAGTCTTCTACACCATTGTCAGAGCTTCAGATGCATTACCTGGTGCAGGAGGCGAAGATGCAGTTACTAAATTCAGGGTAGTTTCTGCCTGTACATTTGTCTCACACCTCAATAAATAATTTTGACTGTATGGGGGAGTGTTCCCCCATTTTTAGGCAGTCCAGCCTTCAGGCCTGCAAGTCCAGGCAGTTGAGGTTTTTACTGGATCTTAATGATTCATTCTTGATACTGTAATACTGTACAATACTGTCATGGCTTCCATCCAGCTGCCTGGTCATCTGTACCACATGCCCGGTGACCGTAGATCAGTGATGTCAGCAATCAGTACCACATGCAGGTCTATGGAACCATTGATTGTGGACACTTATGTGGATCTTACTGATAGATCCATCCATTTCACCATGCCTGCTGCACAGCTGGTAATAGAGCCATCCATACCACTGTCTGCACGGTTGACACCCAGTAGAATTGTCATCTGTGTCCACATTCAGTGGCTCCATGGACCTGTATGTGGTACAGGTTGCTGACGTGACTGATCTACAGTCACTGGGCATGAGGTACAGATGACCATTCTACCAGCGAGCCAGTTGTCCATACTGGTATGACAAATTCCGGCTAGCAATATATTCATGGTGTACCCATTGGGGCAGTACTGTGACACATACAGGGACAACGGTAATGCCTCTTCTATGCCGCCAGACATGTTCTACACGGACATGGAAGTAGAGCTGGACCAGGATAACCCACACAGTGAGTGTGAGGATAAACCTGATGATCTAATGTACTCATATCTGACAATGGAGAGAACTGAGTTAAGTTTTAAGACTGCAGTGGAAGAAATTTACCGATTGTTGCCAGCTTCAGAATGCCTCCATCCCCTACCGCCACTCAGGTCAATTATGTCAAGGCTTTGGTAGACTTAGATGAGGAGGAGGAGAGTCCCTCCTTCCATCTTCTTCTGCAGTCATCAAAAATTAAAGAAATTGAGGACTGTCTATCCAACAAGATATGCGATCCCGACAATTCTAAGGCTTTATTCTCAGAAAGTCAGTTACCAGCAACCTTTTCATCTTGCTGGTACAAAACACTTGCATGCCTCTCATACTGAGCTTCTGGCCTTAGACAAGAATTTTGCTGCTGTAAATATGACTGCTCATATTTTCTATAAAGTGGACAACAATTTTGTTCACACTATATCAAAACTGGTACATAATATCGTAGCCATGTTTAAAAATCAGGTAACGATCATGTCTGGGAGTCAACAGCCCCAATTATGAAAGTCATCAATAGAGCAGCACATCATTCTATGGTGAATGCTTTGACTGCCTCTGCTAATTTGGACTTGGTACGACGAGACACATGTCTACATTCAACATCACTTAAGCCGCATCATGCCCTAACATTGAAGACGACACCTTTTGGGTTGCCATTGCTGTTTGGAGGCAAAATCAAGGAAGTGAGGAGACAGGCAGCTCAGGAACTGCCCCTCCAACTTGCCATTCAGCCTCCACAGTCGTATAAACCCAGTCAATCTCAACCTCAAAGGAGAGATGATCGGAAACAAAGAAATAAGGGATCGTTTACTGCCCAATCACAGAATCAGTCTTGATCCCAATCAAATGTCAGGAAACAACCCACTCAGTTTAGGAGGCAGCTTTATAGAGGGGGCAAAAACAGGGTTTCTCATTCCCCAAGCCTCCTAACTCCTGCCATTGACTCACCACCCTGACCACCTGCAGACAGCCTACCAGTGGGTGCCAGACTTATGCATTTCATAGGATCACTCTATTTCCACAGAACAAGTGGGCTATCCAGGTCATTTTGTCAGGGCTTCAAATTTCGCTTATCCAGCCCTCTTCTCTTTCAAGCTCTCCACTTTTGACGGATGTACCATCAAATTTGGAGAAGGAAGAATATATGCAGCAATAGATCTAATCATTAATCAACAAGCAGGCGGTGGAAATTGTTCAAAAACCACAATCTCCAGGGTTCTATTCCAGGCTCTTTCTTGTGCAAAAGGCCAACAGCAAGTTCAGACTGATTATTGACCTAAGCTGCCTCAACCAATGCATAGTTCTGCCAAAATTCAAGATTGAGATGGCACAATTGATCTGACTCTCCATAGGAAGAAACGAGTTTTCCATCAATTTTGATCAGCCCAATACATACTTTCACATCTACCTGGTGTCAAACATATTCCTTCAGTTTGCATACCAAGGGAATATATACCAGTTTCAAGCTCTTCCATTTGGTCTAAACATCAGCTCATGGGCATTTACAAAGATTATGAACTGTGTTGTCACCCCGTTCTGGTTGACTTCATTCACAGTGATGGCAGCATATTTGGACGACATAGTCCAGAAACATATGGCAAGTTCTGTTCTTGTCAAGGACAGGAACAATCTCTTATCTGCTTCAAGTCATCTTGGTTTCTAATGAACTGGGAAAAGTCCAACCTCCATCCATCCCAGCGTTTTGTCCATCTGGGTATGGAGTTTATCACTAATCTCAATCTCATATGACTTCCCTACATTCCTTTGGTACAGATCATCTAACTCATTGAGTCCATTTCCAACATGAGGTGAACTACAGTGAGAGAGTTTTAGCATTTCTACAGATTATTCAATGTGGCAGCAGATCTGATTCCGCTATGTGATCTTTTCATGTGCCCCTTACGGATGACCTTGCTGCCTCAATGGCACCCCTTTTCCAGTCCACTTAATCAAAAGGTCAGGATCACGAATGAGGAGGTATCATTCCTGTGTCAGTGGCACAACCATGGTTGGTTCATAGCAGGAATTCCTCTGGAAAAGCCCCAATCAGAAGTTACAGTATGTATGGATGCTAGTATGTACTGTTGAAGAGCCCTCCTGTTGCGGGGGTTCGATATTGTCAGCAGAGATGCTGTAAGGGTGCGTAAGTGTGCAAATTACACAAAATTTGTACAAATTCGCATGCTTTGAAAGCAGTGATGTGCAAAAACTCCCGCAAATTAGTTTAAAGTCGCGCATATAAAAATGTACACTGCGCAGTATACAATTTTTATTTAGCTATTAACCCTTAAAGTGCTTGTCACTGCATAAGTCACACCACCAGTAGAGGTCTCATAGCGCTTGTTTCATCATCTGGCTTTTTTCAGGTAGCCAGCTATTTACCCATCTGTAAACTAAATTTGATTGGCACATTGGGTCCTTGAACAAGCATTCTGTCGAGTCTGAACCTTGCATTCATGAAGGAAGTTTTACAAATGTGTCTTTAAAGTACAGGCTCCTAGAAAACCCAAAATGGATGACTCCCAATATAGTTCATCTTCAGATGACGATTTCGTTCAGCAAATACTGGCTGATGATGGTGATGATGACAACGATTTTTGTGGTTTTGAAGTATATGAGATTATTGGAGCTCGGAATGTGTTACTGAAAATACCAGTGAGTAATTTTGAACCCAAAAATTATGCTGAATATGAGTCTGATGTACATGCTGGATGGACAAAAACAGATTGCATGCTGGTAGACCCCTTATTCAGCATTATTTCAAAATTGAATGTCGAAAAGGCAGAATACCAAGCCTAATTAATATAGAGCCAATTTAAAAGTTGAGTGCAATTTTCCTATCTTTTTCAAACAATTCTGCCTTGAGGGATCTTGTGCTAGCACTCCAAGGGTTGAGATAAATTGAATCAATAAGAATCTAAAAAGAAATTAAAAAGTAAGGATATTTATTTTTAATCATAATACCTCTGTTTGAACAAGCAGACTATGGCACTGATGGATTTCAAACCCTAATACAAAATTGTGGAACAGGTAAGAAATCTGGCATAGTAGTCAGCAAAGCACTGACTTTTGGCAGAGCTCTTTTTTGTGAAAAATCTTGTTTTGGAGCAGAGATATCCAACAGACAATACCTGTGAGCTGTGGAAAATTGTACATAACAACCATAAAGAACAGTTTTCCAACTTGTTCAAGCTGGCTTAGCTAGCTATGCATATGTCCCTTCAGACAGCAGATTGTGAAAGGGGGTTCTCAGCACAGAAGAATATTCATGCACAGAAAAGGAACAAATTAAGCTCAGAAATGATCAATAGATAAATGCTTATACAACTGGAGGAGACATCTTTTGAGGATTTTTATTTCAGTAGAGCTCTAACAAAGTGGGGCTGGAAGAAAGAAAGAGATGGATATTTATGTGTTAGGTAAATATTGAACTATGGCCGTTTCCTACTCCCCTGATGTTTTTTTCTACTCCTCCCTTATTGTGGTGACAAAGGGGGTGCTCCCCCTTTAGATAAAATCCTGGCAGCATCACTGTCAGCGGCAAGAGGGGGCCAGAGAAAATGCCTTTTCACATCAACCTTCTGGAAATGAAGTCTATAATCAGTGCTTTTCATTTCTGGAAGGAACATTTCTGTAGAAAAGTAGTCCAAATCATGTCAGACAACTCAGTTGTGGTGACCTACCTCCACAAACGAAGGACTAAATCACCTGACCTGTGCTTTCTGGTTTGGCAGTTTCTGAGTTGGTGCTCACAACTCCATATCAATATACAAATCAGACACATTTCCAGCAGATTCAATGTCCTGGCTGACTCTCTTTCAATAAAGGGTCAGATTATTCATACAAAATGGTCCATCCATCAACCGGGCTTTCATCAGATTTGTACGCATTGGGGGCATCTGATAATTGATCTTTTTGCGACAAGGTGAAATCACAAACTGCCCACCTTTGTCTTTCCAGTTCTGGACCCAGAAGCTTTGGACTTGGATGCACTTTCAGTCAGTTGAGAGGGGATGTGGGCCTTTGCCTAACCATCCACGGTCTTAGTACCAAAAATAATACAGAAAATGAGAGGTCAGAACTGCAAACTGATTCTTATAACCCCTCTCAGATGGGACAAATCCTGGGTCAATGATCTACTGAATTTGGCGATAGATCTGCTCGCAAAAATTCCAGCCAAGCTGAATCTTCTCAAACAACTGTGGTCGCAGGTATTTCATCCCTGTCTGGACTGACTTCTCCTTCACACATGACTCTTGTCAAGGGTGCCTTGCAAAGGAAAGAATTTAAACCTTTGATTGTGAGCAAGAAGGCCCTCCACTTTGAAGGCTTATGAGGGAAAGTGGCTTATATTCAGGGACTGGTGTAAAGTTGACAGCATCGTCCCTTTGAGTGCCTGAATCCCACAACTGGATGACTTTTTTCTCTGGCTGTACAAGGAGAAAAAGTTGGTTCCAAGTACCACCAAAGGCTACCACTCCATGATATCTGACACTTCACCACAACCTCCTCACTGACATAGTTTAGTACTTCCCATGATTTGCCCGTAAAAAGTTTGTTGGAAGGGAGAGTTCAATAATCCTCTTCTTGGCAGGGTATAGTTGCCTCGGATCAAATGGCTTTCAAGTTGGGAGAGTGGGTTATTTTTCATATAGGGATTCCAGCCTTTCTTCCCTCGAAAGATGCCTGGGGTATAGGTAGGATGCTCAGCATTCCCTCTTCCTTACCTATTTTCCCCATGTTAATGTGATCAGGGAACGTAATAGAAGGAGAAATAAAAAATTTCAGTAAATTATCCAATCACATTACTTTAAAACCCTCCCAACCTACAAGTATCCTCATTGATCTATTGCTCAGCTTAAAACTAGCAATACCTGGTGGTGACAAGGGGAGGTAATGGAGTTACTGCCCTTCATCTATATGATATAGACGGAAAAGACAATTTTCGTCTTGGGAGGGCTGAATTTAGGAGGTAGCAAGCTTATTTTCCTAATGTTAGTGTGATTCAGTAAATGTTCTCAGAGAAACATAATTTACTGAAAAATTTGCTTTCTCTCTGATAGGTGCATTGTAATTATTGTAAGTAAAAACCACTTAAGCATTATAATTATATGGAAAAGTCCGCATAAATCCATATGTACAAATGCATTGTGGTCAGAGAGAAACTTACAGTTAGTCTTTTTATTGTTGTTGGTTTTAATGGCACTTTAAAAACATTATTGGCTATATCATGCAGAAGAAATGGGAGCTAAGTGCCTTTTCCAAGGACACACCAAGGCAATCAACTCGGGCTGGCCTGGGTGGGCATCAAACTCGCAACCCTCGGATTACAAGTCTACCAATTGAGCTACTGAGGCTCTGCTAGATATAGCCATAATGTACATAGATTGAAGATTTATTTTAGAATAAAATTTATTAAAGCAAGATTAACAACAATGAAAACAAAAATAATAATAGTGGTAATATCATAAATAATAATATCACTATTATTAGTGATAAAAATAACAATAATAATAATAGTATTAAGTGAATGATATTTTTTCAAAAACCAAGTTTGTTAGTTGCAGTTAAACCTCCATTCAGAGGTCACCTGTGTTAAGAGACCAGTTTGGCCTTTTCCTATAGGTGGCTGCTTAAGACAGGTTTGTGTGTGTGTGTATATATATATACAGACACAGACACACACACACACACACACACACACACACACACACACTGGTTTCATTTTCATGGGTATCAGTTTTAGTGGTTTTGAAAAAAAGGATATTATCCCTTTCAAAGTTCGCATATTCATAACTATTTTATTTCATGGATTAAATCCACAAATACCAAAAATAAATAATATGAAAGAGCAAAACCATGCCAACAACAAAGGGTGGTCACTTGAATGGCGGTTAAACAATACTACCACCAGTATGAGCACAAATCAAGATCCTGCCAAGATCAGTCACTTACAGTGAGTGCTCAACATCAAACTGAACCAATGCAGCTAACAATAAGTCAAGTGGTTATTGAAGCACATCTGTATGATTCGTTGCTTAAACCAACATGAGGAAAAAATAGAATCCTTCATCCCAAGGGTAAAATTTTCCTATCTTACAGTGAATCATAATGAGGGATTTGTTTTCTCACATATCTGAATGATCTGAATGAAAAATGAGGGTTGATGTCAAAACAGTATAATGTGAATACTAATGTAACTTTCAAACAGCAAAATAACCATTGAGAATTTGCTTACCTTAAGATAGAGCATATTTTACACTGAAAAATTCACTGTAAACTTAAACTTTAACTGACATTTAAACACATATCAGTGTTCAAAGAACAGTGGTTGAGACCGCTAGGTAATGGCAATATACAGCATCCAAATTGTGTACTTCAGATAGCTTGCACAATGATACAAATGTGAACAAGTCAAAAAATAAAGTCAACTGTTATCCATAAGATTTTTTGAGGCAGGCAACAAAAAAATAATTCAATAGTCCTCGATTAAACTTTGATCTAGAACTGATTTACCCTTTGAAAAAAATAATGACAATATGAATTTTAAAAAAATAACAATTACAGCAATGGCTTTTTCGACTTGAAATCTGACTAATGAAGCTGTTCATGTAGCCAGGTTGATCAGCGTAAAATGGCCTGTTTGAGTGACACTTAACTTAAACCACTGCTCGTGTGAGTATGTAAATATGTTGCAATTAATGTTTATCTTTGTTATTGTGAAAGAATGTTCAATTGATGATGGAAATCGGGAAGTTTGTTGCTACTTTGTGTGCATTATGCTCGCAGTAGAAGGTCAAAATAGTCCATGAGTCGGGATAAAGGTCACGTGTGAGGTAGGATAGAGCTATCCTTCACCGGTGTTCTACACTGGAAAACACGATCATACACATATAGTAATGTGAGAAAAAGGATGACGTCACTGGTAAAATCTGTAGACTTAATCAGTGGACCTTCAAACATTAAAACTTAAGCCAATTCTTGATAAATGGACAGTCACAGCTCATAATAAAATCTCTGAGAGATCAGATCTAATTATCCGTGGCTTTGAGAAAGATGGACTTGTGTAATTCTGCTATTTCTGAACTTTTTATGTGACAGAAGCTTGTGTGTATGAGGAAATATCATTGACATGACATTTATTCAGTAGTATTGTCCAAAAATCAGTGAAGTGTGAGCTTTAATACTGTGCTGTAATTAGTATACATGTATATACATAGTGCTTAATTAGTACTTGTGCTTCAAGCAATAGTTATAGTATTTTACCTTTGTGTTGTTCCATTGGATTCAAACTTTGTGGTGGATTTAAATTGTAACAGGAAAGTTTGCTACCTGTACTTGGAAATAAAAATGTATGTATCTGTGCTTTATGGTGATTATTCATTCAGATTGATTACAACTCTGGTAAAATCTTACAATTATTGGAACAATATAAAATGCTTTATTATTCTTATATACATTTTTTTTAAAGGGTTCAAATAAATGAATTGTAAAAGATGATATTTGGTTACAGTATTAAGTTGAATTAAATAATAGCTGCGCTGTTTTTATCACAAGGAATATATCAGTAATAACATGGAGAGGTGCAGAGATGGGGGTGGCTTTCTGTATCACATGTGGCTAATGTTTTTTTTCTGTCTTTCAATTTGTGGTTTGAAGCAATCACAAAGTCCATGAAAATTGGTTCCATACAAAAATTTGTGCAACCACAGTATGTATGCAAGTATGTATGTATGTATATATGTATGCAAGTATGTATGTATGTATATATGTATGCAAGTATGTATGTATGTATATATGTATGTCTGTGTGTCCAATTGTTTTATGTTCTCACAATATTTGTTAGAAGCATCTTGCTTTAATTACTTCCATCCTCCCATCTATCCCAAATTTATATAAATGTGGAAGAAACAATTAAACCTTGAAGATGACCTTAGTTTAGTTACATTTTTATTGTTGATTGTCCAGATTAATTGCATAAATGTTGATTATTTTTCACCATCATCATCATCATCATCATGATCATAATCATCATCATCATCATTTTATTGCATTAATTTTCCCTATTCAGGTTCCAGATCTGTTTGATAATGAAATAAAACCTAAGTTACAGTTGAAAGAAAGTGATGCTGATACCTTTCGAGGTATGTCTAAAAATAATCAACTTTGCAACATAGTTAATATTTACTTTAAAATGCACATAAATTTTGCATGTGGAGTTTGACAGGTTCCAGTAAAATATCTTTGTTTTCTCAGTAAATGAAAGTTATGGTGTTTCTTGTTAATAAGTAAATACAGTAAAACTGTCCTAACAGTCATCTTTTACTCAACGGTCACCTGTTCACAATGGCCATTCTAATTTCCCCCTGGCAAATTTCCTATATAAATGTCCTCTATGTAATGGTCACCTGCCTTCTATGGTCAGCAGCCAATTGTTTCCTAACCAAACAGTGTTTTCTCCCTGCCTTATGTGGTCACTGATACGTATCTACAGTGACTGCTCAGTCTATGCAAACAAAATTTTTGCTTCATGAGGAAGGCATTGTTTAGATCGAGGAATATCAATGTGAATCAATGTACAAACATTTTTTATCTTGATTGTACTCCATACTCTAGTCATGTTGACAGTGTAACTCGATGGTCTCAATATGTCAAATTCGAAGTGAGGCAGTTTTTATTATTAGGATAGAGTAGAGGGTCAAAGCAATTCGTTTGCTGGATGGTGGGAAAAGTAGTGGTGTTATCACAGTAGAAATGGAAGTTGCCTTTTGTGCCAGTGTGACAGGTATAGTGCAATATCTTCATATATTTGCCTGTGAATTAAAGCTGTCTCTGAAGAAAAGAGTTTGTCTTTGAGAATAGATATGAGTTACATCCCTTTCATTAGGGTCGGGGATCATTCAGTATTTAAAACTTGTCTGTGAAGGCAGGCGAAGTTTTGGTTCATTGGTCACAAAGAATAACCATATACAGCTTTTTTAAAATTTCCTATTCATCACAGGTTTCTCACATAAGTCGACTGTTTTCTGAGATCAGGGAATTGAGCAACTGGCTAATCCAGATAATATTTTCAAAGTGTGAACAGCTGTTTTCAAGCCGAACTTTTAAGCCTATTTTAAGTCAGTGATGATTTTATTTATAGGATGGATTAAAGTGAGTAGGATACAGTAATCTTGTGTGGAACATCAGTTTGGGAGAGAACATCATATGTGCAAATTTTATGATTTTGTTGAATAGTGCACATAAAACAATTTTGATAATGTGATAACATAATAATAATAAAGATAATGATATTCAGTGCATGGTATTTGGTCAAAAACCAAGTTTGAAAGGTGAACCTGTGTACAGAGGTCACCTGTGTACAAAGTCAAATTTTGCCTTTTCCCATGGGTGGCTACTATTGATAGGTTTGTCTATATGTGGCAAAAATGAAATTGCCTCACTATCATTACATTTTATGACTTAAGTTTTATAGAATGGAATTTTTATATAAAATGTTACATGTTTGTATTACAATTTAAGTAAAGCTGATAAACCTGTCAAGGACAGTTTTGATTTTTTCGTAATAAAAAGTTTTCATGGAAAATTAATCTTTAAATGTACTTTCTTGTACTTTGCTTACGTGTCAAGATAAAATCTTTTCTATGTATGAGATATAACTTGCTCATCTTGTGTTGTATCTCTTTTTCCAGACTGTTTTACTGATTGTTGTCAAGCTGTAAGCAGTAAATTACCGCAGTTTCGAGAATACATTGTCCAGGATGTGAGAAATCAATGTAGTGTCCATCTCAAACAGGTCAATGACATACCCCGCCTTTACAGAAGGACAAATAGAGATGTAAGTTTGTAGAAAAGTTTTTGTTTTGGAGGATAAAATAAAATTTGTTTTCAATAATAAAAATTTATGTATTCCTCGATTTTTGTGAATTCTGTTATTAATGTCAAGTAGACATTTATAACTTTCTTTTTGTAAATAAGGTACTTCATGCATGGCTCTCTTAGCAAATGCATGGATCTCTTAACAAATGCATCGATCTGTTGGCAAATAAGAAGTTTAAATGTTAGCCTTACTGTTTCCCAAGAAAGAGTTCGATGTGATTTTCTTGTTAAAATTCATATTTAGAATGTTTAGTGCAAGAATGAAACTATGCCAGGTTTTTGTACACATTTCAAGTACTCTTTTCTTGTATGATTCTAACAACGTTCTGGTCCCATATTCTTAAAATATTTTGAGTGCAAAATTCTAGTTCAAGCTCAGAACACCAATATGTGACACTTGGGATAATCTAGTTTGTTACAATTTTGCTTTTTAGTAGAAAAACTCAAGTTTAGATGATTTAGACTAATTGTGAATGTTTTATGACTGGAACTTTATTTTTGTCAAAACTTGTTAGATTTTGAACTGAAGTTTTTTAATTAAAAAATGTTAAAACAGTACCTGGTCTTTAAGCCATAAAACTGAGCTTGGGACTTTTACTCAGAACTTAAAGATAAAATAAATCTAAATCTATATATATATTACTTTTTTTTTATGTGCCCACCATAAGTATTAAGTATCATGTTATGATGTTGTCCATCCATCCATCTGTCTGTTACAAAGTTTGTTTCTGTACAATAACTCGAGTTGCCCATCATTTACAATTACCAAACTTTGTGGATGGCTCGCACTTGGTGTGAGGAAGAACTGAATTAATTTCAGGGTCAAAAGGTCAAAGGTCAAGGTCACTGTGACTGAAAGAAGAAAAATGGTTTCAGCACAGTAACTAGAGTTCTTCACCATCTACAGTTACCAAACTTTCTGGATGGCTTGCACTTGGGTTAATGAAGAAGCCTGTCGATTTCATGGTTTAAAAAAAGTAAAATTTCAAGGTCACTGTGACTGAAAAAGAAAAATGGTTCATACACAACAACTTGAGTTCTCAATCACATATGGTAACCAAACTTTGTGGATAACTTGCACATAGAGTAAGTAAGAATCATATAATTTTCGGGGGCAAAATGTTGAAGGTCAAGGTCACTATGGCTGAAAGAATAAAAATGATTTCTTCACAATAACATTAATTCTACATCACATACCTGGACCAAACTTTGTGGATGGCATGCACTTGGAGTAAGGAAGAAGCGTATTTATTCTGGGGTCAAAGGTAAAGGTCACTGTGACTAAGAAAGAATAAAAGTGGTTTCTGCAGATAAATGTAAGTTATCTACAAAGAGGAATATTGTATACATGGCAGGCATATAATTTGCTGTTTACTGTATTTATTTTCCTATGTAATATCCCTGCACCTTTTGAAATTTTTATCTTGAGTGCAGCTAATTTCTAATGAATTAATTTAGGGTAAATGCAAATGTCCAAGTCTTTTACTAGGAAAGTTTTATGAATTTCCGTGTCTGATCTGATACCAGTACTTCAAGAGAAAGATTCAATTGTATAAAACATATTCCAAGTCTCTCCTGTTTAAATTTATTGCATCACATATGGAAATCAAAATAAATATGCAGAGATAGTTTTAATGCACTTTGGAATGAATATGTGTAATCAATTGTTCATTCTACTGTTAAGGTACCAAGTAAACCTTCAGCTTATATTAGCAACCTTGTGAAGCCACTCAGGATATTTGTTGAAGAGCATGGTGATATTCTTGGAGAGAAACAAAAATTTTACATCTGTCAACAAGTGTTTACCAACCTTGCACAACAGTAAGTATAAAAATTGAGAGACAGCTTAAATAACCCAGTAATTTATTCACACAACAGAGTGGTACACTCCATGAAAATTGGACAAAAAATATATCCCTCCATGAATTTAGAAGGCACATGTCATTATTACCTTTGTTCTTCTTTCTATCTAAATATCCTGTTAAGTTATGCTCTTAGATGAGTGTGGAGGGGTATTTGTGTTCCATGAACACATTGTTAGATGGGACAATAGGTTTGTTTGAGTTGCATTAATCAGTCTGTATAATGTTGCTGTGTTTCTGTGTCTTTCAAATGATGTCAAAAAAATGTAAGTAGAATTAATTTAAGTACAGAGAATTATGTGGATTTGCAAGCATTAAAATAAGAAATGCATAGGATGCAAACACACTGAAAATAATCCAATAGATTTAAACCATGCAACATACACAGTATGATAACATGTGCAAGTTAGCTCTGCACATAGCCCATATAAACTGTAAATGTAAATGTAATGTGTATGGTTCTCCAAGCTCTGTGCTGAAGGAACTACATGTATAGCAGAAGAGCACCATGCTTTGATATTAGTGTAAAGTCCATTGTAATAACAGGAAGGGAAGGACAACATGTAGTTTGCCCATAAATATATCAGATTTCTTCTTTCTCATAACATTCTTGAATTTATTCCACTTGTGCTATGGATTATACAAAGAGTTCATTCTTTCAGACATTTTTGACTTTTTTATGGACAATGTAGATACTTTTATAGTATTCGCAAACCCCCCTGGCAGTTGTCCCCCCCCCCCTTCTGATTTGGAAAATGAAAGAACCCCTACACACACACACACACAAAACTTAGCCATTTCATTCATTCATTTATAATTTCTAACCTGATTTTTGCTAGAGGGTCCCTTACACTGTCATCTTCTTCACATTTCAAGCCAAACAGGAGTTTCTATACTAACATGATGTCCATATTTGTGTGGGGGAGTCTATTTTAATGAATTTGTACAATAAAGTTACAACTCTTCAAACTACTTACTCTGAATGTTTTTAAATTAAAGGGCATATTTTGCCCTTTTAATTTTTTCCATTTTTTTGGGAAATATTAAAACCATACATTAAAAATACTGAATGCAGACATCGCAGTGTTTACTGGAAAATTAATGTGAGCAGGCTATTTTCTTTTTGTTTACATTGAAAACTTCCATTTGGTTTGAAACACAAAGAAGATGACAATATTAGGGAATCCTTGGTGACAATCAGGTTAGAAATGTTAAATTAATGAATGAAATGTCAAAGTTTTGTGCATTTTTTTTATATCGTTCAGGCTTTTTGTTCTTTAAATATGAAGGGGGATACAAACTGCCAGGGGGGTTGGTGAATACTATAATAATGAAGTAATCAATATTTTTGATCAAGGATTTCCATGTGAAGAATATCATTAGCCCAATAGAATTTTATCAAATACAAATGAATTCAAGTCAGACCTGCTAAACCTCCACAATCAGCTTCACCAATGACAGTTTGTATTGGAAATCTTATAAACCAGCCGCATACATATGAACTGACAGAAACACAGATGCCACATATCAATCCAGTAGATGGCTTAGAATCTGCCAAGGACCAAGATCCATTGTAAACATGATACCTCAGCTGATTACAAAACAACCAGGAAATTGTACGACACAATGACAGTTTTGCACTACTGTATTCAACTCTTAACAATACATGCTGTCACTAATAGGAAATCATTCATTATCATTTTTAATAAATAATCTGAGAAGGTCATTTAGACACAGCATCTTTTTATCCCCACCCCAAAATGAAAATATTGTTTATTACCACTAATGACAGTTGGATCACGGCTGCATTGAATGATAATATCATTCAAACTGACAGCATTGGCTACAGAAACTTGGTTCATGATGCCATAGCATACTGCTAACTAGCTGCACCTATGTCACATGACAAATAAGGCAGCTGCAGATGGGAGGTAATGCCTCCACTTTCCTTCAGGCAGCTTCTTCTTCCAATAGTGACATTTCAGTTCAAGGATCATATGATAAACAAGCAATAGAACAATCAATATAGCTGTCACCCCTGCATCTGGTCTTGGTCCTAACCACATGTGAAAAATTAAGTGAGTAGTCTGGTTACAATGATGTCATCTGTGCTGCTGAAACACAACTTGACTGTAAACTGTATGTACGTTTTCATGTATAAAAGTTGACCATTATATATATGGTTTGATAGCACATGTGGCATGTGCATACATGTGATAAAAATGAGGGGTCAGCTTGGAACAAATCAGGAGATTTGCAAATTTAGTCAGGAGTTTTGACCTCAGAGAGGGAGGTTTTTCATCGACCTGATTTTTAGCATGAAAATGGGCAAAAAATACTACTATTGAACAAATTTCCATAGTTTTAATATTGAAATATGCAATTCAGTTCTCTCACATTAACTTGTTGCCTTTCACATACTCCATATATGTAACACAAGCATTTGTAGCATTTCTTACTAGATCATTGCCTGGATTATATTGGTGGCAGTCCTTATCATTGTTCATCTTAACACTTAAAAGATTATGTACTGTCACTGGATCCAGGTTTTCTCTAGAGTCAGCCTGAATTTTTCTCAGAATGGAAACTGTCCTTTAAGTGTCTGCATTGGAATATGTCAATGTCAATACAACTCTACTGAGTTCACCAAGAGTTTTAAATTGTTTCCTGCCTGTGGGTAGAGTCATATTGCTAACTGTCTGCCAAAACTGCTCAGGACTGGTACCGTCGTCTCTGTCAAATTTGGGAATTTCTTTTTTGGGAGTCAGAATGTAGTCCTAATTTCATCTTCCAATGCAGTTCTCTCACGCTGGGTTAATGTCATGAACCTCTCAGACAGCTTCACCACTGCAATACAAAATGCAAAATATTAGAACTTTGAAATTTATTTGCCATGGATATGCAATAGGTAAATTAAAATATTATAATATAAGGCAACTCTGCTAATTCTAATAAACTTTGTTTTTTATACTGCAGTTAAGATATCAAGAAAAATAATATCTCCACGCATTCTTTTTGTTAGAACAAGTTATTTCCCATTTACACAAAAAAAAACAAATGGTTATTGAACTCACCTGCTGGAGTTGAGACCTTTTCCCTGACATCTGGGTTTAGGTAGGCCGTGGTTTCATAAGGTTTAGCAAAATTTTCCTTTAAAGGTACCTATCACTGTTTTTAATTTCCAATTATCAGTGCAGACCTATAATATTGTTTTATTGTTCATCCATCAATAGCTGATAATTATCAGTATTGATCATAGGAGATAAGAAAACTACCTAATCGGATTAGTGGGTATTGATTGCACTCCAAACATCTAATGTTGTTTTAATGTTAGTAAGATTGTCCACATGAAGCAGTGATGCATACATTATTGATTAGATTATCACACCCTTTGTGACTTTAAGCTTAATTTGCAGATGCCTTTGTTGTCATCATTATCATCACTATCACCATTATTTAACAATGACAATCAAATTCGGAAAACTATTATCACATACTAGTAATATAGATGAAGACAAAGACCTCATTCATTCTAGGCATTATGGATTAATTCCTGTACTGTATCCATATTATTTGTATTATTATTATTATTATTATACAATTGTGACTATGATTTCTTATGAACAATAAAATAGTTAAACTTTAGTAATACATGAATATTTTATCCAAGCATGCAAAGATGAGTTCTGCTGATCCAATGTTACAGGTTCGTATTCCAAGGAATCTTGTTGATATCCTGTTTACATCCTTGTCAAAAACACGAACTAAGACTGTCAGCATTTTATTATCTCCTTGATCATTTGACTCATCAGTGAGGATGGCAAATTTTTCATTGCGGAACATGTCTGTGACTTTCTCATCCCAAATGAGGATCCAAAGCTTGGGTCACAATGTGAGTAGTTTTTGTCCGTTTGAATGATAACTTTTTGTGCGATTTCCAAGTCTGGGAACATAATTTTGACTGGATCTGAAAAATGATCTGCTACTAGAAATGTGAGATTATGTTCATCTATAAAGTTAGCAAATAGTGTCTCGGCATGTGCAACTTTATCCACATTTAATGCAGATTCCGCGAACATGGATTTTAGTGATGGCTTATTAATTGTCACAGTTAATATGCTTCTATGCAGTGTAATTCTTTCCACCGAAACAGACTTTAAAATCAGCTTTACAGGAAGAGCAGAATACATATTCATGTCCCTTTGAACTTGGTTGCAACCACTGAAATTCCTGTTTCCATCCATCATTGAATTTCATGTGATATTTCACTTGCTTTGATTTTGGTGTTTTGGCAATGGGAGATTATGCACGCGTAGACATCTCGACAGACATTAAACACCGAAGTCAAACCGACCCAGTTTTATGCTACTTGAGCTCTCAAGTAATCCAACCATAATCAATTAACATCTTTAATCCTGTCCAAATTATTTTTGATCATACATAGTATAGACTCTAATTCATCTTGACAACTTTAAGCACTGAAGCAGAGTATACCTTGTGGACAGAATAAAAGTAATGTTCATTGTTTCATGCTGATTGAGCTTTTCAGTAACCCAGCCATAATCAATTAACATCTTTAATCCTTTCCGAATTACTTCTTTTCACACATAGCATAGTCCACCTCAACAAACTGAAAATGAAGCCAGTTGACCATGCTGATGGGATCAAAGGATGAAATTAGAAAGTACTTTCACTTGTACTGCTTACGCCAGTTCAGTCATGTGATCACAGGCAGTATTACCATAAATATACTACACTGGAGCCAGAATGTAAAAAAAATAAGAGAAAAAAAATTTTTCAGTCATAATTTTGCTTATGCAGGAGATTTCAGTTAGTGATGGGAGATACCCCTAAACTCAGGAGAAAAACCCACCTGTATGCATGTGAAATGATGTTGACTTGCTCAGTTTAATGTGTACAGAATTCAGCTTCAAAAGCACAGTCATTGAAGAGAGTTGCAGGGTTTTACCACCATTGGATTGGCCACTGCCACCATCTGCAAGCCTAGCCTATAAGGTTGAGGCTTAAGAACATGTTGAAGATGAGGACAAGCATCCGTTCTTCTGTCTCCTGCTGCAGTCAGCAAACAGATCAAGGAGATCACTGATTATCTTTTGGACAAGATCCAGGACCCATGGAACTTGAGGACTTTCTGAAAAGAAAGTTACTAGTTACCAATGTCTTTTTTTGTCCTGCTAGTACCACACTCACACAGGCACATTCCATTCAGACTACCAGTGTTTGGATAAACAAATTGTAGTGATGAACATGTTGACTGCACTCTTTTATAAGGTGGGTCAAAATGTTTTTCACTCCACCTCCAAGTTAGTGTCAAATATGGTGGCAACTTCCTCTATGCTTGATCTGGTGTCTCAAGCGATTTTTCACCTTATTGATTATGTTTGGGAGTCCATAGCCCATATTGCAAAAGAAATTAATGTGGCTTTACATCATTCTCTAGCTAATGCCCTGAGAGCTTCAGCAAATTTGGATCTGGTGAGACGAGATGCTTCTCCATTCATCTTCTCTCAAGCTGCATCAGCTTCTTTGGCTCTGCATTCTGCACCATTTGGTCCACCAATGCATTTTGGTGGTAGAATTCTCTTTCAGTGGTTAGGCTGCATTGGGAAGAGAAGACCAAACACTGCCCCAAACCAGCAGTTTTTGGCCTCAGTCTAATTTCAGGCAGCAGCAGGCCCACAGTTAGGAGGCAGTTTAACAACGGAAGCAATATTTCTCCTTCCCTAAGCCTCCCAACAACTGCCAGTGAATTGCCACCCCCATTCTTCTCTAACAATCTGCCTCTTGGCGCCAGACTCCATCATTTTCATTTGATTTGGATCGACCTTTATCTGTAAAATGAATGGGAGATCCAAGTTGTTTCAGAGGGGCTTCAGATTTTGTTTATCCAGCCCCCACCACTTTTTGTTTTCCCCTCCTATGATGGATGTTCCATCTGATCCAGAGAAGGCAGATATTTTGCAGAAAGAGATCTGCTCTTTATTGACAAGTGAGCTGTGGAGAGAGTTTGCATGCCAAACTTTCTAATGTTTTATTCCAGGTTGTTTCTAGTACCCAAAGCCAATGGAAAGCTCTGGCTGGTGACATATCTCAGCAGGCTCTACAAGTACATAGCCATGCCAAGGTTAAAAATGGAAGTGGATGGTAAGTCAGGCTTTCTGTAAAGAGGGACAAATTTGTGATCAGTCTAGATTTAACTGATGCATATTTTATCACACCTAAGTATGGAGTTTTTGACCAATCTCAACCTCATTCGCCTCCCTCATGTACATGTAGCATGGATTATCAAGCTCACAAATTCAATTTCCAACAGGGAGTGGATTTCAGCGAGAGATTTCTCGACTCCAAAGCTTGCTAAATGTGGCAGTAGATTTGATTCTCCTTGGCCGCATTTTCATGCTGTCTTTGCAGATGGCTCAGCTGGCACAGAGGTGCCTCTTTTCCAGTCAACTCCATCATCTAGTTATGATCTCAGCTGAAATAAGACTATTCCTGCACCAGCATAACAAATAATGCCTTATGGCAGGAATTCCTCTGGAAAAGCCCAACAAGAAGTTATGGTATGTATGTATGCCAGTTCATACGGTTGGGGAGCCCACCTGTTGCCCTGCTTCACAACAGCTAGTGGCAAGTGGGGACCAGAGGAGATGTAACTTCAAATCAACTTTCCAGAAATAAAAGCTGTAGTAAATGCATTTCATTTCTGGAATGATCAACTCTCCAGCAGGGTTGTTTTTATCATGTTGGACAACTCAGTGGTAGTGACTAACATCTTCAAACAAGGGCAGGGCTGAGCAAATTTAGTTTTCATCTACTAGTCCCGGACTATAGACTTGGAAAATTTTACTTGCTCGACTTCAAAAATGAATAGTCTGGGACATCTGAGTATGGGATTTGCTCAGCCCTGAAGATGATTAAGAAGAACCTGCAAGTCTTCCCTCCCATATTTCAACAGAGCTGCCCTCTCATGAGGAAAGTGCCTGTAGTCAAATGCTCTAAAGCATCTCAAAGGTTCTGCTTCTGTCTCTTTGGAGAAATAGCTACCACACATTCAGTAGTAGTCTTACGTGTTATCCCTCCACTTTCACAAAAATGTTCCTTTTCTGAATCGCGCTTATTACCTTCCTTGCGAAAATAATTTAGCAAACTCATTTTATCCACAGAGTAACTATCAGCTTGCTTGACAACTACTTCTAAAGTGATCATAACATACATTTTCTCTTTTAAATACGAACAGAGATTGCTCATTAATTAGCGTAATTGTTTCGCTTCAAACGCAATATGGCACGTGCAAGTTAATCATCTGTATAATCAATTAAAAATTAAAGAATCATTACTGTCATTTAATCAGTTCATAAAGGAAACCAACACTGATGTTGGTAAAGTACCTTTCCTTAATTTAATTACACTGACTCGCTGGATTAAAATCATAGTGAACTGCTCGTGAGGATCTGGCTTGAGTAAACACAATGCAACAAAGTTGCTTAAAACACTGCTAATTGATCATACTGGCTTTCTTTTGTTTGACATGTTTTGATTTGCTGATAATTTGGTCACTTAACTCAATGTGCAGTCAAGCGGTAACAGAACATGCATATATGCAAAAATTATCATTTACCACACTGATGTGCTATACAGAATGTAAATGTATACATGAAGAGGGGTAGAATCAAGTATTCAGTACGCCTGGAGGGCATGATTGGCCAAATAAAGGTAGATATAGTGATTAAAGCATGAAAATAAGGACTTGCATGACTTTTTTAAAAAGCACTTGACCCGGACTAGCGAATTGGAAAATTGTACTTGCCCGACTTCAAAAATGAATAGTCCGGGATGTCGGGCTATGGGATTTGCTCAGCCCTGAAGGGAGAACAAAATCACCCGATCCGTGCATTCTGGTCTGGGATTTTCTGTTAAAGATCATATTTCTGGCAGGCTCAGTGTCCTAGCTGACTCACTGTCAAGAAGGGGACAGACCCTTCGGTTTGAGTGGTTGCTTCATCCATCAGTCTTTCAGCAGATTTGGGGGCATCCAGTTATAGACCTTTTTGCAATGATGTGGAATTTCAAACTGACTACCTTTGTCTCTCCAGTCCCAACCCAGAAGCCTGTGCTGTAGATGCACTATCAGTCAGTTGGGAGGGGTTTGGGGGCTATTCGTACTGTTCTGGTTCTGAAGACAATACAGAAAATGCAAGGTCAGAACTGTGCAGCGATTCTGATAGCCCCTCTCATGTGAGACAAGTCCTGGGTAAACGATCTGCATGATCTAGCATTGCCCAGAAAAGTCCCAGCAAGGTCCAACTTGCTCAGACAGCCAAAAATGGTGTTTCACCCTTGCCTGGACAGACTTCTCCTTCACACATGACTTTTGTCAGGAGCCTTATGTAGAAAAGATTTTTTTCTTTGTAAGGTAAAGTCATTCTTTTCTTCTTATCTATTTATTGCCATCACGGGTTACATGTCCATTTGTTGTGCTGTCCTCATGTTAGGAGAGCGGTTTATCCTTCATAAAGGAATCCAACCATTCTTCCCTCAAAGGGTTCCCGTGTTAGAGGTTGGATGCTCATTTCCCAATCACATTACTATTAAACACTCCCACACCTCCTTGCCAATGTGAGCATCTTTTTAATCTTTCCAGGATTGCTGGATTCGAGAGGTAGTGGCGCTTAATTCTTAACATTAGTGTGGTCAGATAAGTATTCTTGGAAAAACATAATTTACTAAAAAAAAATTCTTTTTTTGAAAAATCTTTCTTTTCTCAAGGAAGATAATTGTATTAATGTTAGTTTTTCTGATGTGTTTAGAAATATCTCTTGTGTTAGAGGCCCATATTTTTCACAGTATACCTATTGGTTTTATATTCTCATTTCTTATTTAGGACACAACCGGATATACTCAATAGGATCTATGCATTCACAGGACTAACATAATTGCGATCTTAAATAAATAACATATATTAATCAATGACGACAAACAATATAACTTTCAATTGTGGTTCCTAAAGGTAGGGCATTTCAAAAAAAAAATACTGGACATAAAGGCATCCAGTGCCGATATCAGTACCAGACAGGGGACAGACCAGCTGAAAACTGGACTGTCTGGTATAAAACCCAATGAATGGCCACCCTACCTACAAAATGGAATAATATTGAACTGAATCATTGTGTGCTATTCTAATACATGTATTATGATTTATTTTTGAGTTTATGGATTCTCATAGTTGTGCACACAAAAAATAGAAGACATTTTTGACAGTACTTAAATTCGTGGATTGGAGTAAAGGTTCTATTGTCTTCCCAGATTAATCATTATTTGTTGGGCTTTTAAATCTGAGATTTATGGCAGCTACAGAATCCATGAAATTTGGTACCCAACAAGTACAAATGATTTTACAGTATTTGAAAGGAGTGGGAAGCACAAAATCACATGTCTGTCCAGCAGGAACCAATTTGACTATTTAAAGAAAATACTGTTTCATTGCCAAGTCCTCTGCAAGTCTCTCACATTTTCAAGTATAAATATTCATTCCATTTTAGATATTACACAGTGACATCTGATGTTTTGACATCTGTAAAGAAAATGGAAGATAGCCTAAAGCGGTTGAAGAAGGTTCGGGGAACAGAGAAATCCTCAGGGTCTTTGGGAATGTCAGATGATGACAAGATAAGACAACAGCTGATTGTAGATATTGACAGTTATGGAGATCAGGTACACTACTTGTTCAGTGTGATTTCAGTGTTTTATGTTAACTTACTATGTTGGCACTAGTCATCGCCTAAATTGCCAAAGGTAATCAAAATTTTCAGAAAGCAATTCATTTAAATGATAACAAATAATTTCATGATTTAAATTCAAAGTTTGTTTTGTTGTCCACTAATTTTTTTGCCTTGAAAAGTAACTGTTCACCTCTAGTGCAGTGGTTCACAAACTGTTTTGATTGTGACCCTAAATACCATCTTTTGCAACCCAAAATGCAGTACCAGTATAGGGTAGCGAGGGTCCTCTCGACCCTTGTCACAGGATGAAGCCGGGTGGGGACTGGATTAGTGAAGACAACGAAAGCAACTGCGTTAATAAGATGTTTATTTATAAACGCAATTTAAAGATGAACAAATCTGACACCATTATAACCAAAAGATAAGGAAAATTATAAAGTTCCTAACATGGAACTATCAACAACAAGTAACTCAACGAGAAAAATCAAAGATGAATTTAACGAATGGAATTTTAAACAAACGTGAATAGCATCCTATCACCAATCAACAAATAAGAGTATATGATCTTCACCCCAATATAAACAAGGTCTTATTAAGTACCAAGGGTGACCAAAGCATGTGATTTATGCACTTATCAATATGATACTCATCAATTTATCAATTCATCAAGCGATATTGGATTATGTATGAATTTATGAATATATCGTTCATATAACGAAAATGAAATGGGAATGCATGAAATTATGAATCTATCACACATATAGCGATATTGAAATGGGAATGAATGTAATTTTGCACAGATAGCAATATTGAGATAACAATCAAATGGAACACGCAATAAATATAACTATTGTGGCGCCCGTTTGACGACCAAGATGTATCTACGGTTCCACCCGCTCTAGTCCATGCTCGAGGAGCCACCACGCATGGTCCACCCCTCCTGGCCTGTTGAAGGATCCCTCGAGAGCCTTCACATTAACACAGACCCGTTGGTCGAGAAGCCTTGGTCCCTCGCATCGAGAAAACCAGTACACTCTTCCGAAACAACGTCACCAGACACAGCGTACACGTCACACGAAACCACACAGAGTTCTGTGACTTCACACCACCAAACCATACATAAGGAACAGCTAAAAGTATAACAACTAAACCGTGTAGTACATATGACACGGTTAGTACTTTTGTATTGATAGATGTTGCGCATGCGCGCACATGAATTACATCTCGTTACACATTACATTAATCATTCAATGCATGCTGCGTATAATTAAATAAAATCCGTCTGTTCAGTTACAACAAATAGCTAACTTGAACCAGCCTATAGTATTTCTAATATCATGGCGTTGTATGACCTAGGTATTGACTCTCTGTAGAATTCAGAATAAATTCTAAAACATCTAATATATGAAACAATTATGTCATATAAAACGAATAGTGATAAAGAATACAATCTTAAATTTCACATACCTCTACAGCTGAAGTTTTGCTCCCGTAAAGAGGTAAGCTTTCTGACAAGACTCGTTGTAGTGTAATTTGTTTATAGAGAATTCGCTCTATATGTACTCTAGCTGTGACAGATATGCGCAGCAGCTAGGTACGTGAGTTTTCACTGCAGGCAATTTGCACGTGCAGCATGGGGTGAATCGCGCTCAGTATTTCAAAATAACTAGAGCCGAAAAAATAAACAACCCCTGAGTAACGCTCTAGTCAGAAACGAAACCCGAATACATTTTTGACCACATATACATATTGACATAAACCATACAATTCCGTGACAACCCTCATTTGGGTAGCGACCCGGGGTTTGGGAACCGCTGTTCTAGTGTAATGTACTTTTGAGGCTTTCTCAACAATACAGGGATTTGATTTCTTAAGAAAAGAAGATGCCAAAAGTCCATAATTTTGGATTAAATTAAAGATTTATTAGTTTTAAATGAAAAAAGCTCCAAAAAATAGCGGAATTATTGAAGAAAACACTAGAAGATATTGAGTGAATGGAAGAATTGATTGAGAGCATGATCTGGAATGGAAAATTCCATACTGCAGCATTTTTCTGGTACGTCCAATAATTGAACATGCCAGAATTTTTCACGGGGGAAAATTTGGCGCTGCTTGTGAAATTGTAGCACAAATCTAGACCCTTCACAAATTTAGTTGCTGAAAAGGATAGAAAGCAGACTGCACCTAATATATCAGAGCTCCATAAGGCAAGTATTTTTTATGCCCCTTGTGTCCCATAACTTAGCAAATTATTCAATATCTTTCTGAAATTTCTAGGATATTACCCCAATTCATTATTTGAAGTTAAATTGTGTCTCATTTCTATACTCTTCTGTGAAATTATGTCTAGTAATGGTTATTTTAGCTGCAAGGGACAAACTTGGATACATCTAAGTAAAAACTAGAGTATATATACCGTTATATACTCGCTTATAAGCCAAGTCCAAATGCAAACAACATAGACCCTGATCTGCTATCGCATAATGCACTGGCAGATCAGGGTCTATGTTGTTTGTTCTACTGATTAGTCCTTACAAACTGCATAGACCCAGATCTGCCGGTACATTATGCACCGGCAGATCTGGGTCTATGCAGTTTGCGGTTGGTATTGGTTTATACGCGAGTATATACGTACTTAAATAGATACATTGTGCAACAATTAAGGGTTGCTTTGCATGATGGGAGCAAAAATGTAAGAAGTACTGCTTTTGGCCTCACATCTGGGATGGTCTCTTTTCAGAGGGTTTCTTATAATAGGGGACCACTGTATTATTATTTGTGATGATCCGAGTTTAATGTACTATGACTTATCTTTCCATTCAATTTTTAATCACGAGTAAAGTTTAATTTTGAAGTTCAAGGCCCATATGGTGAATGTAAATCAAACTTATCCTCTGTTACAAACAATGCACTAAATTCTTGAACTAAAGTATCAAGTTACATGAATTAATTTTATGCTCAGAATTTAAATGACAACCAGGCAAGGTTTTAAATGACATTTCATTTTTGTATCAAAGTAACTATTTGCTTTTTCCTCAAGTTTTGATTGACATGAAAAAAACAAATGTAAATAAATTGACTTTTTCACTGGAAGAATAAATAACAGGTTGTATCCTAAATTATTATTGTTCAGGCATGTCTTATTTGCTTTTTTTTTTGCTTACATGCAGGTCATAAATGTACAGATTTTTTGTTTGTTTTCAGTTGGTCAGTTTTGGACTGGAGAAGAAAGAGTTGGAATCTTTTGAAAAGTTGCTAGAACTATCAGATGAGGCAAAATCCTCTATGACATCAAGACAGAGCTGAGAGTTATAGAGCAGGATAGACTTGTCTAATCGAATTAAATTCCCATTTATGGTGCACGGAAGATAAGCTAAAAGAACAACTGTTTCCATTGTTATCAATGAATACAATCTAAGTGGATGAAATTTTTTTGTGGGATCTATGTATTTTCTATGTGGATTTTTTTATTTTAATCTGCCAAGCGTATCTGTTGAGATATGATTTTTTCTGTGTAAAAGTGCTATATTGTGGGTTCAGTTATTTTGGTGGGTATACATTTTCATGATTTTGCAAAAACGAACATTTTCATTAGCACTAAAACTCACAGATATACCTCTGATGGGGAAGAGAGTCTTAGTTCCCTGCATAGATAGATATCCCTCAGATGGGGAAGGGCGTCTTCATTCTCTACACAGATGAATACTTGTTTTGTCTCTAAATTTGTCGTTTGTAGCATCAACAAATCCATGAAAATGGTATTCCATGCACAACATTGAATCTATAGTATGTCTGCTCATCATTTAAACCATAGGGACAGGTCAGATAAACCATAGGGACAGGTCAGATTAATCTGCTTTTGATGAAGAAGTTGTTGCAAAGGCAGCTTTAACATAGTTCCTGAATAGTTCCAAACTCTGGGGGCTGAAAGTATGCTTTCAGATGCAAAATACCATTACCTGAACTTTGACTTAACAAAATTGGATGAAGTCCATGAGAGGAGCTAAATGTATAAGTTTCAAACCAAATGTTTTTGTTTAAATTAGTTACGTCAAGTTTTCTGTGGTATACAGAATGTTATGACCATCTTGAATCCTATGTACCCTTCATCAGATGTTATGACCATCTTGAATTCCATACACCCTGGGCCAAAGGTGAAGGGTATATGGGGTTCTAGATGGTCACATTTCATACTCCCTGGTAACCTATCACATAATGTATTTATTACCTCATAAACCTCACATAAACTAGTTTCTTCAAAGAATAACACACAAGAATCCATAAGCTGACATTGTTGGCTGTACAGATTATTGTATACAAACAACATGCTGGTAGAAGCAGTTACCTCCCTTGGGCCAAAACAAATCCTGCAAAACTGATGAACCAGCATTGTTTAATAAACATCCAACTTTCTTTGGGGGATAATTTCAACTGATGATAACCACAAATAAACTCATTTCTCTATATAATAAAATAATTAAATATATTTTAATCATAAATTAGATAGTTGTAATTTAACTTTTGAAGCAGAGGTTGTCCACCATTTAATTTTACCCAGTTCTGTATTGCCAGCCGTTATGTGACTTACTTGCACCCTGCTTGTAAGTCACATGATCTTATGATCTTGTTGGAGTTCTTACACCCTGCTAGAATAATATTTAACAGAAATACTGGATTTCTAAAAATGGACCTTACCTTGAATTTTGTTTATGAGGTAATAAAGATCCTGACAGGATTTTGAGTCAAATATTCCTAGTTTTGAAAATAATGGGCTCATCTGTGACTTTTCTGTGCATCCAGATATAGACAAGAGTTACTTCCTTTATTTGTAGACTTCTACATCAACCATACCACCATTTTAAGTCTTGCACTTTAAAAAACAAGGATTACCATATATACTCGATTGTAAGTTGGATCAAACTGCAAACTGTTCAGACACAGATCTACCATAGCATAATGTGCCAACAGATCTAGGTCTGTGCAGTTTTGTTAGGACTAATCAGTAGAATGACATAGACCATGATCTGCTGACACATTATGTGATGGTAGATCAGGGTCTATGTTGTTTGCAGTTGGATCCGACTTATAAGTGAGTAATGACAGTATTCTGATTGATTGAAGCAATTATGTTCAATTTTTCTGCAAGATTTTCAAAAATAAATTTGTGATTAATTATAAATAACCATGAAAATACAGAAGATTCTGTGATATGCATCTGGAAACCTCATAAATAAATTCTGGTTATCTACTTTGATGTGTATTTTATATTAAAAAAATCCACATCTATTTATATAGGACAGAAGGAAAAAAGAACATGTACCATCTGTAGTTGACTACTGCATAACTTGATACCCATTATATGCTTGTTACTGCTAGAAATATCAGGATTAGATTGTATCATGATAGTTGGTAGTGGTTGATGCGTCCCTTCATTTTTTGTCTTTGCTCAGAACAAGGGGTTTGGTGTAGAGGTCAGTCATATCATAAAAACTCTGTCCCCTTCATATTTATTGCAGTTATTTATATTTAGTAGCTATTTAATAATGTTTAATGTTTTAAAACTTTTTATATATGTATCCATGCATGTATGGTCAGATGCATTTAGTAACCCCATCCTTGGAGATAACCTGGCTGGACAGGGTTAAGGTAAAATTCTTATGTTGTATGTTGAACGCAATAATTTATCATTGGCTTAATTCATAAAACATACTTTACATGTAACCCAACCACTCTATATGTGTTATGTAGTACAAGAAAATGTGGGAGCAAGCATTATGTATTTATTCAGCTGTTATCTTCTATCCCATGATGCACTGTAAGAGCAGGGTTTATTGTGTATATTTACAGATGGTTTAATGTATCAGCCTCCAATAAAGTATAGAATGCAGTCATTCAGATATATTTAGGAGACTTCAATCTGTGTACATGGAGAAGTTAACAGGTTTTACTTTAAAACAAATTAGTGGTTATGGAAGGAGGATTACCTCTTCTGTGATATTTTATCTCTTACTGTGTAAGTGAACAGAACCCAAGTCTAAAGTTCCAAATCAGTGTTAAGCACTAAGGTGTAAGGTGTCCTCAGCTTTTGCCTTGGTTGCTTAATGACACTATTATCATACAATTTGAGTGGCAAGATGTAACAAAGGTTAATCTTACTATGGGTAGTACTTTCAACCGACATATTTATAAATGATGTAAATGGGAAGTTTTATAAAAGGGATCATGCTTACAATTGTGTTGATGATTGTTATCATGGTATTTGTCTTCCTGAGAATGAAACCTATTTTAATGTAAATTTGACTTGTCTTGTTGTTCACTTAAAATTAAAATTTCACTTTAAACAATTGAAAGTATTGACAAAAGTTTGCATTTTTGTTCCACTTTGATATATGAATGGATGGAACCATGCATGCAAACAATAAAAGTACAGCAAGAGCTAGAACTTTACCGAATGTTTCCCCTGCTTGAGAATTGTTTAGCATCAGTATGATGAGGGTTTGGAAATGAATAACAAAGTTTGAATTATTTTTCTCTGGAAAATGTTGCAAATTGAACCGATATATTAATACTGGCAGGTTTCTGTGTATATAGCAATTTCATTTAAATCCATCAATTCAGTCTGAAGAGGAAAAAAGTTATATTTTTTGTATAAAAAAAAGTTGTGATATAGAAGTACACCTCTGACTTGACAACTCTTACACAAGCACGAGTGCAAGTTACCGAGGGACCTCTGAAAAATTAAGAAAAGGGATGGACAGTGTGTGCGGGTTAAGTGGTCAAATACTTGTTTAACAAACAAATTAGGAATAATTTCCAGTAAATAGCTTTTTCAAATGAACTTTGCTTTTCTGTATAAATTATCTTTATTTTCAGTGTATATAATCTCTGAAAAATCATTTGAAACATTACTCTAGATGGTTTCAACACACATCATCTGTACCAGTTAAAACAATGTGTATGACATCATTGCTTTTTTTGCATGTGAACGTGGTTACATTTTAGTGTTACTGTACATTCAGAATAAAGTAAGATTCTTTATTTAAAAAAAGAGTGAGTTATTTAGAGAAACAACAACATCGAAACTCCATTTTTTTTAATTGTTAGTAAAATATTGATGCTGTGATTTTACTGCAAGTTGGAGCAAAATTTCTGCTCATCCTTGAGCAAACCTCCGAGTGCCAATTTAGGAATTTTAAGTTTACTGTAAACTTTGGAACTCGCTTCTCCATAATGAGTCCCATCTGTGAAACTGAGCTTTTCATGCACCTAGTATGCCTTTTGCTTGATTCCTTTACTATCATCGATCACATTTGCGAATGAGTATGATAAACTACTGATTAATGTTAGATACTTTAATTATGTTACATGTACTTAGTGTTTTCGGTGTTCAGTTAGTCAGTTGAAATGAGTTGACTTAAGACACAACTGTGACTGCTAGCTTCTTATTAAAAGTTGCAAATTTCATTATATTGATTGAAATTTTCAGGCACTAACCACCATTTTCGACTATAAAACAAGTGATATATCAAGGTTTCATTTACCAATTTTGATCATGTTTTTTTTCACCTTGAACAAAAAGGGGCCAATTTTTGTGCTTTTGAATACAAAAAAATGGGATCCACACCTGCCTCCGTGTTATAAGTGGGTCTGGTAGTTATCTGAGTGCACTGTAGGGAAGGAGCGGTGGTGAAGGAAAATAACTCTTTCCAGGAATGACAGAAAACTGCTAATTTCAATTTGGCCTTGCCCCAGACACTTTTGTTATTGATCTTTGTGAAAAAAAGTGAAAAATACGAGTTTATTTATTCAGTACTTTTTAACTTATTTGGTAAAATAAAACTAATCTGTCGAAGGGACTGATGTTTTACTGACCTATAAGAATTCCTTTGAATCTTTGCCAAGTCTGTTTCTTCTGTCCTTTTATTTTTAAATACCAACTATTGAAACCATCTTTGATACAGTAGAACCCATCTTGAAGACCACCCCTTCTGCCAAAAAGGTATGGTCTCTCAAGACCGGTGATCTCACAAAGCAGTGGTCTTTCAAGACGGGTTTGATGTATTCTTGAGAAACTACAACTAAATTGGTAAAATTTTCTTACATGTACAAGATACCTCTAAGTGCAGTAAAATAATTCTTTGTTATGCTCTGACCTTGAATCTGATAACATACATAGGTCAATTGTATATGTACCAGCCACTGTGTTCATAAGATCATTGAAGAACAAAAATGCAAGCTATGTCCTTTGACTTGACCCAAAGATCAATAAGATCTGGTTTGGAAAATCCTTCACAAAAGTGTTGATATGTTGGTCAGATTTGCAACATTTTCATTCGGAACCAATTACATAATTGCAAGAAGTGTTCTAGTGAAAATGCCATGTCAATACCTCCATTTGTGCTATCTGAGTAACAGTAACAGGTTTCAAGATGATCATTATGGTGCCATGTTGGAGGTCAGATGAAAACCATTTTCATTCAAAACCGGTTACATATTGCTATAGTGTTTTTGAAAAACTCCATTTTGCTACGACCATCTGTTAAGAAGTAGATCTACAAAGATTTTCATGATGGCTGTCAAGGCAATCACTTTGGAGCTTGGATCATTGTTTTAATATAGGAACTACATATTGCAAGAAAATTACTGTAAAGAAAAAAAAAAAAACCAGGTTGCTATCTGTTCAGGGAAGTAGCTGTAATGAGATTTTTCACATTTTTGGGAGATCACATTGGTATAATTTTCATTTTGGACCAACTACATATAGTGAGAAGTGTTTTAGTACCAACTAGACAGCCTAATATGTCTTCTAGTGAAAACCTTGTGTCGCCATGCCATCCATTCAGTAAGGGTATTGATAACAAAATTTTCAAGATGGCCACAGTGGCAGTCATGTTGGATGTCAGACTGGCACCATTTTCATTTAGGACCAACTAGACCTCATTATCTTTTAGTGAAAACCCCATGCTGACACATCTGTTTAGCAGGAATAGCAATAACAAGATTTTAATTATGGCATCCAAGCTGAATGTCAGATTGGCACCATTTTCATTTAGAGCCAACTAGATGACATAAATTTTTGCGCAAATATTTCATGTCTATATGAATTTCCATTCAGAATCGGTAGCAATAACAAAGATTTTCAAGAGAACCACCATACTGGATGTCTGAGGGACATCATTTTCATCTAGGACCAACTAGATCTTGGGATGACTGTGGGTGTAAAGTTTAACGACTATCCACGGAATGGTGCTGACCGATGACGGGTCATCATATAGACTCTTCTGGTCCATAACCAGTAGAGCTAAATAAGGGGATTCTAAATTCTTTGCACAGATAAGCTAAGAATTGTTAAGTGGATTGTTTGCATCTTTCCTGACCCGACTTATTTAAAGATTTGTAAATTTATTCTCTCTTCTGCAGTAAATGTCCATCATGACCTCTGACTTGTCTAACTGGGGTGGGTGGGATGATTTGTAAATGTATTCTCTCTTCTGCAGTAAATGCCCATCATTACCTCTGACTCGTCTCACTTACTGGGGTGTGGGGTGTGTGTGTGTCTGTAATAAATCTACAACTGTATCGTCTTTGATACATTTGAGAGCCCCGAGTGTGGCTGAGTGGTCTAAAGTGCTCGCCTTTACAGATCACTCACATCTCACCTCTGTCCGCTTGGGTTTGAGTCTTGGCTCAACCAATGTGGGTAAATGAGAAAGCTTGCCAGTAGCTTCTCGTGGGACAGTGGTTCTTCCTCCACCAAATATACTGGCCAACATGTGCTAAAAATGGTGCCCCCCCCCTTCCCAGTTGATACATTTGACTGCTGACCAGAAGTTCTTAAAATTCTGCCACTTTTATAATGAAATACTTCAGGTCTATACTAATCATTCATTCTACAGAAGTGCTTGTTGTAATGAGTTCTCTATCTGTATTCATGAAGCGTATGAGAGTCATTTCTCACTTGCAAAATATAATAGAAAAATCCATTGTCTTGCCTGTACCAAATATCACCATCTATAATATATGACCCTTCCTTCTCCAGAATCTGAGATCTTTGATGTGATGCAAGTCTTCTCATAAATTATTATATAATACCAAATATGATCCCTTTCTTTCCAATGGTGAAGATGGAGTTAAAGTCACACATTTATTCCCCACCACACCCCTGGGTTACATTCAGGATTTCCAACCTTTGTTGCCATCTACTCATACTAAATCCATCTCTCTAAATTAGTGTAGCCAGAGCTCAGGTTACAAGGAATACAGACTAAAGACATATGCATTGATGGGCAGACTGATGGACTAAAATATATCTGCCAGTGAGTATATACAAGTCATCAAGGATGACACTCCACAGAATGTGGTAGTTATTTCAGGCGTCTTTGACCACAAGCTGATGCAGTATAGACAAAGAACAGCATTATTTCCAATATGTCTCACCACAAGCTTCATTAAATCCTACTTTATCTAAACAACAAGTACACAAAAAATCATTTAGAAACCTTTATTATGAAAAATAATTCTTTAATAAACAAGAGGCCTAGGTGGACCTGCTCACTTGACTGACATCTGCCTATTAGACAAATACAAGAGCAGTTGGCCAAGAGTGTTAACAGGATGGTTTATATAAAAATATCTTCAAATGTCATTGATTACATATATTATGAAAACAACTGTTTTAAGGTTTCTCTATTTTTCGTATATTCATTTGTATTTGATGGCACATTTGCATCACTTGTCCACCACAGAAATGCTTTTATATCGGGGTCCTGTAAAATTTGGTCAAATTGTTTTGTGTTTTATTTTTAGATAAAGTTGTTTAAATGTGTTTCTATTTTTAGTAAGGGCAATTATATTTGATGGCAGATCAGCATCAGTTGTATACATCTGAAAGGCCTTCAACATAGGATGATTTGTGTCAAAAAGGTTTTTCTATTTTTAGTAACAGCAACAATATCTGATGGCCAATTTGCATCATTTGTAAAAAGTTGAAAGCGTTTCATGACAGGATGCTGTCAAATTCGATTGAGTGGTTTTTGAGAAGAAGTCATGGGTTTTCTATTTTTAGTCATGGTGGCCATATCAGCAGTATTGTACAAATTTATCCAATTGTTTTTGAGAAAAAGTTTAAAATAGTAAACGTTGATGGATGATGCATGACAGACACATTCCCAATGCAGGGCCATACCATAAGCTCACTTGACATTATGGCCAGATGAGCTAAAAAAATTTGTAACAAGCTGTTTTCATTTCCTTTAAATTATCGTTTTACAATTAAGTCTTCCCTGCACCTGATTATAAAGTACAATAGTTAACATCTACTGCTATCTGCATATATATTCAACAGCTTGCTGTATATATTCTACACATTATTAAAATCTACAGTACTTGAACAAATTTCAATCTCAAATCCATGGACAAAAAGTGTATGAACAATAGTTCAGAATATTTACAACTGAAAGTGATTTTACTGAAATAGCTACAGCACAACCAAGATACTATACTTGAATAGAAAATATAGCTAATATGACCAGTAGTAACAAAAATATTTTCTGGCTAAAGATGGGCAACAAGACATCAAACAAGATACAAATTATCTAGATGTATATCGAACTGGAGCAAAGAATAATACATTTCGTCTGAACACCAATAATTGTGAACATAGTAGGCACTTTATACTTATTCTATAAAAAATATAATACAGAGTTCCATGATGAATATATTCCACATCCAAGGCATGGTATCTGTTTGCTAAATGTTGTCCAAGTCATAATAAGAATATTCTCAGAACTAATGATTTATGTCAATTCCTTGCCGGTTTCACTTCTGTCACAGTTAATTAATCCAGCTTAAATAGCCTAAATATAGGAAGCAGCATGGTTAAAACTAGTACTAAAATGTGCAAAAAAAATTGGGAAAATTTCTGTAATGGCCTAAAAATCTAATCAAGCCAGCTACAGATAAATATAAATATGCCTACCAAAATTTTATTTGTCTACCTGGAGTGGTTTTTGCTAATTCTATGCTGAAAATTGTTGTAATGATCTGAAAAATGTAATCAGGCCATCTACTTGTATCAATGATCAAGTGTATCAATTTAATTGCTAAATGTTTATAGTTTTGTCCTATTGCACAAAAATGGTTTCAGGGTGGATGTACAAGGTGCAGACATGCAGATGCACAGATGGATAGCAGCAAAACAATAAGCCCCCTTCTGTTATCGCAGTGTGGTAATTAAAACCACAATGAAAAAATAAAAAAAGAACACAATAACTATTTAACATGAACATGTTGATACAGTCTTTTGAGGCACACACTGTAAAAGTAAGGTGCACTGTTTTCATGATGCCAAATACTACCCTGTTGCTGTCTGGGCACAGTTGTTTTCCTTAATTTAATTTTTGCATTCTCATTAATTTCATGACTTTAAATTAAATACTGGAAGGGATAATATTTTTGCTGTGATTTTATCTTTGTGGTTTTATAACTTTCACCACTTCCCCAAAAGCAAAAACACCCCTCAAATGCTTTCTAGTTAATAAATCATTCAGAAAAGGAATGCCTTGCAAGACAGGTGAAAGGAAATATCTAACAATATTGTACATGAACATGTCTGATCATACTGTATATACTCGCGTAAAAGCCGATACCAACTGCAAACTGCATAGACCCAGACCTGCCAGCGCACAATGCACTGGCAGATCTGTGTATATGCAGTCTGTAAGGACTAATTAGTAGAACAAACAACATAGACCATGATCGGCTGGTGCATTATGTGACAGCAGATCAGGGCCTATGTTGTTTGCATTTGGACCAAGCTTAAACACGAGTACATATGGTAGTTATAATTCATCCTTTTGCATAGTCTGTGTTTTTGTCCTCGACTTTTCTTTTTCAGACTTTTTTAATGTAGAATCCTTTTCTTTCTTGGATTCCTTTTCAGTCTCTTTTTGCTTTTGCATCTTTATTTTCTCTTCTTTTTCCCGCTGTTTTCTCATCTTACACAGTCCTGAGCTGACCTGTTGGGCAGCTCGAAGACCAGACTTAAATGCTCCATGAAGACTGTCAATATGGCCCTCTGATTCAGTATGGGAACCAGCAAAATATATATAGGGGCATATGGGATCCTTTAAAATATCCCAAACCAATTGACTATTTCCAACTTTGGGATATGAGACTGATCCCTTTGTCATGGGATCTGTGGACCAATTGGATCTGATGAAAACTGTAACATTATGTCTTCGTACCACATCATTGCCAAACATTTCTCCCAATACTACTAGTGCCTTCTCTTTAATAATATCATCTGCCATATTCTCAAACTGAGCTGCTTGATGTCCAAATATATTGCCCACTAATAAAGGCTTCTGGACATGTCTATACAAGTTGGTCCACAACTGAAGAAATCCATCTTTAGCTGTTTTCGAGGTTACTGTGAATGACCCAGTGTCCACAGGCCAAAAAGCAATGTCAAATCCAATGATGATTTTATTGGAGTAACCCAGTCCTAGGTCATTGATTGCTTGGTACCATTTCCTTGGCAAAGGTGGCTCAAAAAGAACACTTCTTGACTTGAAAACTCCAATAGGAAGGGCAACTATAACAGTATCAGCATATCTTTGTGTTCCACCTTTAAGTCTTAAAATAACTCTTTGTCTCTTTTCGTCTAGTTTTATTTGTTGAACAACTTTCCCCAATTCAATTTTCAGTGGAAGCTCACCTTCTGATCCAGCAACTATTCGGTCTAAAAAAGTGTCTAGACCATCCAAAAGAACTGTGTCCCAGCCCAGTTCATTGTCAGGCTTATACATAGCTGCTGAAAAATCCTCAAAAATTATATTTGGTAATGTGTTCAAAACTTCTGATAAAATCTTCTTATCAATTTTACCTTTGAATTTCTCCAATTCCATTTCTACTGCTTTTTTCACTGAGATGTCTTTTTTACTAGATTTGACTTTATCCACAGCATTACGAAGTACATGAAACACTTCAGAGTACACTTCACTCACCTTTTCCCCTTCCAAAACTTGGTTTTCATCTGGCAGGTATATTTTCATATCGCCAGTTGAATTGGTTTGGAGTTCAAACTCTGCAATCATTTCCATAATGGGAGGATCTTTGCAAGCTATGCTGTTTATCAGCATGGCTCCCAATTCTGCCTCCACCCCTCTTGCAAGAGGTAAAGATTTCCGATTGGTCCATATTCTACCTCCATAACGATCTGTACGCCCTTCTAAAACTCTGACGGTATAGTTAGGATTTTTCATAAGCTCCCTAGCAGCAACAAGACCTGATAGTCCTCCCCCAATTACTATTACCTCTTTAGATACATGTGTATTTGTATTATCTCCCTTACAATACACCAAGATTAGTAAACTATATAATGCCAACAAATGAAATTTTAAATTCATGGCTAGTGTCTTATGTCTATAACCTAAATGAAAAGAGGAGATTCAAACATCAAGTATATACAGTATGTCGGATTATAAATTCCCCACAAATACTTGTAAAGAATGCAAGTCTCTAAATATATGTAAATACTGCTTCAGAGATCTAAACAATATTGATGAATACAAAATATGCAATTGATTCAATAACAAGGTATTTGGGTGTAACAATGTTTCATCTAAAAAGTCCAGATTTTATCTATGTCATTCAAAAAATAAAAGCAGAAAATATTAGGCACTACTAAAGTCACATATAAAGGGCTTCAAAATAAAAAACAAGATCGATCAACCACCAGAAGAAAATAAATTATGAGTTTCATAAATCCCTAACCATACACCATCAGTACTTAATGCTTCAATATCATGTGCTTAACAAATGAAACTGCAAAAAATGCACATGTCAAAATAAAATAAAAAGCACAATGCATCTGTCACCTAACTGAACCAGACCCGTATTTTAATTCTTTCTCAAACTGCTCTGCAGTGAAGGTACCCTCCAAAGTTTCAAAGTTCGGATTAAAAACAGAGTATGCGCTCAGTTTCTTTTCTATTGGTCCAGTTCTAGTTCCCTTATAGAGAAAATAAAATAGGGACAAAACAAAGAAGACAGATCCAAACTCCACTTGAATGAAGTAGGCCCAAAGCAGTAACCACAGGACTATCTTCATACACAAGTTTAGGTAGGTCAACCATCTATGGGTTGTCTTCTTACTCTCATCTGTGGGAAAGTCAGCATCAAGGGCTGTATTTACTTTTCCAAGTTGTCCTTCTGTATGTGTCTGCTTTCCTGAATTATGACTGACATTCTCCTGAAATGAAATTATGGGTAGTTACAGAATGAAACAAGATTTACTGGGAATAACTTAACTGGGATACCATCCCAATTTTGTGGCAGGCTATTCTTTATATCCTTTTCATGGATTGATTAATGTCACTTCCTATATTCATGTATCTGAAGGCTTGTTGCTGGTTTGAAACTGGGTTAGTCTGCAATGCATACTGAAACATGATTACCTTATATACTTGCGTATAAGCCATATCCAAATGCAAACAACATAGACCCTGATATGTTATCGCATAATGTGCCAGCAGATCAGGGTCCATGTTGTTTGTTCTACTGATTAGTCTTTACAAACTGCATAGACCCAGATCTGCCAGAGCATTATGTGCTGGCAGATCTGAGTCTATGCAGTTTGCAGATGATATAGGCTTATACGCGAATATATACAGTATATATTTTTTTCAAAAATTCTCTGTTCATCGCGAGTTTATTAAATTCCTAATGAGGTATGTCTCATTCCCACTTAACTTTATAGGTTAAATCAGTCTTTAAAAAAATCTAATATATGCTATATTCATCGAGATAGGGGCTAACTTTTTGTCCTCAAAGAGGAAAAGAAAGATGCTAGGCAACTAGGGGATGGAGACTAAGAGTGACATGACATCATTAATGTGACACCAGCTGGTGAAAATGGGCACTTCCCCTCGTACACCCTCAAAGTGGAGGGCCTTCCAGCTGTCAAGAGCTTCTCCATGACTGAAGCGCAAAACTTTTCTTTTAAGGTGTCCCTGAAGGAGTCTCTCCAGACATGGATGGAATACTGACAACCTCACCTGGTTGATCAGCATGGTGATTGCTACAATTTTCCCGGGTACGGCTGTCATGAGATCAAGCATATCATTGGCACAGGATCTATCCCATTGGCAAGGAGCAATCAGAACTATTTTGCAAGCCTTGCCACTCATCTTCTGGATTAGTTTCAATATTAAAACTGCAGTGGGGGAAGGCATGAGCCCACATCCCCTCCCAGCTGACTGACAGGGCATTGATGGTCCAGGCCTAAGGATCTGGGAATGGATAGAAGGTGGGATGTTTGTTGTTCCGTCTCATCAAAAATAGGTCTAGCATCAATCAACCCCACAGAGTGCAAACTGTATGAAAGACAGATGGACAGAGAGAGTACTATGTATGAAGTTGCCTCCCCCTCCCTGATAATGAATCATCCTGGTTACTGCATCTGCACAGGGTATGTTGGACTTATATATATATATATATATAAATATATATATATTTATGGTGTAGGACACACCAACAGAGAAACTCCCATACAATAATGCAGAGCTCCGGTGATTTCATCCTCCCTTGTTTGTGCTACCTCCAAGTGAGGGAGACACTGAGAATGGCCCTCATTTCCAGGCGAATGATGTGAAGAGCCTTCTCTTGCACTGTCCACTTGCCACTGAACGTCAAGAAGCATTGTAGAAAGTGTGCCTCCTCCCAACCGAACAAACTGGCATTTGTAAAGATTGTGACTTCCAGGCCCCACTGTGCCAGGAGGGCCATCTGCAGATGTATGTCAAGATGGCAGAGACAGAGTAAGTCCACTGCCACAATTAGCAAGCCAAGGAGTTGATGAAACTCTCTTGCTGTAATGTCTATCCTGGTAGACAACAACTCTGATGCATAGACAATACAGTTGATGAGGTTGAGAGGAGTCAGAACCTCCATACCTAGATGAATGAAATGTTGAGAAGGGACAAGGTCTGACTTCTCCACACTGACCATCCACCCTAAACTATGGAGGGAGAGAAGATTGATCTATCATAAATAAAAACCAATCTAACCAAGTTTTTTTGCAGAATATCGCACAGTTATGCAGCCATTGCTAAGGAGGAGGACATCCTGAAATAGGATTTGGTGCAGTCCAATGTCTTGTGAAGGCCCAAGGGCTGAGGTTAAGGCCGAATGGATGGGCTCAGAATTGGCACACTGTCCCAAGGTAGCTGAAGCGAAGAAAATTTGTGAGATACCATGTGAATAGGTTTTTGGAAGTATATGTCGGACAGATCGAGATATTCATTGTGCTACAGCAAAAGTCAAATGGACCTTGCAGTCTCCATTCTGAATTTTGGGACAGCAATAAACTGAATGAGCCGGATCAAGTCTATGACAGGTTTCGAGTTCCTGTTGGCTTTCATGACCAGAAACAGTTTGGAGTAAAAGCCAGAGGAAACCAGTTTTCAGACTAACTCCACCCCATGTTTTATATCTCCTTCTGTAACATGTCTGCCTCAAGTTTATTCCTGGTTTTAAGTTCCTACTGACTTTTGTGACCAGAAAGTTTGGAGTAAAAGCTAAAGGAATCCAGTTTTCGAACTAACTCCATCGCCCACTTTATGAGCAAATGCTATATCTCCTTCTGTAACATGTCTGTCTTCATGGCATTGCTTGGGATCTCTGTCAGGAAGGGGGATGATATGAATGAGATCTGGAGCCCCTATGAAACGACTTGAATCATCCAATTGTTTGTTGGAAAGAGGCTGGTCCAAGGCTGGTGAAACAAGAGGAGTCAGGTGTCCACAGGAAAGTCACCGATGGGAGGAAGGGACGTCAAGTCATTGTCGGTTGGTGGTAGCCTGGGTGGAGGAGAAACTTTGTTTTCTCTTCCCAATCCTGGCCTGCCTGCAAAAGTTAGGGGCATACAGCCACATATAAATCACCTGGACACTAAAAGGTTGTTGCTGCTGAGAAGTACCCCTGTGGTCTTTTGGTGACAATCATCCCTTATCTTATACAACCCCTGACAAGGTTGAGACAAGGTAGGGGCTTGCAAGGAAAGCTTAAGTGTCAACTCCTGTGCTGCCTGCTTTCTCACCTCCTCAATATGGCTTCTGAACAAAATGGGGAACTGAAAGGGAGTGCAGGGCTGCCACATAGTGGGGTTTGAGAGAAGAACATTGCAAAAGACGGTCTCTTCTTATCAAATTAAGGTTCCAATGTCTTATAACAGAGGGTAGCAGACATGTTAATTGTAGTAATGTCTTTATCTAGACTAGGAACATCTGAGTGGTAAGCAATTGTATGTTAATTTATCCAGTGGGGTGGGAAAGTTGCTGGCAAATGACTCACTGAAAAGAAGACCCTCAAATTACTCTGGACATGAATCTTATCCAAGAGGCACCTGGTTATTTTGGCAATCTCTGCCGAATGTGGCAAAATTCGTAAAGATGGATGCTCATCATCTTCATCAACATCTATCGTTGCAGCAAAAATTCTCTATATTTCTTTATTGCCACCTTAAAGTTGAATTCCATCCATTCCATAGTCGGATCAGAATGTTCAGGAAGGTCCATGCCATTCCCCTCATTGATAGGGGGTTGTCCTCCTGCATGCCATCTGTCCAAGGATGTAACATGCTGCACGGCAGTGATGATGCTGTGTCATTGCCATGTGTTGTGTGTGCCCTACATACCAGGTATGCCTGCAGAGCCAGCGGTGCTATGGTCCAGCTGGAGGATACTGGTTTAGAACGGTCAGGCCAGGCAGCACAAATTGCAAGGCTGGTCTGCCTTATTTTGTTGTCGCAATGTATCTGGTTGGTTGTAGCCCCACCATTACTGTTGGAATTGTCGACCGATAAGCAGTTCGCCAGTCTGAAATGATGCAGTCAAGACCCGCCAAACCCATACACTGGTAGACCAGATGGCTGAAATGGTTTGTCAGCAGCTGGGATGGCTTACTGTATATGACTTGTGGGCCTGGACAGCAGACGAAGTCAGATTGTAATCCCACATGACTGGTTTCAATGGCACAAATGGGGGTGGGGACTTATGCCTAATGGACTGCCAAAATGGAGAAAAAAAGCCTGTCCCAGTTTTGTCTAAATTGCTCACTGACAACCTTGAGGATAGAGCTTCTTGTATGAGATGTAGCATCTATGATTCCAACAAAGAGTGTGTAGAACTGCTTGTCAGATCTTCCATGGGGTCAGAAGTGATCATTGCTGTTGATGCAGTTCTGGGTATCTTCTCCGGGGTGATGATAGTATCTCTACATTCCCCATAATGTTCGCCATTGATTCAGAATCCAGATAAATACTAAAAACATCAGACAATTTACAATCTGCACTCTTCTCTCAGCCATTCAACTGCCTTATTACGATGGTGGACCATACGTCTTTGGCCCAATACGAACACACACAGTATGGGTGTGATGATAAACATTTAGTACATGCAAGACATATCTCATGATTATCTTCTGCAACTCAGAAGTGCTTGCATTTCTTGCACTTGCTTGACATTGTTGAAATGATAAGGAAAAAAACAACAACAAGTACATACAACAAATATACAAATTATATTCAATTAGGAGAACTCACATAACCTAGGACACCTATATAGACATGCATAATAAACCAAAGTTTAACAGCACAAATTCAACAAGATTCCCTCAAAGGGACTGATGCTCTACTTGCTTAAAACAATTTCCAGGAATTCATGGTAAGACCATTTCTTCCTTTTAACTGCTGAGTGTTGAAACCATCTCTGATATTCTTCAGCAATAACAAAGATTTTCAAATTAGCTGCTGTGGTGGACATACTGGATGTCAGAATGGCACCATTTTCATTTGGGACCAACAAGACATCATAAAAAGTCTTCTGGTGAAAACGCTATGTTGATATGACTTTCTGTTTTTGTGGAGTAGCAATAACAAGTGTTTCAAGATGGCTGCCATGGTGGCCATATTGGATATCAGATTGGCACAAGTTCCACATAAGACCAACTAGACATCATAAGAAGCCTTTTGGTTTGGTCTTGTGGGTTTAATGCCATTTTCTGCATGTGATAGGCTACACGTGGCTCCCAGTATATGTGTTGGAGGAAGAACTCGGGAAGACCCCGAGCAGAACAACCAACCCACAGGAAGTTACTAGCAAGCTTTCTAACATACCCACTTTGGCCAAGCTGAGATTCAAACGCATGCAGACAGAAGTGAGATGTGAGTGATCTGTAAAGGCAAGCGTCTTAGACCACTCAGACACCTGGGGCCCCCAAGTCTTTTGCTGAAAGCACAATGTCGATATGACCAGCCATCTAGGAGAAGTAGCATTAACAAGATTTTCAAGATGGACATTGTGGCAGTCACATTGGAAGTCAGGTCAGCACTATTTTCATTTACAACCAAATTGACATTATAAGTCTTTCCGTGAAAACCCCATGCTGATCTGACCATTAATTCAAGAAAAGTAGTGATAACAAGATTTTCATGATGGCCATTGTGGCAGCCATATTGGATATCTGAGTAGCACCATTTTCATTTAGGACCAACTAGACATCATAAGAAGTCTTTTAGTAAAAAAAAACCCATGTTGATATGACCATCCATTCTGGAAGAGTAGCAATATAAAGATTTTCAAGATGGCCATTGTGGCAGCCATTTTGGGTGTGCATGCGGCACCATTTTTATTTGGGACCAGCTAGATATAATAAGAAGTCTTCCAGTGAAAACTCCATGGCAATATGACTTATCGTTCAGGAGAATTAGAAATAAGATTTTGAAGATGGCTGTTGTGGCAGCCCTACTGGGCAGCAGATCAGTACCGATTTCATTTATGACCAACTAGACATCATGAGAAGTCTTCTGGTGAAAATCCCATGTCAATATGACTTTCCATTCAGGAGGAGTAGCGATAAGATTTTAAAGATGGCTGCTGTGGCAGCCTTACTGGGAGTCAGATCAGTACCATTTTCATTTAGGACCAACTAGACACCATAATAAGTCTTTTAGTTAAAACCCCATGTTGATATGATCATCCATTCAGGAGAAGCAGCAATAACATTTTCAAGATGGCTGCTTTGACAGCCATATTGGATGTCTGAGCAGCACCATAAACATTAATGACCAACTAGAGTTTCATGGTAATCCTCCAAGCAGTTTAGGAAGTGTAGTGCTAATGGATGGATAGACGATGGACAGACAAGACAGATGATGGACAACAGACAACAGAGGAGTAGAGATAACTAGGTTGTGCTAATGGACGGATGGATGATGGAAAACAGACCATCCCATAAGCTCTCCTGGTCTATAACCAGTAGAGCTAAAAAAACAATGGTGAAAACATCATGCGAGTCTAACCTATCAATATCATACGGACAATAAAGAACGGCAGAAATATGAATAAATTCACAGAAAACAAAACAAAACAACTGTTGTATACACTGGGTATATCCACCTTTTTGACTTACATTTGCTGGATGGTGTAAAAGGCATCACAAATAACTCTGGATTTCAGCAAAAGCTTAATCTGGTAAACATCCAGGATAAGGGTGGCCAACTATCAGAGACAAAGGGAGATAATCTGGTTGAGTTACTTCCCTTCATCTATATGATATATAGATGGAAAGAGATTTTTCATCTTTCAGGGAAGGCTAGATTTGGAGGTGCTCAGTAAGAAATTATGCCAAAAGCAAATCAAGAATAATTAATACTGATGCTCTGGCACAAATTAACGTGCGTCAAAAAATGCACCTGAGGATACTGTCAGTGTATATGAATATCCTATTGAGAAAAAAAAACAAGACTCAAATAATTTTCTGTTGGCCAATTGTCTTGCAAGGCAAGTGACTGGGAACTTTTACTTGTCCTGTATCTATTTCACTCATCCTACACTATACATAATACTGTACCTGCTTAAAATACAACTCGTCAAATTGAATTAGCATCTTGAAAAAGTGACTTGTCCATCCTCACTCACCACTCATAAATACAAGCAGACAAGTGGAATTGTTTAGCCTTGCAGCAACCCCAGGCCCTCGTATGAACGGCCTTGTGAAATTTTTTATAGCACGGTCATTATCATGAAACGGAGAACAAAATGGATGGGAAGATTTATGAGATGATTTTAGTATGCTAGCAATACATTTTCTGATGGAACTACTAATCAAATTGCATTAAATCTGGTTTATCCAAAGCAAGTACCAACAAGGACATTAACATCTTATGACCTTAGCAATCATTTTAACTATTTTATTAGTGCTTGTAATAATTTAATTTCAAGAAAATAATACAAATCTTTTGTTTCTTCTTAATCAATATATTTCAATAATATTCCAATATTTCATTTGATGCAATATATTGCAATATGATTTTCAATTCAATACCCACCCCCAAGTAAAGTAAATCAAAGAAATATTTTTAAAAGAAGTTCACAAGAAAGCATTAGTAAAGTTGGGGAAAGAGGATTGAGTCCTGACCCTGTAGTCACAATGGGGACTTAAGATCTAGTCCTGACCCTGTAATCACGATGGGGACTTAAGATGGAGTCCTGACCCTGTAGTCACAATGGGGACTTAAGATTGAGTCCTGACCCTGTAGTCACGATGTGGACTTAAGATTGAGTACTGGCCCCAGTGTCACGAAACAAAGTACAAAAACTGAACTCGGACTCAAGATGCCAAATGAAAATAATCATGCTTGCAATTTCTCAATGTGAATGAAATTTGGCTTTCATGCAGAAGGGGTTGAACATTCACATGGCAGTCAAGTTAACTTTTCCAGTGACTTACTCGATTGGGGGAGTGCTGATTCTGGGCTGACCAGTGTTTCTCTTAAGTGAAAAGGTAGTCTGCATGTCCTCTGACCTTTTCAACCTCATTTTAGATATCTGGCCAGTTATTTTGGGGGTCTGAGATGCATTCCCTACTGAAAATATGGATTTTGCCAAAACCACATGGTAGCAACATAGGGTACTGGCTTTAAACAGTGGCCAACAAATATAAGCTACACTGTATTAAATCCTACCTGTCTGATATCTATAAGCAAAATAATTTCTCCTCTCATTCATAACAATTAAAACCTTATCACATGATACAAACAATGTATGTAGGGAAAAGGTCAGTTGCAATCAAATACTATGCCACAAGAGTTGGTGATCATGTGACTAAGCAATGCTGCATGGAACAGTAAACTGTAAATACTGGATAATCAGCTCACATGTCAACTTTAAGTAACACAAATCATGTGTTATGTCTGAGAAGATAAATATTCTATGTATTGAATTCAGGCTGGTAGGGTTCAATATAAAAATTGCCCAAATTATGGAAGCCCCTGTGTAAAGTGACTACCATATGCTGTAACCATGCGATTGTGGTAAATTGTAATTTTTAATAGGTGATGCACTCCAATCTCACACACCACCATAACTGTCCAAATATCTAAAATGAAGTGGGAAAGGTAAGAGTAAACTCAGACTAATGATAAGGATGTTCCGTCATATATATTGCCAACTATGTTCACTGAAAGTCCATACTTACTACCAGAAGTTTGTTTGCCATTTGTTTTGATCTAGCTCACAGAACACTGCTCTGACTCTTCCATACTAAAACTTACCAGAGAAAGAACAGACTGGTCTCAATTTGTAATTAATTACAACTGGTGTTAGAAAGGTAACAGAATAATCTAGTTCTAGAAAACAACCATTCACATGATCATATTTAGGTCATCAACATTTATATTTCTGTAATAGCTGGGAAAAAGTCTAATTTGGGCAACTGCAAAGTTTTAGTACTTGCCTGACTGGGTGAGTGGAGTTTTAGAGATTTTTTTAAAACTCCTGTGCAGGGATACAAAAGATCATACCAAAACTTTCGGAACTCTAACACCACTCAGAGAAAAACCGTTTAAATCTGAGCACGAGTTCAATTTTTTTACTATACTGTAGGGTCTTGGCTCCTACTCTAAAAATTCTGACAAGTGTCCTGAAAGTAAAATTAAACTAAACATATTTAAAATATATAATTTTTACTTCCACACACTGAATGGGCGTTGCTAAGACTTAATATTAATATGGAACTTGTCTGAGATATCAGTCAAGAGAATTGCAAGCATTTGTAATATTTAGATACCATGAAAACTTACTACTGTACATTAAAACTCAGTAATGTTCAATACAGGACTGTCAGGGTACATAACTCTTTCCAGCTTTTCGATTTCTCTTGCCACTTAGGTTCTTGAACAGTGGTCTGCTTTTACGGTATTTTTTTTATATATAAATTCCGACATATTGGGATGCAAAAACACTGGAACATGACAGAATAAACATCCATACACATGTTGATGACATTAAGCGGACTGTAGATGGAAAACTAGGTAAGTTTAGAAGAATTGAAAATTTCACAATTTTTATTTCTACATATTTAGAGAGGGTAATAATCATAAACATAATAGGTCTTAAGCTGCCAACCCATTGGAATTAACCCATGTGTTTCACATTTCTAGGTAACCTCTATTTACCATACAAAGTCTCAATTCAGTAGTCCTATTTGGAAATTTCAGTCACAGGGAAATGACCAGTGCATAGGCCAAGTTATTCCTCAAATATTTAGCACACTGTTGGTCACCGGCATTATTGTGTGAAACTTTATTTAGTAAGATAATTTCCATCAATTTATTTCATATATATAAGGATTTTCGTTCAGATTGTTAATGTTTCTTTGGAAATTAATGTATTGATTTTTTTAAAACTGAAATGGTGTCACAAGATTATACCCATGTGAATTTAGTTCTCTATTCAAAATAATATATATAAATAAATATATATATATATATATATATATATATATATATATATATATATATATATATATATATATATATATGTATATATATATATATATATATATATATATATATATATATATATATATATATATATATATATATATATATATATATATATATATATTATATATATATATATATAAATCAAAGAATGATCTAAACAATAATGTTGGTTTGTTTTTATATTTCTAATTCTTCTGTACCAGAAGCCTTCCTTACAGAATCAAAGGTCAACAAACATAAACCCAAACTATCAATGCAATATTTATTTTTATACTGAAGGTACAACTTTTAATCTGAGCAGAGTGCCATAGTCAGTTGTTTTAAAAACATTTTTTTTACAAAAATATAAGTATTTAACAACATGTTTATACCCTGTGCTTCATTTTTTACTTTTACAAAAATATAAGTATTTAACAACATGTTTATACCCTGTGCTTCATTTTTTACTTTTACAAAAATATAAGTATTTAACAACATGTTTATACCCTGTGCTTCATTTTTTACTTTTACAAAAATATAAGAATTTAACAACATGTTTATACCCTGTGCTTCATTTTTTACTTTTACAAAAATATAAGTATTTAACAACATGTTTATACCCTGTGCTTCATTTTTTACTTTTACAAAAATATAAGTATTTAACAACATGTTTATACCCTGTGCTTCATTTTTTACTTTTACAAAAATATAAGTATTTAACAACATGTTTATACCCTGTGCTTCATTTTTTACTTTTACAAAAATATAAGTATTTAACAACATGTTTATACCCTGTGCTTCATTTTTTACTTTTACAAAAATATAAGAATTTAACAACATGTTTATACCCTGTGCTTCATTTTTTACTTTTACAAAAATATAAGTATTTAACAACATGTTTATACCCTGTGCTTCATTTTTTACTTTTACAAAAATATAAGTATTTAACAACATGTTTATACCCTGTGCTTCATTTTTTACTTTTACAAAAATATAAGTATTTAACAACATGTTTATACCCTGTGCTTCATTTTTTACTTTTACAAAAATATAAGTATTTAACAACATGTTTATACCCTGTGCTTCATTTTTTACTTTTACAAAAATATAAGTATTTAACAACATGTTTATACCCTGTGCTTCATTTTTTACTTTTACAAAAATATAAGTATTTAACAACATGTTTATACCCTGTGCTTCATTTTTTACTTTTACAAAAATATAAGTATTTAACAACATGTTTATACCCTGTGCTTCATTTTTTACTTTTACAAAAATATAAGTATTTAACAACATGTTTATACCCTGTGCTTCATTTTTTACTTTTACAAAAGAAAGACTAATTTTGTGCATGATATCAATTTTATTAAATTCTGATGGAAGTACCAAAACTAATGGCTGTAACAAATTAGGTATCAAACTGTATTGTTCAACATCCTGGATTTAAAGCAATTAATACTAAAGTAAAGATTATATTAAAGTTAATTCAGATAAGACCTAATAGACCTATATATACACACACACATACATGTGTGCATATATTATTTTTAGTACGAGGGTGAATAGGTATGTTCTTATGTGTGTTTGTGTGTGGGAGCAAAGGAGTCAATGGAATTGTGAGAAATGTGAAGTGTGGATGAGTTTAACCTACTAAGAAGGCTTTTTCAATATGTTGCCAATATTTTACTGTATTGCATCACTGATAATAGGAAAGGCCATTCAGTTATTTCCCCCTTATTATGGTGACTACAAATATTTTTTGTTGATTTATCGAGTTTAGTATAACATAAACATGGATATATTCTGTAGAAATATGTTTATAAACACATATTAAACTGCTTTAATGAAGGTTCAAAATTTTTGTGAGATTTCATGAAAATGAATATATGGGTACATGTATTCCACAGATGACTGCTGACAAATGTGACTCACTATAGCTTTCATTCTTTGTCCTAATTAAAACTGAAGCTATAAACATGTTTTGTATGACAATCAAGAGTTTTAGACCATTTATTTCATTAAATTATGTGGGACCATGTTTTTCTGAAAACTGATAAAAACACATTTTTGGAATTGCACACGCCCACTCATTTCAGTTGGAGAAATCACACCAAGTAGCATAAAAGAAACAGTTCAGACTTGATTTATATAATTCTTGGATTCTTTAAAAATAGCTTGGTTTTAGTTGCAAAAGCTGGTACTTCATTATTCATGTCCTATGCCTATATAGTAAATGTCATACAGGTCAAAAGGGCTCGAAATTAGCGGTAGTCCGCTAGCCCGAGGCTAATAGATTTCTTGTCGGACTAGTAACTTTCATAATGTTAATAGTCCGATGGGCTAGTAAGTTTTGGTTATCAACAGTCAGCGTTTGTTTATGCCTCTCCCTAATAAAGACTTGATTTCAGCAGATGTTCTGCAGAATCAAGGCAGTGACCATTGTAAACAGTCATAAAATATTAGCATCAGAAGATGAAGTCGATTTCTGCCTCAGAAAGGTGCGTTTCTATAATAAGAAGCAATCCGATTTTGCGCATTTCGCTTAACAGCGCCAATTATGGTCCCGTCATTAACAGCGGAAGTTTGGTAATTAATCCTAATTAATCTGATAACGTATGAAATGAAAAATGACGTGGAAATAGTAAAATGTTAGTTGTTAAGAGATTTTTATTTCCAACAAATGTATGGCATTCTACAACTTTATATGCGGAAAGTTATTCAGATTTAAAATCTCTCCCCTCAACCATAAATAAAAACAATTTTGTTTCTTGTATTTCTTTTGGATCATCTGATTGCAACTCGCGCTGTTATAGAGGGGCTGAATTTCACTATATTAGACATGGATAGTGATGAGATCGTACTTATGTTTTACTTATTTCTTTTTCTCTTCATTTTTCTAGTGCATATTATATATAATATATAAAATTGAGATTAAACTGTTTTAAAGCATCTCTCTCTCACACACACACGCATACAACATGGAATCCAAATCATCATAATATTCGGTACGAGTTTACGTATTCCCTGATTGCCAGCCAAGCTTTCTGCAGTTAGCGACCTCATCGTTCACACCAAGCCATAAAGATGTGTCTTCCGTGGAAGATTTTTATATATTCTGATAATGTTTAGAAGAATTTTTCACCAAAGTTAACATTTAAAAAGTAACGCTAGAATGCTTATTAATTATAACCAAATTTTACTTTTTCAATGCATGACATGATGACATTTTTAGGAAATATTCAGAAAATATTAAAATTTGACCATTTATAAATCTACACATATATAAATTTGGAAAAGTTCATAAAAGTAAGAAAATTAATACAGAATCTGTATTAGACGTAGCGTCATGGAACAAAAAGAACGAACGAATATTCCCGTTATTGGGTGCGAACTCCCAACCTAGTGTTCCAAAGTCAAGTACGTGTGCGTTTGCGTGTGTATGCGTGCTGGTATCACACTTTATCCACTTGACCACAGTAACAAACTACAAAGTGGTATACCACACACAGAAACACGACAAAAACTATTCAAAGAAATTAATTTGTATGTTTGTTTGTTTAATTTTTTTTTTTTTCCTCGCTAGTTAAACGCTCCAACAGTCACAAATGGGAAACTGCATATTTTACATTTTCATCGAAATAATGATAAGAATTAGATCAATGTTACAATTACGTTATTGACACATTATTTCCATATAACTACTTTTTTCTATGATGATAAATAATTGAATACACGTGGAGATATCCAAGCAGAATGCCGTACAATTGTTGAGAATTAAAATCTCTGAGCACCTTATTATTAATTTCAACAATACCATGAGGTCGGATTAATTAGGAACAATTACCAAACTTCCGCTGTTAATGATGAGACCATAATTGGAGCTGTTAAGTACAACGCGCCGAGTCAGATGGCTTCGTTTGATAGGAATGCACCTTTTACAAGCTGAAACTAACATTATCTTCTGATGCTAATATTTTATAACAGTGTTTACAATAGCGACTGCTTTGATCCTGCAGAACATCCGCTGAAGTCAAGTCTTTATTAGGGAGAGACCATTTAATTTCAAGGGGGGGGGGGGCAGGACTAGTAAAGATTTGGCAGGACTAGTATATTTCTCAGTATACTAGTCCTTCTGGCTACAAAGCAATTTGTGTTAAATTCAAGCCCTGGGTCATGTGTGCATTCAGTACCAACCATTTCAGCAAATGGGTGTCGTTTTTTACAATTTGATTACACATATCTTTAAATGGTGATTATTCACTTTATTTGGATCCCCATACATCCATATTCCTTAAACCGGATTGAATGTCACGTGATGTGACGTCACAATGAAAGCTACGCAAGTTGAAAAATAAATTCATACTACCATATATTGTGATGATTTAGACCCAATGTGCTCTTTTCTTGACTCAGTTCAGTACCTGGCCACGGGTGGGTATAAAGTGCGAAAAGGACTCCTTTTCACGAAAAGGACTTACCGTCTACGAAAAGGACTGATGATGTTTTTACTAACAGTTTCAACCAATATTGTTATTTCACAAATGAAACTATTTTGTGTAGTAACTCATTTTACATAGCATTTAATATATTTTTTTACTATAAAGTGTTAAAAATGGGTCCTTTTCGCCAAAGAGGACTTACCGTCTGGGAAAACGACCCAGAACCTTTTTACTAACAGTTTCAATCAATATTTCTATTTCACAAATGAAATTTTTTTTGTTGTAGCAACGTCTGCGAAAAGGACCGAGGATGATTTTACTAACAGTTTCGATCAATATTTCTATTTCACAAATGAAATTATTTTGTGTAGTAACTCATTTTACATAGCATTTAATATATATTTTTACATTAAAATGTTAAAAATGGGGTCTGAGTATGTTAATGCCTTTTTTAAAAGTAGATTTATGCAGGATTTAACTCATTTTACATAGCATTTAATATATATTTTTACATTAAAATGTTAAAAATTAGGGTCTGAGTATGTTAATGCCTTTTTAAAAAGTAGATTTATGCAGGATTTATCTTTATACTAAATAAACCTTGTATACTAAAACAATGAGCACCACAAGTTATTTCATTGGCAGAATTTATAATGTATTATTTAACACTATGCACATTATTATTGAAAGTGTACACTGTACTAGAGCAAAGATAAAAAGAAGCCCTTAATTAGTTTAATTGCAAACAATAATAGTGAGAGCATCTAACCATCAATGTGCAAAACCTGTTTGATTAATGCCGCTACAAGTAAACATCATATTAATACCGTTTGTTTAATACATTGTTTGATCAGTGTGTCCTTAATTGGCAAAAACCCCTATGATTAACGCCGCTATAATTAAAGTACTATTGATGACATTTTTCAATTTACTGAATTTAATACCATTACAGAACACAAAATATAATGCTGACTTGAAATAACTTTGTGATCTTTGGCTACATGAAAGTGTTATTATATTATTTATGTTTAATGTAATAAAATATATATTCAGAAATCAATATTTAATGGATTGAATATGTGCATTAAATTAAATATTTTAAAATGTTTCAAAGGTTAAAATATAAATTAGTTGGTTTAATGGTTTGAGATTTTACTCAAAAGATAACACTGATAACAGTGACAAACATGAAAGCATGGAGGCAAAAAATCCAACAAATGCAACTCATGGAGGACATTCCAACAGGGAGAAAAGATGGTATGTACTTCGTGATTGACAATTCAAGAAATGTTGCAAGTCATAGAAATGGAAAGAGGTCTGAAATATGGGACGACTGTGGTGCTTGGAATAAAGCAGCAACCCCAACTGTGGTTAAACGGTAAGGACAATATTGTTTGAAAAAACAGGTGGACAAGAAACGTAAATTCATTGCAATAGAACCTCAACCAAGTAAAAATGATATCCTTACAATCCACCATCTCTACCAAACACTCAACGCTTCAAACGCCGGTAAAGACCAGTTTAAGAGGATAGTATCTTGGTTAGAAAACTGTCCGACATTTATGCCGTACTTCCCGACAAATGTGGCCATTGTTGAGTATATTGGAACATTTCTTCCAAGAGAGTACCATGGGAATGTCATAAATTCAGACAGAAACATAAAATGCATAAGAACGAAGCAATCAGTGAGGAATGACTGAAAGAAGAACTGAAGCTTGATTCAGTGAAAACAGTAGAAAGGAGGATGAATAGGCAGAGAAACGATGACTATCAAAAACAAAGAAATGTTTGTCAGCTGAAGAATATAAAATCCTCCATAAACAGAGCGTCTCGCTCTCATTAGAAATAAAGAATGCAGCTGACCAGATTATGTGTAGAAGAAATGACGAAAAGTCACAAATTTGTAAAGAGTGTCAAACATATCAGTGGTATTCCGCATCCTGTAATAACACTCTACACAGACCAGCAAATAAACGACATAAAACGTTTTTCCTGCAGAGATGATTTTAAGTATTGATAAGACATTCAACCTCAGAGATTTTCATGTAAAACCTACCGTTTACAAAGATTTATCAGTTATGCGAAGGTCATCTTTAGACCATCCCATATGTTTCGTCTTTAAACAAATAAAAATCAACCTATATAACATATACATATTTCAAAAGGGCAAAAATTATCTATCATCTGATATAACTGTTATTTTTTTAATTGTTAAATTGCTTTTGTTTTCATACATTGAACTTTATACGCAATGGTATTTTCTGGTAATTTTCCTTTTCGGCGCGTGTGCACCAGCAACAGCGCATGTCAGTCACATGTTCACGCTTGCGGGTCATTAAATGGCTATGAATATTCATAGAATTAATTTGGCCAATGAGAAAAATGAATTCTCTATAACCCGATGCTTGACGTTTTTTCGTATGTTAACAAACAACAAAGCTACAACGGGTCAAAGTCGGTGAGGATTTGTGCGCCATCCAAGCTAAATACAGGTATCAGTCATATATCACAATAAAATTTACGCTTTTCTCTTTAAAATGATGTATAAATCATTAAATTCTGTAAATATTTTGTACCCCGCATTTAGCACCAAAACTTTAAAATTTACCGACTTGTCGATCGGGTGACCCGTCCGCCATTTTGGACATTTGACCCGAGAAAATTTTATATCTACAAACTATTTGTTCATAATCTTACAAAATATTTTGTTCTTGTGATTTTAATAGCAAATTAAATTGTTTTGATCAGAATATGACATTATCGCTTTGCTTATTTCTAAATAATGTGGAAATTACGTATACCCCCACCCACCTGCAAAACAATGCTAGTTCGCAAAATGTATTTTCACAATTTTTTTATAATTACAGATATAAAAGCTTCCATTGTGGATATGAATTGATTCAATATGGAAGGGAGATCGCTAGGCCATTTCTGTACTGAAATACAGCTTAGTGAAGAACACTTGAATGAACTGACTTCAAAAAAATCTCTTGAAAATTGTCATGTGAAAATTGGTGTTTTGTTGGAACTTAACACTTTCTTGAAAAGTGCAGCAAAAGTAATAGATGTTGCTAAATGTCTGCAGACGAAATTGTCTGTTGTTAGTGATGCAACGTTGAGGACAAAATTAACCAGATTGCTTGAAGTAAAGAAAAAACTTGTTTAAAAAAAAAAGTTAAAGGTTCTGTTGAGGATTTACAACAGCAGCCATTTGAACTACAGTCTAAAACGTTATTTGCGACTCAGTGTAAATCAGCTGAATTTGTAACTCTTAAGACTGAGATGAAACTTGAAAGTCCAATACAAGATACAGATTTGTGCAGCCAGCAATCTGTCCAGGCAGACAACTGTTCTGTAAATTATGATGGAACTTCTCATTCAACTGACATGGATAATTTTGATAAAGCCCAGTAAAAGACTCTGAATGTATATGATTATGAACTGAATAAGAAGAAAAAGACTTTAAACAAATTGATGAATGAGATTGAAAAATCCAAAAATGAATCTGAAAGCCTTAGAAAATAAGGTTGGTCACTTTGGTGTGAGAAATGTAAACTAGCGTGATGAAAAGGCTAGAATTACACGACAAGCATTACGAGAATCTAAAGCTCATGTGCGAGGACTTACAAAAATCGTTGGAAAGCTCCAAAATGTGAAAGAGGAAAATAAGCAATTTGCACTTGAAAATGAAATATTGAAAAAGAAACTAGATGTGCTAAATGAAAAAAAGCTGATAATTGACAGTGCAGAGAACAAAAAACTCAATGCCCAAAAGTCTGCAAGTTACTACAAAATGAAGGCAAAGAAACTGCAGCAGCAAATAAAGAGTGGGGAGAGTCCTAATATTGATAAACTTAAACACATTTTAGCGGGGAAAAACCAAGAGCTACACAATCTGCAAGTTAAAGTTGAAATGCTTACAGAAGAGTTAAATGAAAAACACTATACTCAAAATTTGGATGGCTCGTACACTGACAATGTAAGACTGTGTGTGATTGAACTTGCTGCACTCGAGGTTGCGACTGAAAAAAATCTCCCCAGCTATACAAGTAGTATCTCGACATATTTTTACACACAAAATTGAGAAAAGTGATCTGCCCAACAGTACATCTGTGCAAACAATTGTCCATGAAGGACACGACCTTGCAAAGGCTTTCCTAGCTGCAAAACTAGACACTGTGAGGTCTTGGGCCCTTAATAGAGATGGCACGACCAGAAAGAAAAAGAAAATAGTGGACACATCTATTACACTAGACAGTGGTGATGTAATAAGTTTGGGGTTTACCCGTGTTACCCATGAAAATGCAAGGACTATCCATGATGTGACCAAGAAACATATAACAGAACTGGCACAGTTGAAAAGTGAAACAAGTTTGTCTGCAGAACAAATGAAAATGACTGTATCCGAATCTGTGCAAATTCCACAACACACCCCTATTAGAAATAACAACATGTGTCAACTACAAACACCATCCCGTACTATAAATACATCTGTGAGCAATGCCTTTATTACCGACTCATTAAGTAAACTTGCATTAACCATGTGTGATAGAGCTAGCAATGAGAAGCTAGCAGATAAACTCGAGGACCAATGGCATGATGAAGTTCTTAACCAGTGTGATGATGACCAAAAACAATCGGTATTACACTTCCACTGTATGGCCCATGTTCTTCTGGGATTCCATAAATATGCCTGTATTGACTTGAAAAGCCTTGAAAGCACAATATTCAAAGAAAGTGGACGACTTGGTCGAGATGCACTGACACAGTTTAAGTTCTGGACTAAAAAGGAAACTTACGTTGAACGTGTTGCAAGGACCGTTTCTGATACCTTTGGACCTGTCGGTGACCATTACGGATTACGTGACCGCTTGGAAGCATATTGTTCTCAGAACAGAATAAAGTCTATCATTGGAAGTTACCGAGACAATCGGTTGAACTCATTGTTTCAGACAGCTGCTGAAGTTCTTCTTCATGCTGAAGATGTCATGGATGTGATAGACACCATTACTAAGCCAAACCAGAAACTTGTATCAGTTCAAGCAGACCTCAAGTTTGATGTCATTAAAGTTATGCTGCAGTGCTTTGGGCTTTTGTACATCAAGGTAACAGGCCCCTACTGGAACCTGGTCACAATGGGTGAAGTTCCATACCTTTTGTTGTATACACATATACAGGACCTGGCCAGTTTTCTAAAGCAATGTTCTTCAACGCCAGAAACTCTGCTGAATCCGGAAGGACACTGGAAATCTGACGACACTTCAGATCTTTATGCAGTACCTCACCACAAAAGACTCGCACTGAAATTGTTTGTTGTTGCGAAAAGGACCCATTTTTAACACTTTATAGTAAAAATATATATTAAATGCTATGTAAAATGAATTACTAAACAAAATAATTTCATTTGGGAAATAGAAATATTGATTGAAATCATCCTCAGTCCTTTTCGTAGACGGTAAGTCCTTTTCGCGAAAAGAACCGGTCCTTTTCGCACTTTATACCCACCGCCTGGCCACCATTGTAAAAGTTCATAGCTATCAATAATTTTCGTCTGGAAGCTTCTTGATGACAGTTACGGTGCTGAGCATTCAATAATCAGGATTTAATAGAATTTGCTTAAACTATATTAGTATTAAATTTCAGAACAACAATTAATATTTAATTTAAGATGCGTAAATGCGCCTACATGACAACATTGACATACACTTTGTTTTTTTAGTAATGTTCCGGCTACAAGTGTTAGGTGGTGAATGGTAAACGGTCTGTAAATTCTTTCTACAATATACATACAGCGATACAACAGATCAACTAACTTCTAAACTTAAAGGTTCTTCTTTTTGTTTTCTTAAGAAAAGCCTTGTGGGTGAAAACTTGGCTAGGAGTGATTGTTCTCTCTGCTTGTCCGAACGGTATGCCGCCAGCCTTGCCTCCATAGTTTTTGTAATCTTCTCTATCAAAGAGTGGCTAACAAGGGAGGTAATATGCTCTTTGCCTTTTTCTTATTTTTTAATTTTTAAAACAGTATGTTATCGGTTTATCTCTCTATCTATCCTTACCTTCAACTGGGACCAGAATTACACTAGTCATGTTGACCTAGATCAGTCAACTTTGTTAACCTTACTTACAGGCCACGATGGGTCCTTGGGATCCTTAGATTTTAATTAATTAAAGATTAAAAGGCCACGAGGGGTTCTTGGAAACCTCAGAATTGAAGTCCAGTGAAAAAAAAACAAAACAACGGACGTTCAAATCAACAAAGGAAAAGTAAAATTATTCTGCCAATGCTACACGTGTGTTGGTGAAGAGCTATGATGAGCGTAGTTAGTGACATATACTGATATAGAATAATTTGGGTAATTCCTGTAATTCACTCAGCGGGTGCTAATATCCATTTGTCATTAAGACCCACACGGGGTCTACATGGCCAGTAAGTGGATTACCTTGTGGTTTTGATTCCATCTTTACTGAGTTTTTATTCTTATGATGTATCACCCCCCCCCCCTCCGATCCACTCAATTACACTAGCGCTTCAATATTGAAGCATTTATTATTTTGTGGTATAATTGTGAACTTTGACTTCTGTACCTGACTACGGCACCTATCGCCTAGTCCTCTTATGAGGGCAAATTCACCACTGCTTTGGCTTTAATCTCAACGGATCACTGTGAACCTCATATCCATATCAAAAGGGAACGCATTATATATATATATATATATATATATATATATATATATATATATATATATATATATATATATATATATATATATATATATATATATTCCAATCCCTGAGTACCGTATATAATCGCTTTAAAAGACACCAAAAAGCTTTGCAAAAAATGTGTATTTTTCACGAAAAAAGTTAATTTTTCATTAAGAAATCGTCTTTTTCACGACGATTTGTCAAGTCATTATTGTAAATATCTTCATAAAAAAACGTAAAATCTTTGCATCATGGCCTAAAATGTTAAAATTAAGCGTTTTGTCATGAATAAACTTGTTATGATGCGTCCTCTTTCTTCACGAAAAAATTACCAATTTTCCTGAGGATTTTTTGTTTCGCGAAAAATGCACATTTTCGTGAAGATTGAACTTTTCTCACGAAAAGCGTAACCATTCCGAGAAAAATTTGCATCGACGAAGAAGGGCAATTATTAGTGAAGATAGTGATATTCTTCATGAAAGATTACACTTTTTTTGGAAAATTGCTTGGACGTGTAATGAATTTTTTTTCGTAAAAAAAGTGACATTATTAATGAAGATTACATTTTGTTTCCACTATAAAAGGAACATTTTAGTGAGGACTTTTACTATTCATTGTCTCAATTAGCAATTCTTCCTGAAGATTTTATTCTTTTCGTTTAGAAATAATTTTATCGTGAGCTTTTACAACTTTACGTCAAGAAAGCACTGAAATCAGTCCTGATGAAGATTGTATCACTGGTCACTTTAGTCATTAAATGCGCCAGCAGTTTGAAGGTAACCCTCACGGGTTTATAAGGTAAGGGACAATAAAAGATCGGTTACCTACCAATAACTAGGTAGTATAAAAAACGGGCTGGGCCTAAAACCTTGTGGCATATCAGCATACCCAAAACCCTATGTACGCCATGGATACCTAAGTACATTTATTGATGTTTGTTAATGTTCATCTATTGACTGTCTTCACGTAGTACACATGAATGCGCGGACAAGCCACCAAAATCGGTTAACTGGCTTAGGCGGGTAAAAAAAGATCTTGGTACTTCATATGTAATCATTGTCTGGTCACAGAGCCATAGTGTTTGCAGGGGTAAGCTACGATAAATTATAAAATCTTCATGAAAAGGTTACTTTATTAATAAAAAGTACACTTTTCATGAAGAACGTAACTTTCTTCACGAAAAACGTGCCCCTATGAGTCGATGCAAAATTTTCATGAAAAAGTTACGTTTTTCGAGAAGAAACGACAATTTTAATGAAAGATGCGATTCTTTTCACAAAAAAAAGTTACAGTCTTAATGAAAATATAGCTAAGTTCATTTCTGGTTTTACTCTCCAATTTCCGGAAAAATAGGGCTATTTCTGTCTTCGATAAATCTCAGTTCTTTTTCTAGCTGTGACCTATTCGTTTCTTCGCTATTTAAATAACCAAATAAAAAGGCGGACGGTGGTGAAGATTTTGAAATGAAAGAACTTGAAAATCACGCATATAAAGATGATGATATAGTGCCAACACAATCTAAATATGGTAATTATAATATATATATATATATATATATATATATATATATATATATATATATATATATATATATATATATATATATATATTAATAATAATAAAAATAAAAATACCGAATTGGTGGATTAATGAAATCAGGAAATAGACGAACTTTTAGTATGTTTCTCTTCAAGCGAGAAAGCAAGAACTAAAGAACAAATTGTCAGAATATTTACCCAGCAAGAAGAAAGAATGAGAGGACAATATAAAAAAACTCTTGAAGTTGGTGTTTTAAAAACTTAAGCTTTTAAAACAGAACTTGAACATGTTAAACACATAAAAAGACTTAAAGAAGAAAGGAAGGAAGAAACAAATGATCGTGAAAAAATGCATTCCGAATGCACTAGACAGAGTTAAACTATGAGGTCACAACTAGTTGCAAATATAGAAAAATTTGAAATATTTACAAGCTCTGCATAGAATTTTTTTTAAAGAAATGATAGAAAAAAAATTTAAAAAATGATAGCATTTTTTTAAAAAGAAGTGATACGAAGGAAACTTCCACTAGCAGAGGGACATAAACTGTTATTCATGGACTTAAACTGTTATTCAGGGACTTAAACTGTTATTCTGAGACTTAAACTGTTATTCAGGGACTTAAACTGTTATTCTGAGACTTAAACTGTTATTGAGGGACATAAACTGTTATTCAGAGACTTAAACTGTTATTCAGGGACTTAAACTGTTATTCAGGGACTTAAACTGTTATTCAGGGACTTAAACTGTTATTCAGAGAAAAATGCGTGACAAAAGCTTCAATATCCGTAGCGATAGAAGTAAATGTATTAACAATTATTTTGCGTATAGCAAATTTGGTAACAAGTACTTTTTTCTACTACACCACCACCTTCTCCACCTAATCATACACCTCCTGAACCTACTCCACCTCATCCTACCTCAGGATAATAATTTTTTAACTGATCACACAGGCCTGAAATATTTAGCCGGTTATTTGTTTCAGTTAGTGAAAAAAGTAAAAAGCAGCAATGGCAACACCTGGTATTATCATGGCGTGATAAACTGGTAATTCAACGATACAGTACAAATTGTTTTTTTCCTTGCTGAACATGTTATTTTACATGCTTAGCACTTGTGGGTTTGTAATTTGCATTGTTGATCAAAGGTATACACAAAGTATAAAGAATAAAATGGTCCTTAACCTGTTTCAAAAAATAAACCATGAGAATTAAAATAAATGATTGTTTGTTTATTTCCTGGTCGGTATTGTTTATGGTGTTTCTAAATGACATGTGTGCTTAGTAAGTCTGAGTAAGGAATTAGTAGATATGACAGTAGGGACATCATCAACATCATAGTCCATCTCCTATACATAATTTTTACTCACTTTTTCTTATTTGTTGTAGTCTACAATTTCTTGTCGTACTGTTACAAATTGTTTATCAGACTTTGGAATACCGTTTTTTGTTGCATCGTTATCTATGTAAGGGTTTAACCCCAGTTTAAACGAGTCACTGTATATCTGTAAATTGTTGTTGTGTCCGACAGTAGTACCCATTTTCGTCAGCCTGTCATTCGCAAATGAAAAAAAAATATCGTCACCACCAAAATCACAGTCCATTTTCACTTTTGAATATTTTATGTATTGTTGTAATTTTACCACAGTGGTTTAGTCTGTGTCGTAATCTTGCTCTTCTAAAATGAATACCTCCAATAGCTTTTATAACAGTGTGTGATACTATAGACACAGACTGTGTAATATATGTTTTGTGACACTAAAACACAGATTATATAACACCTTATGCTTCGATTCAGTCTAGCTATTCCATCATTTTGTATGTCCGATGCTTTCGTGTAAGAAGAAGTGGGTACAGACTGTAGTTTCATCTTTGTCTACCACATAATTATTTTCATCAGCTGATGATGTTTTCTAATATTCAATAGTACCTACCCGATAATTATATTTATGTTTGTAAGCAGCTAACGCAACAGCAGATGTAGGCTTCCAATAATCTTGGTGCACAGTTTTATGTTCTTCTGATCCATTATCTATCAAGCATTTGCTTTGGCCCTTTATGTATCTCCCAGTCATAATGTGGTAGAATTTTAAATTGGTAGCAGATTAAATTAAATTGTTTCATATCTATGCTCTTGTTATTTTATTTGAACGCATCATCATGTGGTAAATGTATTCTGCATTCAGACAGCAGTTTTTTCACTTGGAAATAAACATGAAATGTGTATACTGACTTTACTAACTCTGGTATATTTTTGTCTATCGAATGCATTAAGGAAATCCCGCGACCACATATTACCATTCACACTGCACAGATGAGTTCACTCTGCCAGAATCCCATGTTACATTGTGCACTGTCATCTGTATTTTTTTACAGAGTCATCACTGTCAACAGGGCCATCGCAAGTTCGCGCTGGAAGAAAAGGCGCCCCGGGCGAGCGTCGCCTTCGGCACCCCCCCCTCAGGAAAAAATAATGCAAACTCCGCGAAATGCCCCCCCCCCTCATTCTTAGCGCCCCGAGCGATCCCCCGTTTCGCCCGCCCCTTAATACGGCCATTACTGTCAAATGTTGAAGTGTAGTTTTCAAAAGTGTTGAATGATACCTTTATCCGTTGAGTATATTTGATCTCGTTTAATGTATTTGATATGTTAACTTCATTAAGGTGGGTTAACGACCTTACTGCATTAAACTGAGTTGCGGCACAAGGGTAAGGTGCTGTTTTTAAAATCTGGAATCCATTATTTAGATTAAAACTTTAGTATGCAACTATAATTTCTTGTGCAAATATATTGATCATCGATTTGCTGTTTTTCCACTGTTACGACTCTAGGTCTTAAAACTATTTAACAGAAAGAAAGTGAAACCAACCATTTAAATAATATCAACAAGTTATGTATTTCCCTATAATACAAAGTGAAATTTAAGATATACTTACAATATTGTGAATCAAATTCCGAATAATCTTAAATGTCCTAATCACAAGTCCAAAAATACAGAATGTTCCGAATGAGTTCCAATAGTCTTGAATATCCTGATATAACACAATGATACAGCCCAAAATGTCATTGAATGAGTTCACAAAGTCCAAAGTAATGTATTAATTCAAAAGTCAATGAATATATTAAGTAAATAATTCCTCTCGAATTATAACTGATTTCAACGGCTCAAAGAATAAAATCAGATTTCAAATAGATTCACACAGACTGATCTAAAACAGGAATTAATTATTTGTTTACCAAATCCCTATTTATACATATTTTCACTTGACCTATATCAATAGGATGTGAAGCAATAAAATGGGGAGGGGGGCAGTCTAACTATCAACAATACTGGCCTTCAACTCAAATCCTTGTTAACATTATGTTTACTAGTGACCTGAATCTAAAGTGACACTTACCTTCATGACACACATTATAGATTAAATTTACATAACACCGCCCCTAATAAGGAAAAAGAAAGATTTATGCAATAAAGCATTCTGTTATATATTTGTCAAATATGCATATGAAACAATAATAATAAAAATTACATTGGAAGATGTTTTACAAATGATACTCAGCTTAATTACACAAAATATACATAAAATAAAGCAATATGGTACTTCTATACACGTGAGAGTGCATCTGCAATCACATTATCTTTTCCCCTGATGTATCTAATGTCAATGTTGTATTCTTGCAGCGTTAAACTCAACCTCAACAATCTCTGATTTTTATTTTTCATTTTGTTAATGAAAGTAAGGGGACTGTGACCATTGAATACAACAATCGGATAAAGAGCTGAATTGGCATACACTTCAAAATGTTGCAAAGCCAATATCAAAGCCAAACATCCCTTCTCAATTGTGGTATAATTTATCTGGTGCTTGTTTATTTTTTTATATTTTGTTAAATAGCACAATGGATGATCCACACCATTTTTATCTTCTTGAATCAACACTCCACCAATCCCTACACCACTTGCATCAACAGACATTTTAAATAATTTGCCGAAATTTGGTGCTGAAAGAACTGGTGCACTCTCAAGTATGGCCTTTAATTTGTCAAAAGATTCCTGACATTTGTCAGACCAATAAAAAACTTGGATTTCTTACTCAACAAATTTGTCAGAGGTTCAGCAATTATGGAAAAATTTGAGCAAAATTTCAGATAATATCCAGTCATACAAAAGAATCGCACAAGTCACTTTTAACTACTAGATACCGGCAATTCAGAGATAGCCGTGACCTTAGTTTCCACAGGTTTAACTTGACCTTATCCCACAATATGTCCTAAAAATGTGACACAAGCATGGCAAAACTCACTTTAGGATAAATATACCGTCAGATTTGCATCACGGAGTCGATCGAAGAATTTCTGAATGGTTTACAAATAATCTTCCCAGGTGTCGTTGTAGATAATGACGTCATCGATGTACGCGTCATAATTATGTAGACCAGACGTTAATATGTTCATAAGACGTTGGAATGTTGCCCGAGAACTTTTCATTCCAAAACGCATCACTTTATACTGATATAGCCCATCTGGAGTTGCAAATGCCCGAATTTCTTTTGCACTTTCCTTTAGTGGAATTTGCCAGAATCCTTTTAAAAGGTCAAACTTGGTGACATATTTTCCATTTCCAATTTTGTCGATGCAATCATCTATTATTGGCATTGGAAATGAATCCATTTTGGTGACACTGTTGACTTTTCAATAGCCAGTACACATGCGGAATGTATTATCTGGTTTAGGCACAAGAATACATAGTGAACTCGTTACTTTTACTTGGTCCTATAAAATCATTATTCAGTAAATACTGAATTTCTTTCTTCAAATATTCCTGTTTGAAACGATTCATCCTATAAGGATGCTGTTTCACAGGTGTAGAATCTACAACATAAACGTCATGATGGATTGTATTTGTTCATGCTGGAACATCAGGAAACAAGTGCTCATACTCATGTAATAGCTATTTTAGTTCATTCCTTTCCTGTTGTTGTAGATGTGAAAGTTTCTGGTCCAGATTGTTTAATATTTCTGAAGTTTGGTTAAACCAGAGCCACTACTGTCAGATTGCATTCCATCGTTTACATTCTCATTGTGTGGGACAGGTACGACTAAAGTGACTGAATAATTAACTGTGCTATCTGTCAAAATACTCCTTTCACATGTTTATATGACAAAGTTGTTCCTGTTTCCGCTTCCCAGGAGTGTTAATGATATAATTTAAGTCATTTACTCTCTTTTCAACTGGATAAGGACCATATAATTTAGCCCGAAGAGGATTTTGAGGTATGGGCAAGAGAGCCAGAACGTTCTCATCAGGTTTAAAACTCGTTTCCTGCGTATTTCTGTCATACCTTAATTTCATTTTTTACTGGGTAGTGTGAAAATTAGTTCTTGCTACTTCACAGGCCTTTGACAACTTGTATTTGAAATCAGAGGCGTAGTCAAGAAGATTAATCTTTGAATCTTCATTTGAAAGAAGTTTCTCTTTCAATAATTTCAATGGTCCACAGACAGTATGTCCAAAAACTAGTTCAAAGGGACTAAAACCCAATGACTCTTGAACTGATTCCCTAACAGCAAACAGCAACAAATGAACACCCTCATCCCAATCCTTTCCTGTATCAAAGCAATGTGACCGAATCATATTCTTCAAAATTTGTTGAAATCTTTCCAAAGCCCCTGGACTTTCAGGGTGATAGGCAGAAGATCAAAACTGTTGGATGCCCAATTCATGCATAACTTTTTGGAAAATTCCAGACATAAAATTTGACCCTTGATCAGACTGGACAGATTTGGGAAGGTCAACAAGTGTAAAAGAAAACTTTACCAAAACGTTAATAATGGTTTTAGTTTTAATATTTCTGAAAGGAATTGCCTCTGGAAATCTTCTAGATGCACACATTATGGTCAACAAGTATTGGTTGCCTGATTTGGTCTTAGGTAAGAGACCGACACAATCTGCCATTATTCTGCTAAATTGTTCGTTAAATGCAGGAATAGGTTGCAGATGAGCCTTGGGTATCTTCTGATTGGGGTTTCCTACCATTTGACAAGTGTGGCAGGATCTACAGTACTTAGAAACATCACTTTAACTTTTCGGTGAATGAAAATGATTCAAGATCTTGTGATAAGTCTTACTGACTCCTAAATGACCAGCCAAGGGAGTTTCAGGGGCTAGACTAAGAATTTCCTGTCGATATGACCTCGAAACGACAATTTGATCGCTCACTGACCACTCGTCACCAACAGGTACCTCGGGTGGTCTCCATTTTCTCATAAGGACCCCATTTTTCATAAAGTAACAACCTGGGACATGTGTAACTTCAGTTTCACTAATAGCCCTCTGAAACAAACAGGAGATCTCAGGATCTTGTTCCTGTTCGACAACGAGTAATTGCCTTTTGTCACCCTGATTAGAATAGATAGAATGAGTTGTAAAAAGAGGATCACTGTCATCAATACCTATTGGTTGATCAATATCAGGAGACAAAGTGACCTCATCAAAAGACTGACCAATAAATGTGTCAGCTAAAGGAATAATTTCCTGATCAACATCATTCTCAAGAGCTCTTTTTGCCATAGCTCTGGTAACTGCACAAGCAGGATACAAATCACGGATTTCAATCTCAATGGGATCAACTCTTTGATCCAAAGAAGGCTTTTCAGTACAAGTGGATTAACCACGACCTTATCTCAAGCTAGGTCATTGCCAAGTAACAAATGAATACCTTCTAAAGGTAAAGAAGCCCCAACAGTCACAGGTTCGGAAACTAAGTCTGATGCCAAATTGACACAATGGAGAGGAACATTTACAAAGCTGCACTCTAGTCCCTGAATAAGAACACTTTCACTAGAAGAAGACTTCGCAGACAAAGGCAAAGTACCTGATACCAAACGACTCAGAGAAGTGTTATGTATGATGTTTATATATCTAACTTTTGTCTATGATTGTAAGTTGTATGGTTATTTGAAAATACAATCTTAACTTTTGCCCAGTTATTTACATAGTATTTTCATAGGCATTTCGCAATTAGACTGTTGTGACATATGTCAGGTAGGCCAGTATTTTTCCATTAGAAATACTCTTATTCTGATGTGACATAGGTCATGTGTATTTATATACAGATTATGGTAAACAAATTCATTCCTGTTCTACAATTTCGGTTCTAAAAGATCTGTCTGTAAGGAATTTATTTTAGTTGTGTTGTTGAAATCAGATATAATTTTAGAGGAATTATTTATCTACAACATTCATTGGAAATATGAAAGTGCTTATTGACTTTTGGATTAATACATGATTTTGGGATTTATGTAAACTCATTTAAATACATTCTGGATTACATATTTGTGGTACATCAGTATATTCAAGGCTATTGGAATTCATTCGGAACATTCTATTATTTTGGGCTTGTGATTAGGACAATAAGGATTATTTGGAATTTGACTCACAAAATGTAAGTGTCTTTTGAATTTTCACTTTAATTGTCTGGAAATAAATAGCTTGTTGATTTTACTTACATTATTGGTTTCACTTTCTTTCTGTTACATATTTTTAACACCTATAGTCTTAACAGAAATCGAGAGCTCGTCCGGGATGTGAATTTCTTTAAATTACAATATAAATTGACTTTGTTTTGGAATTTTCATTGTCCCTGGGAAAGATTATTATTTCACCCGTTTGAAAAATCTTTAGTAAAACCAACAAGCGTTCACAATGTCATCTAAGGTTGAGAATTTTGTTTCAGGTCCTACCCATATAGAGTTAGACTCTATGAAAAAGGATGAGTTGATTGAGCTTGTCCTACATTGTGATCTTTTTGAAGCGAAAGCGTCTTTGAAAAAGCAAGATATAAAGAATATTTTAATTCCATATTTGGTGGGAAAGGACATTTTGGATTATAGCGCTTTGGGTTTAATTCATAAGTCGGTATCTTGTTTTGATTGAAAATTAAGGGAATTACAGCTAAAAAAAACCAGATAGAATTAGAATGAAGAACGCTTCAGCTTCAGAAAGAGGAAACAGAAATAGAAATGCAGATGCAGAGAGAGATAAAGAGGAGAGGGAAATGAAGGAAAAGAAAATGCAGATGCACAGAGAGAGAGAGAGAGAGAGAGAGAGAGAGAGAGAGAGAGAGAGAGAGAGAGAGAGAGAGAGAGAGAGAGAGAGAGAGAGAAGAGACAGATGCAAAGAGAAGAAAGGAAAATGCAATATAAATTAAAACAATTAAAACTGGCAAGAGGAGCACCCCCATCCTTTACATACAAGTTTTAGGTTTTGATGTTACCAGATATATTAGGCAAGTACCCCCTTTTCATGTCGAATTTAGCAGGGAAAAATAACAACTATTTGATAGGTGGTGCTCAGCCAAGAAGGTTGATCAAATTACGATAACCTCAGACAGCTTGTATTAATGAAAAAGAGTTCACGAGGTGCATCCATAGTGATGTTAAGACCTATCTTGACGAGCGAAAAGTGGAAACTTTGAAAAATTATGCTCTCATGGCTGATAATAATTCCCTAACTCACAAAATTTCATTTGTCAATAAGTCTCCCTCTCAGCAGTAAACTTACTGTCTTTCAAATACCCAAAGTATTGTTCTTCTTTTGTCTCCGTAGAAGAGGATGCTGCTGTTCAACAACTCTTGTACTCCCAGGACAACGAGGTATGTCTTTGACATATCATTTATGTTATTAGAATATTGTTTTCTGCTAGCTCCCATATATTAAACGAGTCATCATTCCCTTTCCATTTCAATAGTGCATACTGTTCACCTTTCATTCTTATTGTCTGCAAAATCTTTTGAACTTTGTATATGTCGTCTTGTGCTTGTTGTATAAATATAGCTCTTGTTCGTAGAACATGTCCTTTGCATCCTGTCATTTAAAATCTTCTAGTTTGTAAACGTTTGGATCACCTAACTAATTACTTTATATATTTTAATATTTCCTCATTAAAGTTAGGAATATTTCCCTTTGAAAATATTTGTTTTGTAATTTGAAATTCTGACTGTTTCATTGATTTTTAATTTAAGAGTTCCAAATGTATCAGTTATCAAATGACCGAATAGATTGATCATACTCTTGATTTGTTTTTGTTTCCTTGCTCGTTTCCACTGGAGTAATGTATATTGAGGTGTGAAGAATGTTATTTTATCCCTCAAATAGCTTTTCAAAACGTCAAGCCATTTTCTGGTTTCCTTTTGATTGAAATACTTTCACACTGTAGTCTTTAGGGCTCTGTTAAATCTTTCACTACATACGCTTTTTTTGGTCTTAGTAAGTTGAAAAATATTCGATGTTTTCCTTTTTCAGCATATCTTGAACTATCCTTTTATGAAACTATTTTCCTTCAACAAACTATATCTTTTCGGGCATTCTGTGTTTGAGGATTTCTCTAAAAGTATCGTGTATGTCATCTCCATTTTTGGTTTTTGATTTCTCTGCCATAGCGTTCTTTGAGTAGACATCTATGACTGTAAGGATGTATTTTTATCCATTGTTGTATTGTTTATATGTTTGCACGCCAACAATGCCTGCCTGCTACTGGTCATCCACGTGACTATCATATCTCTTGTTCTGAATGAAAATAGGTGTCTACCTTGCTTGTGTAATGTGAAGGTAGATTGTTCAGTTAGCCATTCTTTAATTCAGAGTATTTTATTTTCTTGTTGTCCCATTTAAAATGTCACAAATATTTATTGATGTTTGTGTACTTTCATGATCGTAATAATGATGCCTTAAATGCTGATCTTTGTATTGCTCTCCAAAGTCTGCGAAAACATGTAGCGATTACTGTATGTTTGACAAATTGTCTTTAGGTGATATCAACAAGCCAATAGAACATTCATCTGCAATGAAAACTTTTATTTTCAGCAATTTGCAACATTTCTTTAATCCTTTCAAACGTATGAATAATTTTAGACTTATGTCAAATATTTCCACCCTGTTGGTTGATTCAAAAACAGTTACTTTATATAATGAGCCACCATATGCTTTTAAATTCGATCTGTTTTTGTCAAATTGTTGTAGACTGACCTTGTAAAATTTACGAGATTTTAAAGTTAAACGGTAGATTTAGACGAATAAAAATTCGTATATTTATCCAAATCAACCTCGGAATTTGTTTTTTCTTCGTACAGCGCTGCTTTGATCATCTTGTTATCAGAGTTCACGCTGCTTATCTCTATGCTACACTCTGTACATCTGCATCTTTTCTGAATCATTGTAGAATATCTTTTTGATGTTTGAAATCGACAAATCAACATTTGCATTCTCTTGTTTTATATTTTATAATTCAACTAGTGTTAAAGATAGTTTCAATGTTGTAAACAAATACACGTTACCATAGTTTCAGCCATCTAATGTTGTAAACAAATACACCTTACCTCTTGATACTGAGATTGTTGATTTTATGTTAAACTCATTGCACAATTCTGTCACATTTCTGAAAACTGTTGAGTTAACATAATTTAAGCATTGTGCCGTAATTTATGTGCGTAAATAATTTTGAATTATGTTGTGCTGTGCTGTGACGGACACAAAGTGTCCACCTTCGATCCGCTGCTGTAATTTTCCTACCTCACCAGCTGTGCTAGAGTAAATATATATTTTCTCAGTGTGACAATTTATTATGCATGGTTGAAGATCGTACTATTTTAAATATGCAAGTGTTCCAGCACAAAAAGTTGATAGTATGTGAAAGTTCTGTTGTTTGATTTTATCAGTGGCTCGTTTTTTATTTTATATGTTGTAATTGGGGGACAGTTTAAAATTGTTTCAGAACTCTCACACACAATCTACAGATGTTAACAAAAAGTTGTAAAAATATAAAGGTTAAATTGAGAAAGGCTGTCACAGTCTTTAGTCCATAGATTAAACTATCACAAAATTCAAATAAGAAAGATTAGCGGATATACTTTTAATGTGCAGACGAGAATGTCCTTTCGGACGAAGTGCGTCATCTGACAAATAAAATGCTATCTTCTAACACTAAGTGACTATTTAACTATGTCTTTCCGTTCTAGAGAGGTGTCGTGGTGGTCTGGATAAGTGTTCCTCTATCACACCTCTCTCTCTCATTGATCTTTGGTCGACAAATTTTAGATTATCTGACACTTTTTGGTGACATTATGTCAATATGTGGACCTTTATAATACATAATAGCTAATATATTTGAAAGTATTCAGAAATGCAGGAAGGTTCACATTAGTAAATGAAATGTTTTCGGCTTCAAAATGAATATCATACTAAAACTGAGAAAATTAATCTCGAGCTTGACATAATTAGGTTTCGTTCCATAGCACACTTCGGCACTGAGTGTGTTGAGAGTGAAATTGATAACTTAATTGACGGAACTACTATCTATCATTATGGAAAACATTCGTTCCTTTTGGCTTGTATCACAAGTACTTGTTCCCCGTTTCTGAAGTGTACATTATATTTGTAATTCGAGTTCAAGGACCAGGGCCTACTTGATTAAATTGAAAACGTTTGAAGGTAGATCTGACTTTACACGTATGAATGATTAGACACTCGACGCGTTTAATAGGGACCATCCATTTTTCGTCGATCTGTACTGTTTTATTATACTAACAGGTAGTCCATTACGTCAACTTTGTTTGCTTTCATGGCCGTAGCGTAGATACAGGTGAAAACTTGAAATGATCGAAACCAAATATTTATGAACCATGTTAAAAGAGCACTACTCTATACTGTGAAACAAAACAAAATTTTAAAAAAATCTATAAAATTGTTGTTTTGGTAAATACACAACATTTTGGCTCATAAACATTTGGACTTGCAAAGATAATCGAAGTCAAACTTTCAGATTAAAGAGTGGCGACGTAGTTTTTGAGTTATATAAATAGCGCACAGGGAATCTGGGTACATATTCGAACAACTGCGGCTGTTACCGTAGAATCTGATAACTCAAAGTAAACACGAGTGTGATAAAGACCTATATCCCAGAAGAAAAACGCGATTGTTAGCCTTTTTACTCAGAACACAGGCCTAAGTTCAATATTTGCAGACATTTTGAATTAAACAGAAAAAAACAAACCGAAAGTAAAATTTATGAAAATGTATAGATTAGTGGTCCTTTTAGAATGTACATGACAGCGTTTGGTCATAAACAGTTGCAAAACAGTTTCCCCTACGTTTCGAAAAAATCAAACTCTTCGTCAGGAGATAAAACAACTTATGAAGACAAAACAAACACGTAACACAAAAGCGGAGTGAAAACCTGAACTATTTACACGATTGAATGCCTAGAGATGTCTTTTAAAAAAAAGTTAAACAAATTAAAAAATTAAAAATTAAAAATCAAATACAAACTATCAAAACGTGTGGGATCAGAATAGAAAAAGTTTATAACAAAAATAATAAAAGGTGGAGTGATTCACTTAGATGCTTATTATCCGTACAGAGAACCAAACTGATTTAGTCTACGGGTAATTCCAAGTTCAAGACAAAGAACGATAACCATGTGTTGCGAGAAATAAGCGCCATCTAGACCAGAAGAGATGTACTAAAAATTATATCCCGGTAAAGTTATGCGTGGAGAAAGCAGGAAATGTGTCTTGAAGAATTTTGTAGCGGGATACTGAAATAGAGACAATAATAATTAGATTTACTAAAAATCAGAAGTTAGGATTTCGAACCACAAATGTAATATATCTCCTAGCATGCAAAATCTTTGCCATCCAATATGCTGGTGACACCGTTGACTTCAGAAAACGAATGAATAACGACAAGAGTCAAATTTGCAATCAATTCAATGCAAAACACGTTGACCATTATACCTCAACAGGACACAGTAGAGTCCCTCGAGATGCTACCGACTGCATCTAACCCGACGTGTGACCGATATAGAACAGACACGTAATGCATGATAATTTATTCTGCAGCTGAGAACTCATGAAGTATTTGGTCTATATAAAAAGTAAACTTCACAATGCAGTCCTGTTTATATTTCTGTCAGACATCAGTTTATGCAGGGCCGGCGCAAAGGTATTTGGCGCCCTAGGCGAACCTTCAGCCTTGCGTCCCCTCTCCCACAAGTAACTTTCGAAAATGAATATTGTACATTTATTCTTTCCTTCTGTTTTCTCTTTCTATTTTTAGACGCTTATTATCTTCTATTTTACAATATTTCTCTTTCTTTTTTTATTCATTCAGTTTTTTGCAGCCTCCCAATTTTTGCCGCCCTAGGCGACCGCCTAGTTTGCCTAGCGGTTAAACCCGCGCTGAGTTTATGACCTGTACGCAAATCACTGCGACACTTTTTACCCATGTAAATTCTCCTTGATACTTTACATAAAATTATTATTATTATTATTATTATTATTATTCCCAAAGCCAAACTTCGGAATGATTTGGTCTATGGCATATGCTGCGCTTGTCTTTACAATTGTATGTGTCTTTTGCTTTGTTTTAAACAAATTTAATCGTAGTTTTATTAAACAACATGGGACTTGACAAGAGTTATCTAACTCATATCTCCTTTCTCAAAGTATCCAAACAATTATCCAAAGATGGTTAGCATTTTATAAAACTTTAATATATATGAAAACTTAGTCAAAAACTGTATATATGGAAGACATAACATTTCAAAGTAAACAAAAGAAACATACACGTGTATAATTAAGTAAATGAACAATTAACGAGAGAGAGACAGAGAGAAAACATTTTGCTAGTTGCAGCCATTATTATCCATTTCATTTATTTTATCAATTTAGAACTTAAAATATAATTGTTAGTACTATACCAATCTAGTTTCGTGGCTGTATTGCTGAACATTTAGGAATACTGCTGCAATATTAAATCTAGCGTTACATAAGGAGCTAGTGAACAGATAGAACGAAAGAACTGCTGCAATATTAAATCTAGCGTTACATAAGGAGCGAGTGAACAGATAGAACGAAAGAACTGCTGCAGTATTAAATCTAGCGTTACATAAGGAGCGAGTGAACAGATAGAACGAAAGAACTGGGATCTTTAAGTATTAAATAAGGGGCAATAGAAAAAGAATAGCCTGCAACATCTTCATTACCATGACCACATGCACATATCGGAGAGTTAAATAAGTTCACTATGTAAAGGTCAGATTTGAGGGGGTTACATGCGCGTCCAAGTTTAGTATATAGGATATTAAGGTCACGTTTGCCAATAGCATAATACAGTGGTGGCCCAGTAGTTGGGTCAGAGAAACTTTAAAAAAAATAAAAATAGATTTGAAGCATGTTGGATATCGTCCGGGAAAGAGTTCCAAAGAGCAATTGTAGATTGGTATGATGTTTTGAGATTTGCGCAGGAGATAATTAGACGCCTCATATCCCCTTGATTATTTTAATCCAATACATTATGCACAACTTTTTCATTCTGTCGTCGTTGTGCAAGAGTTGCCCAACCAGTTTCCGCATAAAGAGAATCGCTAGAATAATCAGTGGGTAGACCTGTAACCAATTGTGCAGCTTTTTTCCAGTCTTTTTAGAATCTGCTTTAGAGCAATTATCACAGACATCATAAGCATATTCTAAAATTGGACGTATGAATAGGCATGTTATTTAGTTCGAATCGAGAGAAAAAAACATGTCGATGATTTGCCGCAGCACGTCATAGCATTTCTGGTAGCCCGTACTGGGCGCTACAACGTACAGCTTATCCCACTTCATCAAACGCGTCAGGAAGTTTAGCATCAGCTGCATCTTCTTGCTGCCTGACTGGCCATTCCGCAGCGCGCGGACGCGGTCAGGCTGTAGGGGCCAGTGTAGGGACCAGTGTTGCTGTGACTATGCGGGCCGCCTTGTAGCCGAGAAGTCGACCACCTCCATCTATGCTATTGGACACCCCAGGGCACCTTCCAAAATGCCTAAGTTCTGCTTGCGCTGCAAAGGAAAGACCGAAACGATCGCCGGTCGTATGGTTCTCCTCGCCATCGGCAAGCACGCGCTTTTGAGGGCCTGCGCGGTCTGCGGGACAAACAAGTTCACCATTGGGGGGGGGGGTGGAGGGGAGGGGGGCTCCGCTGGCTCGATTCGGGCTGAATGAAAGCCAAGCTCGTAGAAGGAGGGTCTAACAAGTATTAGTGATTGAGGCCCGGCTTGTGTCCGTCTACTACAGTCCTCGAGGTTATTAGAAGGAAGTGGCGGCGGTCAGACAGCTGGAAACGGCCGCCAGGGCTCCTCAAGATGCCGACAGCGAGTGACTAAGAACACAGGCCGTGTGGCAGATTTATCCACCGGCACCTCAGCGTATCGCCCTTCCCGAGTTTTAGTCTCTCGGCCCCCAACGATGTGCACCAGCCGATGTCTTGTTTCTGCTGCGCGAAAAGGTTGGGCGGCACACGTACAAGTACGCACTTACTGTAGTGGACGTCGCCAGCCACTATAAGGCAGCCAAGCCCTTGACCAGCAACGAGGCTTTCGTTGCTTTTCGAGAGCGGGGTTGCTAAGCGCAGCGTCGAGTCTGTTCGGCGGGTTTCCGGTCGTGGTGGCTTCCATGAACGGCACGGATACGCACCTTACAGGCAAACGGTCGGCCGATGTTATACGTGCTTAAGCCACACCTTGGTGCGCGGGACCTGGTGCAGTACTTGTACGCGCCTGGTGAGCTGGAGGGTGGAATGCGCCGTGCCACCGACCCTGTGTGGTAGCTTCAAACATACGCCCAAGCCGACCGGTTCGACATCCCCGGCCAATCCTCTGTGTACCATCTTTCTGGATGTGATCCACGCCGAGGCTTCGTCCGCGAGGAGCTGCAAGTTGTAACCTCCAGATACACAGCTGCCACATAGAGGGTGTTTTCACCCGGTGAGGAGCTCGTTGAGATACTCATCAAGCCGCATGTGCAACTCTTGGGTTGTCCAGAAGTGGCTGTAGGTGCGCGTTGTGAGTCTGTGTGGCGCGATCCACTGATCCGTGTCCAAAAGGGAGAAGCTCGTCTTAGTGAGGCGGTACACCACTATTCGGTGGAGGTCGCTGCGGATGGCGACAATGGCGTGCCGGAACTCTTTTTTCTCTTGGAGGCTCGCGAGGTACAGACGGTGCTGGAGGTCCGATTGGGGTGGCAATACCTGGTTATACACCTCTGATCGCACAGCTCTTTACTGCCCGGTTTCAGCCACGCGCATGTATTCGTTCTCCCAGCGAACCATGTTTACTATGTAATACTAAATACATGCGTGCCTATCATAAACCATCTTAAACCTCTAGTTTGCTTGACACGTCACGGTGTGCTAGCCACCACATCCATCGTGACCGACATCGATGCTAGCCGCCACAAGTTTTCTACGACTAGTATTCATGCTAGTCACTAAACGTTAAGTATGCATACAATATCACAAACTCTCATTACTAGCCTCCAAAAGTTTTCTGCGCCTAACATAGATGCTTCGCCGAACGTTCTCCATGGGTGATGCCAAATCGCTATTCTCCTGAGCGAGCCCCCCCCCCCCCAACATTTTAGTATGACTTTAGCAAAAGCTCGCTTTCCTTCGTTCAGCTGGACATGCTCCAATTCGATGCCTTCTATGGATTGGTACCATCGCTTGAATTGGTATTTTCCTTCTTGGATGTGTCACCAGGAATAATAGCGGCTCGTTTCTTGTTTCAATTTGAGAAACTCATTGACGTATCCGAAAAAAATCCATCGACTCCAGTATGTGGTAGGAAAGTGCAAAAGGTTTCGTATCCTTTTAATAGTTGGTATTCATGATCGAGAGGATGAAACAATTCCACACTCATCCACGTTCCTCTCAATGCGGGGTTTTGGTCATCGTGATGACAGTGTTCGTGTTGATTACACGTTTCAGCACTCTTGCGATGTAATGGAAATATCAGTTTTCCATTGCAGTGATGAGGCAACACAGAATGGTACAAGTCCGTCCGTGAAAGAACTTTACATTTGACCTTCGTACTGGTGAATGTGTTAGATGTATTCTGTCAAAATGTCTGGGTGACCTGTTGGAAATCGAGCATATTTACAGACCCAAAGCAAAAACGAACACACATAAATTTATATTTGATTTGTTATCTTTGGGGTTATTCTGCCTCGTACAACAAGTCCTTCCTCGAAGCAAACTGTTACGAGGATTCAACGGTTTCAATGTCCACCGCATCGTTGTCTTCAACGATGCGTATAAATTCTGGCTATGTGTTTAAAATTCGATTGTAGTCGAGTTCCCACATTTCCAAAACGTGGTATCCTTGAGCTTCCAAAATCGGGCGTCGTTGGTGGGTTATATCGTACAGAGATCTTCCATGGCCAACCCTGTATATGGATTTATCAGTGTTTGGTTAGGATAACACGTGTGATTGGCTTCCATGAAATGTGTACACGATCTGTGGGTTTTCCTAATCATAACCTCAAGGAACGATCCTCTTTTCTACACTGTATTTGGCATGTTGTATCCTCTTGTCTTGAATCTGGTTTGATAAAAGTCCACCCAAAATCATTTCCATCATCTCCTGTAACTGTCTTTAACCTTTTCTTCGTGCGAGTCACACAGCTGCTGTTGTTTCGGCCGAAGCCGTCTTCATAGTAGTGGTTGTAGTTGTAGTTGCTGTGATGGAGGATTTAGATTTTGTGTACAAGGCAGGTTTCTTTCTATTGGGTTTGATCAAAAGGCTTCATACATCGCTCAGTTCGGCCAGAATTTCAGTTCGCTGTTTCAGTTCGGCCAGAATTTCATGCAACAGACTCAAGGCTTCTGAAGTTCTTTTTTCACTAGCTTCACTCTGTTCACCGTTAATGGTTATGGTTTTCATCTCTCGCTTCCTCTTTTTTTCTTCTTGTTGTTGAACAAGAGCATCTTCTTCTTTTTGTCTTTGTAAACATGTCTCTGGCTCTTCTTTCTGCTTTTTTTTTAAATGGCCGTATTCTGGCAATGGTAGTAATGTACGAGGTGTCGACAAAAATTCCTGTGATTAAATAAATTCGCAAATGCAAATCCAGTACATTCTCTGGAACAGAGAATACCATCGGTTGATTGATAATAGCAAAATCAGCGGTAGTAGTACTGTCACTCTAGGTATAGGAATCCATTGCAGGCGCACCCCAGCACAAAATCTTTGTTTTGAACTTAGCCATGTTTACTGTCCATAAACTGTCCCGCACTCTGACAATATGAATCGTAGAAATGCTTTGTTGTATATTCACCGAAAGTCACGTCACATATCTTCCTGCATTTTGATTGATGGATTCGCACGCGTTCTGATTGGCTGAGTCCAACATTCATTTCGATGCGTATGGTTCCGCTCTATAGTTATTATGTACTTCAGCTAGCGGGAACGGGATAAGGTGAAGTTGTTTGAAGCTGAATACTCTATAACCCAAATTACACCCATCAATCATACACCAAACTACCAAAACTAAAGTGAATTATAAGTTATTTTAGCAATATCTAAGATATACAAGATCTTTTTTTTCAATAACCAGGATAACCCGTGAGAAAAGCATGGGCAATTCTTTATATTTAAAGAACCAAACCCTATGCAAAGTACGAAACTGCAGAGCGGAACCTATGCCGTATATATAAAGACCGTTTGTCATCAGTCTTGCCATACGTTTTCAAGCCAATCGAGATGCGGACTAGTGTGGAATCATCAACAATTATTTTTTACAATGCCGTTTGATTCAGAATACCCGGTGTATATCAAGTCGAAGTAGGCAATTGCACACAACAGACACCGCCCTATAGATGAGAAGAGTATATGTGGAAAGGCAAGGTTGCATCAAAAGCCTTAAGAAGAAAAATCAAGAGGTGCAACATGTGTTAGAAACTGTTGTTAACCACTAACGGCATTTTCAGGACCACCTAGGTTTCTAGAAATATAAATACTACTCAAGACTGTCTACCAAAGAGCAAAAATAGGGAGGGGGTCTGTATGTATGTGCACGTATAAGTTTGTCAAAAATAATAATTTTTGTTTACATTTTAAAAATGTTTGTAAATGTTTGCTCTAAATTATGTTTTACATTGTTTGTAACTGGCTTTTTGTTTGTAAAAATTGTCTTTAAACTTTTTTATTTTTTATTTAAATTTTATATTGTTTAATTCTATTTAATTCATTTCTTTTTTGTTCCTTTTAAGTGTGCATGAGCAAACGTTTTTAAAAATAATTGTCAGTGTGCTTTTCACATTTTGAAACAGTTTACTTCCGATAGACATTTTGAATATATGACACCATTTCCTGTAAGCTTGAAGGGATATCTATATTTACTCCACCATGTCACATGTATAAAATAACCCAATAGCTTAACATTACGACGGCTATCTTGAAATTTCAAAGTCAAGTGGTATCCCAGTGTTAATTTTAACGGACTCTATCCTAACCTTATATTTTCAGGTTAATGTATGTACTACTGGATTGTCATTAAGTGTGTTAGATCCCCATAGGGATCCACAATGTTAAATTCCAATTCCCCACACCAGTCCACAATGTGAACCTTTGAAAGTTTTTAACATTAAATTCCACTTTTGGTCATAGCCACATCTTTTCAAAAAGTGCGACCTAATGTTAAATTCTTCTCGTGACCATACTGACATCTTTTCAAAATGGCGGCGTAATCTTAAATTCCCCTTGTGGCCATACAGACATTTATGTGTCTCTATCGACCCTATTAACTACTTATGTAGATCCACTGGTATCGTATATTTCGTTCATTGTAATTATGAATGTACCTTCGCACATAGGAGATAAGTCTTAGTAGATTTAAATTAAATATAACTGTTCATGGCAGCATCAGATCTAGTGACACATCATAGCAGACCACCTTTGATTCCATTGACTATATTCATTCACAGACTACAACCAAGTTTAAATCCGGCCTCTTGTATACACAAGATATTAGGCCGATCAGCATAAATATATGGAGAAAATTGACAAAAGCAATTATTTAAATACATTGCTCAATTACCCTGCATGGGGTGACACTAGTTGTATACATCTGAGCGTGACAGGTGCACGGAACAACAACAAAGCATTAGACTCAGATATATCAAATTTCATGCTTAGCTTCCTAATGAAAATAGATTTGTATAATTTTGATGAATTTTATGTTTACTTTTACAGTTCTGAAGACTTTACCTTCTTCAGATTTAAGATCAGGTTTAATATTAAACTTTCGGAATTCGCTATGTCAGGAATTAAGGTTTGCTTTTTCCTTTACTTTTTTTATTTTTATTTTTTTTATTTTTATTTTTTTGTACAAAATTTAATTTTGTCAAATACAGGAAATTTTAGCACAACTCGATGACATTTTAAGAAATCGTTGATTATGAGTAGTATAGTGTGGCGCTGTGGGGACAAGGGCAACCCATGTTAAACAGTGTAAAAACGTTATAACGACTAACGGGAATTTAACATTAGGCCGCGATCTTGAAATGTATAGGGACAAGATGTAATGTTTACAAATTGGTTTATAGGTTTTCACAGGATGAATCTGTCGTGGCTAAAAATGTAACATTGTAACATGTTAGATGTGTTTGGCGGGAAATGTAATAGCTTGGAATATATCTGGCCTCTAACTGAAAGGAATATAGATTTATCATGGCAGGGTTCTCTGGCCTACGCCAAGAAATGTAATGATACAACTCCACTTATTATTTAAAATGCCTTTTGGAATGACCAACATTCACTGATTTACTGACCACATAGGGTAGCATATAAAAGAAAGAGTATGAAAAATAGAATTTAAATCCCTTATAAAAATAATTTCATCAGTCTGCTAATAGCCAGCAATGAGCGCCTAGGTAAAAGCAAAAAGAAGTATTCCTTGCAAAATATACAATAAACCCTGTAAGAATTGAACTGGCTTACTTTTGCTTTAGATTGAAGACACGCAGTCACAAAATATTATCTATGAATTGAAGCTTTTTTTTTTTTTTTTTATTTTTTTTTTTTTTGTTGCTACGTTGTTAACCAGAATTTCGAATGAAACAAAGATTTCTTGTACTGAAAAGACGTGATTTATGTTTGTTTTGTTTTTTTGGAAAAGGATAGAACTAATATTTTTTCATGACACTTTGGACATAATTTGTTTGCCAAGTTAAACATTGATGTAACATTTTTCGGTACGAGTTTCAAAATAGCCAAACTAAACTCTAGCGGTCAAAGGTACCCTATGAAGAAACACCCAAATATTGAGAGAGAGAGAGAGAGAGAGAGAGAGAGAGAGAGAGAGAGAGAGAGAGAGAGAGAGAGAGAGAGAGAGAGAGAGAGAGAGAGAGAGAGAGAGAGATAGAGAGAGAGATAGAGATTGGTGTCTTAAAGCGGGACAGTTACAATTATGATTTAAATCTAAATCATTCTACCACATGTTTTGTATAGGGTGCATGGGGCAATTCCTGTTGGTAATGATTATAACTTCGGGCCTTACTCAATATGCTACAGACCATAAAACAATTATTATTATTATTATTATTATTATTATTATTTGTGAAAGAGATTATAAAATGTGTATGTTTGTATGTGCGCGTGTGTATGTGGACGCGTGCGTGTGTATGCGTGTGTGTGTGTGTGTGTCTTATTCATACTTCACGACTCTCTTTAAGAACGGATGAAAATCATGTGAGGTAGATTCTGTTGTGAAATTGTTACAATTTATTTTTAACCAATCTAGTCGCACATAATCATCGATTTCTTCCAAAACTTGTGTTTTGCTCTAGATGGAAGATACGCAGTGCAAACTATTACTGCCGAAACCCAAGTTATTTTGTTACATTTTTTCAAACTAACGAATTTGGCCTGTATGAATCTAAGATTTCTTGCACTGTACGGTTGTAACATTTTTCTGTTCAAATTGTCAGAATTTAGCGTGAAACTAAGATTTCTTTTGTCACATTGTATATAATTTGTTTTCGCCAAGGTAAAGACTGATTGTAACATGTTTCGGTTCGACTTTCAAAACTGCTGTAAGGTTCCAAATTGTTTTGTACAAGTTTTGAAAATGGCAAGGCTAAAGTAACATTACCTTTTTCACGCAATCATTGGGATTAGGTAAATGTTAAGTACAGCAAGTCATTATGACATATAGAAACATAGGCCGAGTTTTCGTGACACTTTGGATAGAATTTAATCGCCGAGCTAATAATCGATTGTAATTTTTTTTTTTTTTTTTTTTTTTTGTTTTTAGTTTCAAAATAGCTAAACTAAACTCTAGACTTAATATGATCAGATAAAACGTACTATATGAAGAAACACTCAAAGATTGAGAGACAGACAGACAGACAGACAAAGAGCACAGGGAGTGAAAGAAAAGGAAAAATAGTAGCTTCTATATCTTATCCATACTTTTAAAAAAAAACAACAACAACAACAGATCAAGACAGAATCTTACTTTTGGGTATACTCCTGTGTATTACAATGCAATTTCAAAGCATATCACAAAATTTCATATTTTCCGTTCAAATTTATGTCCCAGAGTAAATAATGTAATGGATCTTGTGTTTTATCATATAAAACGGCTGGAAAAATATTCGCCAAAGCGATTAACAGAAGTGATGAGTTAAGAAAAAAGTGGACCCTATTGTCAACTTTTGATACATGATTTTTTTGTATCTTTTTTTTCTTCTTCATTTTATATACTTTCATTTGGGGGTGGGCGAAGAAAACAATATTACTTTTTAAAAAAAGCAAAAAAACCAAACAAATAAACAGGCAATTAAAAAAAAACACATCGGGGTTTGTATGCGAGTGTCTTTGTGTACAATATTTGTGTGTGTGTGTGTGTGTGTGTGTGTGTGTGTGTTATAATATTAAATGGATCTTTGTGTTTCACTTGAATTTGTACAAAGTATCTGTAAATGCATTCTCACAGTTTAGAAGTTAAGCTACGAATTTTTTCATCTTCTAAAGTATGTACGTGAATCATATTCAGGACCTACCAAAGAAAAGGTATTGACAACACGGAGACCATCTGGAATATTCAAGTAAAGCTGAATCTTTGTACTCTCATTCCTTACGTTTCACACCATAGCTGAAACACTGTACTGGGTCTATTTGTCACAAGTAGACAAATCCAGCTCTGGCCACAGAGTACTGCATCGCATTCGGCTTCGTTGAATTTTTGGTAGGGTCAATTTCACTGTTTCTGTGCGAAATATATTATTATCGGCCAGCGTTTGTACTAACAATGATCTTTCTGTCTTTGAACTTCTTTATATTGGAGAGCGGTATCCGTAATGTAATGTGCTGTGATCGGGAAGGAATCACGTTACAATTTCGACAGTTCAGTTGATGAGTAAAGAGTCTTGAATGCACTTGTCGCAAGCGAGATGAGCTACAGAGGTCACATCATGGCTGTTGAAAGAAAGAAGGAGGATATATTAATGTTTTCATAAAGTACATGGCGGATTCTTATGTAAACAGAACGCAACCTATTAGAAAAAAATTTCAATCGTTTTTTCTTAGCATCAGCGTACCATATTAAAAGTATGTAAATAAGAATAATTTTTGTGTCTAGAAGTTTTGGTAATACACCACAAAGTAAGTGTCTGTGCATTTAAAAAAAAAATCTCTTTCTCTTTCTCTCTCTCTTTCTCTCTGGGTGTTTCATCATAGGGTACATTCCACTGAACATATTCAATCTAGTATTTAGTTTGGCTATGTTGAAACTCAACCGAAAAATGTTGCAATCGATCTTTATCTTGGCGAAAAAATTCAATCTAAAGTGTCACGAAAACTCGACCTATGTTTGAGTATGTCATAATGACTTCCTGTACTTAAAATTTACCTAAATCAATGATTACGTAAAACAGAAGGCTATGTTACTCTAGTTTTTGCTATTTTCAAAATTATACCAAAAATATTTGGAACCTTACAGCAGTTTTCAAAGTCGAACCGAAACATGTTCCAATCAATCTTTAGTTGGCGAAAATAATTCTGTCCAATGTGTCAAACAAAATCTTAGCTTCACGCTAAATTCTGAAAATTTGAGCAGAAAAATATTACAACCATACAGTACAAGAAATCTTAGCTTCATACAGGACAAATTCGTTAATTTGAAAAAAAATGTAACAGAATGACTTGGCTATATATTTGCACTGTGTCTTCAATTTAGACCAAAACAAGTTCCTCAGAGAGAGTTGTGAAAATAATGTTTACTCCACACATTGCGTAAGTTAACAGTCAATCAGATTTCTAAAATAAAAATGCATTGGTGGATGAATAATGTGATGGACACTGGATTATTCTTGATCAAAACACCAAGCTGGGGTATAGTAAAATAGAGGGTTTTAGTAAGGACATTTCATTTATCGTTGGAAAATAGAAATATTATAGTATGGGCGCATTTCAATCATGTGAGATTTTACAACATCGAATTTCCTATATTGTGTGTGGATAATATGATATGTATTAGAATATGTACTGACGAAAACAGGAATGTATATCTTGATTTGTTTTTTGAAGTATAAACAAGATATTCACACACACACACACGCAAATACATACATACACAATTTAAAATTTCTTTCTCTCACACGTCATGAACTAATAATAATAATAATAATAAAAATGAATTTGTATTGTCTATAGCATGCTGAGTAAGGCTTGAAGTTATATGCCAACATTAACTGTTCCATACAGCTCACACAAAACATGCGATAGAATGATTTAGATTTGAATCATTATTGTAACTGTCCCGCTTTAAGATACTCTCTCTCTCTTTCTCTCTCTCTCTCTCTCTCTCTCTCTCTCTCTCTCTCTCTCTCTCTCTCTCTCTCTCTCTTAATCTTTGGGCGTTTCTTCATAGATTATCTTAAGTTAGGTTTGGATATTTTAAAACTCGAACCGAAAAATGTTACAATCAATCTATAGCTTGACGAACAATTTGTATCCAAAGTGTAATGAAAAAATGAAATAACATTGGTTCTACCGTTTTCAAAAAACGCCTTTTCACGTTTTCTTACAAGAAATCTTAGCTTCATTCCAAAATCTGGTTTAACAATGTAGAAAAAAAATGAAAAAAAAAAGTTCATACGTAATTATTTGCAGTGCGCGTCTTTAATCTAGAGCAAAACACAATTTTGGAAAAAAGTCAGTCAGTTCACTTGTTACAGGCTGACAGAATAACTGCGTTAATTCGACAATGTTGCCAAAAATAATCCTGGTTTTCATTAACTGGTAATACGTGAAAAATTTGCCAGCCTTATGCAAAATACACCCAGCTGCCAGTGAGAATTGTAAAATTTCTAAAATGTACTTCCCTCTTGAGCTTAACATAGTATTTATAAAAGATAAAACCTATGAACATTTCTATAATAGAATTTTACGTTGTCACCAGAAACCCATAGAAATGGTAACCTAATGTTAATTTCCACTTGTACCCCAAATGCCACACACAGAAAAAAAAATTAAAAATTAAAAAAAAAAAAATAATTTAAAAAATGGCGACCTAATGGTCTCTCTTCTTTCACTTCACTGGTAAAATTATATCGATCACGAGAATAGCAAAGGGGATGGTAGTTTTGTTTAAGAAATGAGGGTAGGGGAGATTATTGTGGGACTAGATGTTCTACTTTATTTATAATCTGGATAATAGGTAATAAGGGGCTAGGGAAGATATTTATCTTTAAAAGGGATTTAAATTCACCTTCTTTTACATCCAACCCTGTGTGGTCAGTAAATGAGTGAATGTTGGTCATTCCAAAAGCACTTTAAATAGTAGGCGTAGTTTTATCATTACATTTCTTGGCATAGGCCAGAGAACTCCACTTTGTTAAACCTATATTCATTTCAGTTAGAGGGCAGACAAATTCCAAGCTATTACATTTCCCGCCAAACACATCTAACATGTTACAATGTTACATTTTCAGCCACGACAGATTCATCCTGTGAAAACCTATAAACCAGTTTTTAAACATTACATCTTTTCCCTATATATTTCAAGGGGGCCCCGGGTGGCCGAGTGGTCTAAGGCGCTCGCCTTTACAGATTACTGACATCTCACCTCTGTCGGCGTGGGTTCGAGTCTCGGGTTCGGCCAACGTGGGTATGTGAGTAGCTTCCCGTGGGTCGGTGGTTCTTCCCGGGGATTTCTCAGGTTCTTCCTCCACTACATATACTGGCCGCCATGTATAGCCTATCATGTGCTGAAAAATGGCGTTTAACCCATAACAACCAACCAATATATTTCAAGATCGCGGCCTAATGTAAAATTCCTGTTAGTCGCTATAAACCCTTTACCCTGTTTAACACTGGATGCTCCATTGTCCCTAAATTGCTACACTATACTACTATTGTGGAATCCGAAATTACTAAGATAAGTAAATATCTATGTTGCAAGGCTAATTATAGAAATAATGACGTATTGATCAAAGGGGAGATATGAATTAGCTCTACATTTTATGCGATCAACGCCTTGTGTGGCGTGGCATAATACACATCATTTGTTGACATTAGCTTAAAATACGCATTTTAGACCCAGATTTACTCCGGAACTCAAAATAGTACTACTGTGATCGCCCGGCCTTTGTCGGCAATTCACACCAAAACGACCCGTACTATATAGTATTATTGTTTTAGTGTTCTTCTTTTAAAAAAGAACAAAAAAACATAACTAAATAAAGTCTAAAGAGTAATGCTTGCATACATATTCATCGCTGCTTGGTCGCATGCATTGGAGTCATATCAATCTGGAAAAGTAAAACGGGCGGGGGATGGGGGAGTGGCAGAAATGAGCCTGTATGCGAATGTGTCCCATATTACTAAGAACAGGTGATACACATTAGGATATATCATCAAAGTTATTTTTTAAAAAAAAAAAAAACAGCAACAAAACAGCAATTTGAAATAATACAAATTCTTGTATTAACTACTCGTGCATAAATTATATGGGTAAATGTTGTACATGGATAAATATTTTGAAAAGAGAGAAAGAAAGATGCCATAACTTTATGGTTCCTTTAAATAGCTAGTAAGGGTGTGAATGCTATTGGTTTGGAATGCTATAACGGCCCATACAAAACGCTGACCATATTAAACTTTTGTTACGGATACTGATGAAAGAGTAGTTTAGAATCAGCTAATTAATTATAAGTGGCATGCAAAACAAGATTTATTGATGTGTCCATCCTCTAATTTATCATTGTTAAAAATTATCTAAATAATGATATATTTACTATATTTTAGATGATGCCAGCCACATGCATGGTCATATAAAAGGTATTCAACGAGACATCTTGTGTTCAAGTCGGAAATAAAGGTTATTATTTTCAGATCAAGTTATATTATGGCATTTACAGTGTTACTATGATAATTTCACACCTTGATTACACTAGAAATGGAGCATTCGCGTGTAAAAATCTATAGCACAGAATAGGACATGCGATGTCGTTAATCCAATTAAATCTCATTGATTGATTGGAATAGAACCAGTTCAAACAGGGAAATATTAAAACAGCTGTGTCATGTAACATCATTTTTGCATTAAACGTAAGACCGCTCACAAAGCTGCCAATTGAAATACAGTTATGCAGATTAAAGATTAATAAAACGGAAATTTGAACCGCCAATTTATTGAAATTGACAGTTGTCAAACTCCAGATTTATTATTATATTTTAATATTTCAGGGGCATGACTTTGGAAAGCTCACCAGCGTAGAATGACTCACTGATACAAAGGTATGTACCATGTTTGTAATAGCCGTACTCATGCAAGTTTCATGCCAATTTGTCTAAAAGTGAAAGAGAAGTTACGCAAACAAAGCTCTTTTTGATGGACGAACGGGTAGACGTGTTGGGACATATTCTTGGTGAGGACATAATGAAGAAAGAAAGAAAAAAAAAGACAATAAACCTTAGTATTTAAAGAAGCGAAGTGTTTGTAAACTTTTGAAATAGCTGAATTTAGAAAATATTAAACCGTTGACTAAGATATGATGGTAGCTGCATTGCTTTTAAATAAGAATATGAATGGAAACATAAATTTCATCCTAACCATATAAACCATAAAAATTTTCATCCCAGCTATATAAATATGTTTTCTTTATTCATACATATACAAATATTTACTTATATAGTTACTTTCTACATGCACATCTCTGAATGTGTACATTCACTTGCTGTTGTATACATGCGTTTTTCTTGTATTTGTTAGTGAGTTGTAAAACGTACGCTAATAAAGTTCTACTTAAAGTTCTACTTAACGTTATTACATATACGTTTCACAAAAGAACGACTAATTAACAAAGTGCCAACCTTAGTTTATCTGCCACCAGCTGATAGTCATTGTACATTGGAAATATTAATGGACCATATATCAGTATAAAAATTTCATCGCCAGCTTGTGAATCATTACATGATCTTCAAGGAGTTCTTCAAAGTCTGCCTGACCTTGGGGCAGCATTTTGACTGCATGGTTAGACACCTCAGTAATTTTACTTTATAGCATGTATTTGCTCCAAATTGTTGAGAGTCGTTAGCTTAGATTTTTGTCAAGTTTTCAAAATAAGTAAAATAAAAATGTCTGTCTAATTAGGAAGTGATATTTCGCTACAAATAATAAGCACAACGTTTATTTTATAGAAAATACCAGGTTATTTTGATCAGACGTACCTGCTTTTAAAATGTTGTGATGAATACAGTGGCGCCCGACGGGCCGACGGGGGGGGGGGGACCGAGGAGAGGACAATTGCCCCCGGGCGCCAGGCGAAAGGGGGGGGGGGGCACCGCCATAAAAAAAAAATTTTCTGTGGCAAAAGTAGGGACGCCACTAAAGAATATTGCCCCCTGGCGCCTCGGTAGGGGCGCCACTAAAGAACATTGCCCAAGGGTGACTCGAACCCTCGAGCCGCCACTGTACGAATATAATAAACATTATGTACAATCTCTAATTTACAATGTCAATATCATGAGACAAAAATCACGTAAGTTCAATAGATACACAGAAAATACTTCAGCAAGTTTCACTGGGCTGAAAATCTACGAAGAGTAGAAACACACACTTAAGAAAAAATTAATTTAAACTATTTCCTATTTGTTAAGACAACATTTTGATCATGTGAAGGTTATTGATTAATTCAATGTGAGAAGGAATTAATTTACTAATGGTCAACAACTACACAAATTAAAAATGAATATCTTTATCTGATCTTTATATTTAGTAACTAATGTTTTGTTCAGATTGGGAAAATCACTTACATATTATCTTGATTACAAAAAAAGGCGGTCATGGAGTTGCATAGTCACTTATTAAAGAGAAAAAAGACAAAAGTAAAGACATGCACACTTATATAAAACATCTCTTTTCTTATCGTAAAGTAAGACAAATAAAACAGCCACCCCAACCCCTCCAAAAAAAAAACAAAAAAAAAACAACCCCAAAGAAACAAGATTGAATTATTTCAGTTTTCAGAATTTGAAAATTACCCAAGAAACAAAGATTTCAATTGACTCTATTCACCGGTTTGTTTATTTTTTCATAAGGTATCCTAATTATATGTATTATGGCATGACCCCATTTTTACCAACATAAGTCTTGAAGTTAAGTCTAAAATTAAGTCATACACAAATTTCAACCAATCACATCGCCTGATACTAGACCTAAGCATGAGTCCAGACAAAAAGTGTTGTTGATGAAATCCCGACAAGGCTTCAATTTCGCCTACAGAACTCAAGTCTATACTTAAATTTCAGTTTAGAATCCAACGATATGATTGGTTAAATTTAAGTCTACCTTAAAATTTACCAATCAAATGTCTTAATTCTAGACTTAACTTAAGGTTTGTGTTGGTGAAATTGGGCCAAGGCCTGGATTTCACCAACACAATTTAAGCATTCACTTGAGCTTAAGTCTACAATCCAGCGATCTGATTGGTTGAAATTTGAATCTGACTCAGAACTGATCAATCTGTTGTCTGAAGTCGAGACTGAACTTTAATACTCATTTTGGTGAACTGGAGCCAGATTTACCAAGTCTAATCATAAATGTCAGCAAACAGTACATCTTTCGAAGAAGTCTAGATATGATTACAGTTTATGTCCCAAGTAATAAGCACCATTGGCCATAAAATAATTGTTGAATAATGCATAACATATTTCCCACTAGTCTGCGCTGGCAGTTATAGATAATTGTTACCCTAGAGACATAAAACCTGCATCAACTATTAGATATGCACCATAAAGCCAAGGGTTTGGTACAGACCCACAGCGAGAATTGATGAATTGGTCTTCTTTCTTTTTCAACTGTTGCACAAATAAAAAATGCACTAGAATGAAAGCTATCGAAGCAGACGGCATATTTCGGATTTGCATAATGGTAAAAACTGATATGTCCTATTTAGCACAAGTATATCTGTTCGGTAACATAAATTATGGTTGATTTCCATTCCATGTTAACTGTTGCAACTAGCATTGATGAGACCATTTTGATTAGCGATGTCTGACTCAAATGTCAGTATAATGATGTTGACTATATCTGTTCTTGATTATTTAATTATATAATTTAAATCAACACACACACACACACACACACACACACACACACACACACACAGAGTGAATTAGGTCGCTGGTGCATAAGAACTAGGTGGTGATATGTGCCGTTACTAGCTGAACGGGTTAGATTCCTGCTTGGAATGAATTATAACTCTCTAACCTGTTTTATTATATTGGTGTCATCACATCTATCTATCTATCTATCTATCTATCTATCTATCTATCTATCTATCTATCTATCTATCTATCATGAAAAACAATCATCATGTCACACAGTTTTATGTAAGAAAAAGGCAGAAACGATTTGGTGAAGTCTTGTGTTTACTGAAGATGAACAGGACATTCATGGTGTTATAATTATGATTAATTGATGATGTGAGGAATTCAAATCTTTCCTAAATAGCGAACAAAAACACACCATAAGAAAACTAGTAAATCAATTTAAGTAAAGATGGAAACCATCCGATATCCGAACTTTTTAATTTTTGGTGTCCCGACCTCAATTTTCCCAGGTCTGTCTCATGTCCAGGGATGTGTTCAGGGTTGTCATACCAAATATGATAATGCTCTGTCAATTCGTGTAGATGGAGTTCAAGTTGCAAGAATAACCCATATTATCCATGAGAATTTGACCTTTGAACCCACCCCCACCCTCTATCCCGGATTCCTCTTTTCACGTGGGAGAAGAATCAGAAATCTTCGTTGTCACCTTCTCATTCTGGTGAAACATAATACCATATATTCTCTCCCAGTCTGCGTAGGTAGAGTTCGGGTTACAAGGCGAACCGAGTGACAGACGGACATATGGACACACAGACGGACAGATAGACATGACCCATCACAACATATCTGCAAAAGTGCGGATATAATAAACCCAAGATATATAAAGTTTCAAACGATGAAGGAAGCACCTGAAAAGTACCTTTACACATTTGTACAATGTGATGATTTTGGAATGATTTTAAAGGAATTTAACTTTTTGACTTGTTCCATATGTATACTGCATTTAACGAAACTTATATGTGGAATATAAAGAGCTTCATCGATTTCTTATACTATACTATAAAAACCTAATACTATTAGTGTAAATATTTTCTTCGATAGGGTACTTTCGCGCGCGCTGTGTGTGTGTGTGTGTTATAAGAAAATAATGTGTACACAATATAAGACGTCTCTGTATTGAACGAAAGAAAACATATTTTAATACAATAACTTTAATCCATCTTTTGTATACCGGTATACTAGTTTCCATCCTATGCGCCATTTCCATATTCCTCGTGCGCCGAGTTGAGATTGTTTTGTTGAGAGAATAAATCCTGAACCCTGAAATTTGAGAATTGAGCCCAGTGATTTCAACTAAAAAGAATTTAACCATCTTTTTTGCCAAGGAGATACGTGTAAATAAATGCCAAATAACACAGAAAGTATCATTAAGACCTAAAGTGAGATGATAATTTTATTCTAAGATCACGAACATGAGGTAAGTCTGGATATATTCTCATGGTCATTTAAATGTTTACATGGCGAGAACATATGGGACTGCTCAACGCTTACTTAGAGAAAACCCTTTGAAAACCTTGACCCCAGTCTATTTAAACACGGAGGAGTTAGGACAATAGGGATATTGTATTGTTCAAATATTAACAAATTAAACAAATCGACCTGTGTGCAAACCGTGAATATTCCTGTTTAACACATTGTAGTTTCACCAGTCAAGGCCCTAATGGCAGCTACAAGAGAACACATGGTGTCACTACACATTAACCTGATCAATTATTTCACATCATTCATTGCAATAAATTGCTGCTAATGATTTGCAATCAATAATATTCACGGCATGACGTGCTATGGTTAATTTATACGTTTTTAATTATATTTGTAGTCAGCCAGCTAGGTTTTAGATGCACAATTTGAGTTATATACTTGTTTTTGTTTTGGAGCGCACACTATGTCCGTGGATCAGCCTCTCCGCCTTAGTTGAAAGTTTGGTTCACTTTTTATTAATTTACTTTTGACATGATTATCACTTTTAACTGCACTGACGAGTTCCAATCAAACCAGGCATATAAGATTGTTTCACGTGACAAGAAAGATACATTGTAAGATCCAGTGGCTACGAAAATACTTTGTTTTTTTTTAAAGCTATGTCATACCTAGCATAAGTACAAGGCTACATTATTTAAATCTCTTCAGTGTCTGATTCAAGATGGTCCATGAATTGTAAGGTTTAAGGTCCAAGTCACGACTCTCTTTCAAAAGCTCTCCTTCACACCAAAGTGTTTGCTACTTTTATGATATATATCAGAACTCAACGATATCACAATTTTTTTAACAATTTAAACTGAAGAATAAATCCAAGTTGCAATTTGACTTGCTTAATACACGATATATTCCGTTGTGTCTAAATGAAGAGTTATATTTTCCAGTAGTAAATACACAAGAATTATGGCGCTGTAAGTTGTTTTCACAACAAACACACTTGTATATACTTGGACTGAAAAAGTGAAAACAAAAAAGGGAGATGATATACACGCTACTTTTAGATTTTTAGATAAAACGTCAAAGACAGAAAGCCCTAAAATACACAGTTTGATGAGGGCAAATAGTGTTACAACAGGAAAGTTAGGATTTGCTGGAAAGAAAAAAAAAGCATTGAATACTTTTAGATGGTACTGTTTATGACTGGAAAACATTGTCAGCTGATGAAATTAATTTTAGGCTGACAAAGATGGACATACTGGCTGTATGTACTTCTTTCTGCTAGATACGAACGGATAAATATATGAAGGTATTGCAAGGTTCAATCAAAGTATTAAGTCTTATATAATCTGTATATTAGATGCACAGGTACAACACAGAACATCTATTGCACAGTCAGTATGCGACACTGTTATAAAGTTAATGGAAAACTCAAAACTCGGAATCAGAAGAGCAAAGAAATATATTGGATTCGCCGAACTAGAGCTCTCACACCAGCCGGCTTGAATCAAGAATAGAACCTATGCAAATTTGTAACTATGTTTCTGTTCCCTCAATCTTATTCTTAATTTTGCAACACGTTACCTTTACTCTATTGGTTAGATATCCCTAGGAACGAATCAAAGTCATAATCTAATGGGAAATGGATTTGTCAAATCTCCTGATCTAATCAATACTAATACTAATCCATATGGCGTCCTGTTCTAATCAACACTAAATCTAATCCATATGGCGTCCTGATCTAATCAACACTAATACTAATCCATATGGCGTCCTGATCTAATCAACACTAATACTAATCCATATGGTGTCCTGATCTAATCAACACTAATACTAATCCATATGGCTTCCTGATCTAATCAACACTAATACTAATCCATATGGCTTCCTGATCTAATCAACACTAATACTAATCCATATGGCGTCCTGATCTAATCAACACTAATACTAATCCATATGGCGTCCTGATCTAATCAACACTAATACTAATCCATATGGCGTCCTGATCTAATCAACACTAATACTAATCCATATGGCGTCCTGATCTAATCAACACTAATACTAATCCATATGGCGTCCTGATCTAATCAACACTAATACTAATCCATATGGCGTCCTGATCTAATCAACACTAATACTAATCCATATGTCGTCCTGATCTAATCAACACTAATACTAATCCATATGGCATCCTGATCTAATCAACACTAATACTAATCCATATGGCGTCCTGATCTAATCAACACTAATACTAATCCATATGGCGTCCTGATCTAATCAATACTAATACTAATCCATATGGCGTTCACAACAGCAAAAAGTTCGTCAGTACGTCTTTAATATTTCTGATAACATTTTGCAAATATTTCTTGATCCGAAGCAACAGATTTTCAATTATATTTAAATCAGGTGACTCTGCTGGCCATGTAATGCATCGACTTTTTTTTAATCGTTTGAACTCCTCAACTATACGAGCCCGATTTACAAGAGGGTCGTCGTCCTAGAGGCGTTAGGGTTTATCGCTAAAATGTTTAATTTAAAACTGGCTAAAGATGTCGATCAAGAATGTTACGATATATTTCAGCAATAATGTTCCCATCGAACTTACACAAAGTCCCCGCAACGCAGTAAGTGATGCAATCCCGCACCATTATTAACATTACCCATTGCCGAGGTGGGCACATGGAATCGGGACGATCTGCTTCCTTTGGAGATCGCCGAACAAACACACCTTGGGTGTATCCAACGACTATTAATGATTCATCACTAAATATTTCTTGACTCCACTGGTCATCATTCCATCTTCTACGCTGTAAATACTACGAAAGCATCTTTTTCCTATTAATTTCCTTTTTGCACATCTTCTTTGGAACCACTTGACGAACACTTTATCAATCCTGTATTCATTAAATTCAGCCGTTATATCTCTCAAAACCTTTATACGATTTTTCCGACATTTCTCAATAGGCTGCCCTCTGCTTAATTCAAAGTATACAGTTTACCGCTTTTCTTTCGCCCATAGTATTAGTACGAGATTCTGTGACTGGTTTCACCCTAACAAAACAGCACGTGAATTTTGTTTACGTATTTGTGTTTGTAATTGTTCTCCTTGTGTGTTGTCCGCCTTGGAAAAGGTAGTTGTAGATTTCTAAAGCGCTTGGCCAGTTTCTCTGTCTTGCTGCTCTGTTGTATGTCATGATTTTGTTTGATTTTTTTTTTTTATACCTTTTGTTCTATAGCTTCACGTTCAGCACCAAAATGTCCTTGACCTTTATGCTCAAAGCCGTTAGAAAGATTTAATGTATCATCAATTTGTGTTTTGAAGTGTATAATCGTCATATTCATATAAAGGATTTTCAAATTATTTCATGTCAAAACCTTCATCATTTTCTGTTATTTATTGTGCGTAAAAGTGTACCAAAGATATACATTGTCATCATTGCCGGAGGCGAGGTGCACCGAATATGTAACGGCATGATTTTTTCGTTGATAAAAATACAATTTTTGGATGTTTTAAAGAGCATGACCTACGGTGACGAAAAAGTACAGTCTACAGAAATCGAAGAGTTAGTTTTAGAATTGAAGAGTTAGTTTTAGAACTGAAAATAACTATTGCAAATGGAACATGCAAAGAGACAACCGGTAAAAACTGAACTGGAAATAAGTTGGAAAAGACGAATGAAAAAGATAACAAGAAGATTTATGAAATTGTTGAAAATGCTAGCGCTGTTAAAATTTCCCAGTCAGTAGTCAGATGTTGAAAGATACGCCGTATGAGATTTCCTCCGATCGGTAATTTATACACTTTACAAAATGAATTGAAAGATGATTACATGACTTCAAATGAAATTATATACTTCAGCAAAAATGACTATATTCATATGAGTGTGGTTTTGTGTGTGTTGAGCAAAGTGTTAGGGATATAAATTTGTTCAACGCGTGGGAGTTACCGATATTTTAAGTCTTTGTTAAATCTTGAAAAGATTTCAAGTTTAAAACTTTCATTAAAATCTAGAAATGTACTTCGGTATTCCAATAATAATTTAGCGGTAGAGACAGGTAGACATCATGGTTTGGATATATCTAATAGAATCTATCCCCATTATGAAAAGAATGGTTTAAGCATTGTAGAAGATGAACATCATTTGCATTCAGTATGTAATGCATATTAGGATCTTAGAGAAAAGTAATTACACAAAAATGGTTTAATAATTGATCATTCATTGTTAATCTTATGTCCGAAATTAATATTACTACCTTAACAGTATAATTACTTTTCCGTTCCATGCCTTCAAAAGAAAAGAAGACAGTTTATGATGTGTACAATGATCAAATATATATATGCAATTCATATTACCGGTTGCTTGTGTGCGCTATGCTCCAATACTATTTTATACTGTTTTATATTTATTATAAACTGGTGGACTGAAATACCGAGTAAATTTGTTGAACTGATACCTCACTGCATCTTTGTCATTTAAATTGGGATTGCCTCTGTTTGCACTGTGTACAAGTTTAAAACCTTTCAAATATATCGATTTTGAAAGATAAAAAGAAAATAAGGAATCTTAAACTATAAAAAAATGCTTCATAAAAAATGTCTATTGGTTGCGTACTGTATCCAAAATACTCGTATATAAATAAATATAAATAATGTGCACTGGTTGCTTTGTTATTGATGCATTTGTACCAATGACACGCATTGCAGGCGATAAGTCTAGTTTTAGGGGTTGCTGTCTATCATGAAATACAGATAAAAAACTAGACAAAATAAAGATAAAACTGACTAATGAATGTAATTCAAAATGTCCTCCGTGATGAAGATATTCCTATGGAATGATTCAACTTTTGTCTTGTGTTCTTCCATATATTTTTTTAATGGCAGCTTCACTTTTTTTAAAATCTCTTACATTGACTTTCATGTATCTAGTATTTGATCAGTGGAAACATTTTCTTCCTTGATCTGGATCGGACATATCAAATGATGGGCATGGAATAACGTGGTCTGTATCTAAATCTTCATTGCTGGTTTCTTCAGGTTTACTGAAGTTTAGCCACCTTCGAGTGATGAAACACCTACCATTTTTAATGTTGTATCTGATTTAACGTTGCCTCTCAATGCGTTTACAATTTTGCTTCTTGCCAGTTGTGACATCAGGTGTTTTTTTATTGTTGAAGTATCCTTATCCAAAATACTCGTTATAATGTTCTGTTTTCATCACCCCATTTTCTCATGTTAATCTTTGTGTTCATTTCGCTACTGACTGTTGTATGTCTTTCTACATATTCTGCAATAACCACCACTAAGCTCGTTTATCTATATATCTTCTTCACATGTAGGACACACCTTTGTGTTCATTGCTTTTATTTACCCAAATTAAATTAAAAATTTTACTCACTACTCAAAGTAACATTGAAAAATGTACCTTCAGTTCACATTGCCTTTACATGATGCTTTACAACTAACGTTTTTAAACATCTTGAAGACATGGCGATTTGACTGTCCAAATTTTCTTACAAATAAATTGAAGGTAAAGAAAGGAAAAAGGAAAATGAAAACAAGTTTAGCAAAGAACCGGAAAAGGTTACTTCACAAAATCCAAAAGCACACTACGTGAAAGAAACGATACAACTTTACGAAGTCATCTACACTCCAACAAAATATATCATTGATAGGTGGTGGTATAGCTGTTTTGGGCATCTTGTTTATTTGGTCCAAAAGTAACGTTGTTTCTGTTTTATAACCGAGTAAATAGCAAGGCATGTGAAAAAAATCCTTTTGAGACCATGAAAATCAAGACCACTAAAGATCAAAAGCAAAGCATGTACGAAATTGATGACAAGACTTTGTCCACCCTATTACAGAACTGCTTTAACTTTCTCAGGTAACTAATAATATAACTTTTACCTACAACAATGGTTGCTACGTAGTATTTAAATATACCCTTTTAGTTGCCTATAGATGCGTCATGTATGATATCAGTAGGCCCACCATCAATTATGGATATTGGAATAATTCCTTGTTTATTTCACAATTGAATACCTGATAGCACACATATCTTTATCTGACAAAATTGTTAACACTGTACAAACAAAAGTAAAATCAAACTTACATTGTTAAATGCTGTAACATTTTTTGTTAATAAATAACTTAATTTTTACTTTTAGACAAATGTCTACTGAAACAAAAAACATTGTCAACATAATTTATCATGCAACAATAAACTCCGTTCTTACTTTTGCCCAAAGTTTGACAACTCTAATGAGGTTTACAACTAGCCGACCGTCAAACATAGATATTGAAAAAATGTGAAGCTAATTTTTCCAGTGACATTTAGCTAGTTCACAACTGACTACCTCATAGCTCATTGGCTACTACCAGATAAATTTGTTACTCATAAGTGCTGTGGAGATTATGCAAAGCGTAATGGTATTAATTTTTTAATGCAAAAATTAACGAGATAAAAAATGATTTGGTCAGATATATCGAACACTATATAGTTGTTAGAAAGAAATACAAAGTAACATATGCAGTTTGAATTGGCTGAAAACTAAAATGGTAACGGATAACAGCAGGTGGATTAGGCTTTGGAGGTAAAGCTATCAGTGTAGTTGTTTCTTTGGCATTTAGTGGGTTTTGTTGCAAAAGCTCTCAAGGAAACATTGATCTACATTAAAAAAATTTAAACTTTAGGAAATAGTAACTTCTGACATTAGTAAATTGAACAGTATTGACAATATGATAAGCAAAACTATCAGTAACAATGAAATCAACCATGATAAGGTTATTTTGATGATCCACTGGTACAACATGTACAAAGAGATAAGAAAAATGCAATCGGGGAAACAATTAGCAGAGACATGACGTCGGAGACTCATGGTCGGAGTTCCTTGTAACCACAGCAAACCGGACATAGAGGAATTAGAAGAAGAAAAAAAAACTTTTTTTAACGAAGGGAAGATACTGAAAGTAAAAGAGATTTTGGAAAAGTTAACTGCCAATGTTGCACAGCCGGTGCACGTTACCTGCGGCACGGTTGCAAACTGAACCGAAGGAAAAAAAATGTAATGGCACAGCCTGTTGTTCCTCAGGAACACCTCACCTCCGTTGTCTGTTTAAATTTTTCCTATACAAATGTCCTGCTAAGAAAACAGCAAACCTTTATTGTGACGTTTTCAGCATATTACAATCTATATAGTCTCTCTGATAAAGATATCTATTTTACCAATCCAATTGATAACATCAATAGTAAACTATCCATTTCAATGCAAAGAATAGATTTTGTTATTGCGTATCCAAATTTTTCTGATGAACTGAGAAACAATATCTTCTATCACATAAATGACGAATATCAATGAAGGAGTGTTTTAAATCTGGATGGATTTGACAATCTTGAAATGTACACGAGAAACGTCAAAGAGGTAATGACTGCTAATAAAATGAACGACGAAAGTAAAGATGTTCAATTGTCTAAAAACATCTCGAAAGTTATTGCCCCCCCCCCCCCCAGCAATAAGTGTACAGTATGCATGATAAACAATAACTACAAATTGTTAAAATTAAGTAGTTCCGCGTCCGTGTGCCGCAGGAACACTCTGCACTCTTTTTTATCAGATCAACAGGTAAAATACGAGTAGTATATATTCTTTTCACTTATGATGAGTGCTAGCGTGCATGTTGTTTACAGATTTCTTTAAAATGAAAGCAAAACTTGTGTTACATAAAAAACAACTTGCAATGTACAGTAAATACAAAACTCCTCACTAGCAGGAAAAGATACCACCTCAGTAGAACATTTAATTGTATCATATACACGCCGAGCAACATTAAACGTGAGCAAACTTTACAGATAGCAATTCCAAAGCTAATTCCTTATATATTGATTGTACCAGGAAATTTCTTTGTGTCGTTTGATATCAAGGATATCACGATATCCAAGTTGAATGACTATAACATGTATATGTTATGCAACGATTTGTGGTTACCTGAATCAGTTAGAACAGAATGGATTGAATAAGTCATTATAAATAATAAACTGAGAAAGTTCAGATCAATGGCACGTAATGCATAAAATACGGGTACTAAAGCTATACAGTTTGCGGTTTATGGAAAAAAATTAGAATGGTCATTAGACTTTCAAATACAAACAGATTACTGCCCACTATGTTATTGTGCGTGTAAACGGGATTTCAAAAGTCTCTGAAGTGATTGAGGGTGTAAAGCAAGACTACGAACTGAAAAACAGTAGTCACTAGTACGATGTGATTGCTTCTGAATCAACTGCTCAGTCACTAAATGACAAATATATAAATGTAATTGCTTTCTTTTATGACTACATCACTAAAGAATTATTGGCATAAGCCAGTACAATTTGAACAAATCTCACATTTGATTCGCCTTGAATGAGCTTAAAGGATGTTTTTATACTATGCGAAAAGAGTGAAAAATAATACGGAGCCATTTTTCAACTCACTGATAGAAAAAAATCTTAATGACAATAGTAGGTCTGCCAAACATGGTTTATTCCCAGGATTTCCAACTGAGGCAAACTTTTAATGAGACTTTAGTAGCCCTTTGGCTTTGCTCAAAGCTTCGACTAAGTTGCATGCTATAGAGTACTTACGTATACGTAGATAATGTATTTACGTTGTCAACCAGACATAAATGCGTGTCGTCAAGTATATCCAATGATACTTTTCATGCTATACATCTCATAAATTGTATGATCTGGATAAGTCCATCTCTTGATAATTTTCCTTGTGATTTAATAAACAATCTTGCATATTTCGAATCATAAATGCGTTGTGATCAAACATTTGTTTTAAATTTCTTGTACAAACTATTTTTATTTATATTTTTTTTCGTTTTGATCAGTCCTGAATGGATAAAGGTTTTGACCTTAATCCAAATAAACAATTCAATGGGAACACTATTCAACTCATCCTTTAAAAGTTCAGAAACTTTCTTGTTTATTTATGGGATACCAAATATGCTCTTCTTTTGTTAGTCACTATTGTCGCAAACTTGATGTTATCCTTCATGTCACTGTTAGCGTGTTCTGTTTCAGCATATATACAAAAAGAATCAGTACCATTCTTGAGTAGTCTCATTCTATCAACGTATTTATTTTATTATTATTTTGAGCTTGTTGTACAAAAAATTCTTACAATAGCCATTTAGATAACTCTGCAAGTGTAAAGCCTCGTACACTGGCTAGGTTAGTTTGATTTTAATAATTGTTCTTCTGATAGATCTGTCTGAAATTTATTTTTTTTAAAATTGTTTTCATCTGCAATATTTTAACAGTTGGATTTTATCATTTGTTTTTTAACAGTTGTTTTTTTCCCCTAATATTTTTCATCTGTTTACATTGGTCATCAACTTGAAGTTGTTTTTTATCGAAATCAGTTGTTGCTTTTTGTTTCAAATTTGTATTCAGCTCTATGCAGGATTTTAAGCACGATTGTTGGTCAAGCAAGACAACTTTGTTAACTGCATGATTCTGTAGTGAATTACATATTTTTCTTTGTTTTTTAATGTACATAATAGTTTGGTACCTTTGGTTCTGTATCTTTATAATCATTTACGCAGCTTCATTTTCAAAGGAGATAAATGATTTTCGTCTGGAATTAGTTTCTTTAGAGCTACTGGAGAGTTCTTGAAAAGGTGCTGCATGTCATGGAATCTCCAAATCCACTTCTAAAATGCAACCAGTATCATTGTCGTCTGGTATTCCGAACAAATTTGTATCTGCCCATCTAATTTGTTCAATAGTTCCCCAGCTAAAGTTATTTACCGGCATGTATTGGCTCATGGTCCAGTCATAGAAGCTGTTTAGTACCGGATATATAATTAATGCCATTGACATTGACCTTTCGCACTCACTATTATATTTTATCTTACCATCTTTGTCCAAGTAGTATTCATGATTTTGCTTCAGCATATCTATGTGTTATCATGCTACTTCCACCTCTTAGTCCACTCTCAATCAGCAGGAGCCTGTCGCAGTCTATTAAAAGTCCAAGTTCTACGACTTATATCTTTAAAATTGCATCATGGGCTAATCTTGGAGCACTCTAATAGTGAGCATATTCTAGTTTGTAAATTTCATACAGACTTTTATGAATTCCTCCAAAATATCACATAGCATCGATTTTTTTTACGTAATAACCATGCAGATCTCTAAGTGTTTGAAGGTTTATATTTTCCATGACATACTGGTAATTGTCATTTGATATGCTTGAATCATTCAGTGCTCAGTGAAGTGTTTATATTGGTGGTATAGCTGTTTCATTAAATCGTTCCAAACTATCTATGTATCATGTAAGTTAATGTCTTTCCTCAAATATTTTCTATACTACAGATTCGCTACGCTCCGCGACTAGGACGTCAAATTTGTAAACTGTATCAGACTTTCAGTGAACTTTTCATCGCTTACATCTTTAACCAGCTGTTCTGTAGACTGGCTCATGAGATAAAGCTATCTACAAACCTGAATGTTCGTTATTTCTTTTCCTTCTTTAATGAGCCTCTCAATTATAACATGATTGCTAATGAAATATATTTTTCATCGTTGTTTAGGCATGCTCTTTACTCATTATATGGATCACTTTTAACCTATGTCTTCCTAAATAAGTGGCTATCATAACCAGTCAAGCTAGGAATGAATAATGGTACGTATTTTGGATACTTAAAATTCAAATTGCATTAGATTATTTGTTTGACCTCTATACTTGCTTGTGAAGTGATCGTGGTCTGTTACTTTGTTCTCAGTTATGGTACCAGACACTTCGTGTCAGAGTGCCGAAGGCACACCTGCTGTACAAGATGGCCTTGGTGCGATTTCTTTCTCACAGGTATGGCATGTATTTGTTGAATTACATTTTTTCATTGTCCTCTGTGAATATCATAGGATTTGTATTTTTTTTTTTTTTTTTGGGTTTTGTTTTAATACTCCATACACATGTTTTGCGATCTTAGGCAACACATCGTGTAATACTTCAATACAATATGTTCCCATGTAAACTATTTGTTTACATTTCTTGTAGAGTTAACATGCAAGCAGAACCATGATGGAATGTGTTTAACTTGATTGTCCGGCATATTTCGTCACTATAGGTGATTTTCCGCTAGCAGACCTCGCCGGACACGAAGTGTCCGTATGTCTTCTACACACCTTCATCAGCGAGATGTTCCGAAAGAACAGCCTTTTTTTGTTGCACCTTCGTAACATATTGCCTTCGGCATGATTACAAGTTTGTGTCTTGAAACCTTCAAAATGAGAATAAATAACATGCAAAACTTAGTTTCTATACTTTGCAATTGAGACTTCTTCTGACATTAATACAAATCTAATTGCCTACGCTGTAACATTCTTTTGTGTTTCGATAATTTTTCAATCGTGTTTTAGGGATATGTTTTGTTCGTGATGTCTATTTATCTATGATGACACCAATCTTGATTTTTTTTTATTCCAACGTAATTGTAGCTACCATAGTCATTAATGATAAGTATGTCAATTTCTCTCTCTCTCTCTCTCTCTCTCTCTCTCTCTCTCTCTCTCTCTCTCTCTCTCTCTCTCTCTCTCTCTCGGTTGCATCTAACCGGTTTGACGTAACATGGTTAAACTGTGTCATAGACATTTACAGATATATCAAATTCATTTTCAATCTTTTTATATTTTTACCGGACATTGTCTAAAATATTCACTATATCTATCCAAATTGTATTTTTATGGTATATGATGATCCTGTTTAGGTGCATTTAAAATTGATTCCACAACATATAAAAATCTGTTATTATCCATATTTGTTACGTTAATGCAAGCTTTTTGTTCTTACCCCACTAGATATGTACTTAAAATCGGCACCATGTAGCCATTATTGTGCTGACGCGCGTTAAACGCTATTACATACGTATGTGTAATATTAAATATTAAATCTTGTTAAATATAAATCTTTTGCTTTCGCTTATTGGCTATCCAGCTTTGGTATGCGAAATCGTTTAATGATGTTACCCATTTCGCCTCTGCTTATTATGTCACGATGTCTAGTTCTTTGGCAAAAATGTATATACTCAACTGGTTCTTCATCTTGCGTAGGTCGTTTTATTAATCAGACCATTAATTATTATTATTCTGACCGTTAAATCTAATTGTACGTTACAGAATCAAATTTTAGAACCTTTTAAATTGTGATCTTCAGATATGGCTTAATATCATTAAAACAATCGTAAAATCCTGAATGTTATATTAAACCATTTTGCACGTATTTTACGTCACTATTTGATGTGTACAATGACGTCATTATTGTAACTTGTGTATTACATCACTGTTTATGTGTACTATGAGTTAGCACGCTGGTTGAAATAATGTTATGATTTTAACTTGTTGATTACAACTCTGTTTTAAGCTGTGATTTAGTTCACATTATTAAAAATTTCACCTCTGCTGAGATTCGAACCAAAGACCTTTCGATCTGAAATCCCACGTGATAGACCTAGACCAAGCGGCCTCGGTTATTACCACCGTGACAAGTAAATTATATAAGATTTACATGTATACTGACATTTAAGCAACTGCAATTGTGACCGTGCCAAATGTGCAAGTGCGGCGCACAATCATTCGCTTAAATCAATCAGGCTTGGCGATTTTTCAGTGCCAAAATTGTAGCATGTTATTATCTCCATTTATTTTAGTATGATTTCAAATAGCACGATGGTAGGTCTGATCCATCAAAGATCATTTTTTGTAGGATAACGTCATCTCAGTCCTGCTGCGCCAGTAATTATTGATTTTTGTTTATTTTTGTATTGTCATGTCACTACACCATTTGTTTGGTGTGTTGCGCTAGTGCTCTAGAAATTTGATTTTGTGTGTGTGTGTGTTGTTTTATCCCATACGAGTTGGCTGTTGTGAAAATGTTATACTGCACCAGGACTCTCATGTATTTACTACTATCGTGCACTCATAATCGAATATAAACTTAACATATCCATATAGAACTCACACACCACTGCAAGCAGTATAGACCCAGATTTGCCGTTGCCATATGCGCCCGAAGACTGCTCTAATGAAATCATTTGAAAAACGAATAACGTATGCACTGCAATTGTCTGCTCATTATGCGACTGCAGCTAAGGATCTACGCTGTTCACAACTGGTTCTGAATTTTACAAAGGTAACTACGGTAGGTAATTATGTGTCATCGGCAGAAGAATTCGGTCAAGGATACATCGTGTGGAGGACATACAAGGAAGAAAAATTCACGCTCGCGAGACAGAGTAATTTTTACAAATATTTTTCCAAGTGATTTCACTGCTCTAAAACTTTATTTATTAATAGAATAGCAGAGGAAAAGAACAGCGATCTGGGGGTCGGGGATGGGGTGGGGTGGGTGTTAGCAGATTCGTTTGAAGCTAGATATTGATTTCCAATACGTAATCCTTTTATGTCTATGATAAACATTTATTTTAAATCTCATTTTTAATCGAGCTCGACAGATATACCGGGATGCATGTATTCTAAACTACTTCTGTAAATTTGCGCGAAGGCTGGTCTCTGGAAGTGAGGAAACAAGAAAAACTGGAGGAAACTACAACTATGGACGGATAACTGTAATAATTCCACGCGGAATAGGGCATTTTCCGCTTATATTCTCGTTCAACTAGACCTTTTGCGCGGTTCCGCGAGATCTTTGTCATACGAGTGTCTGGTAAAGGTCTGAACAATCGATTGTTACGCTCAAAACGAGGCTGACCAAAACATCTGGTAAAGTTGCTGATTGGCTGCCAAGCTAGTCACCGTTTTTAGTAAAAACTTATTTCATATAAATGCACAATTTTCATATTTCTGTTCATGTTTTGGACGGACCTCATAAATTATGTAAAGGTAAGAAAGGTTTCCGTTTCTGCACGAAAATCTTGCAAATCGTCAAACTGTGACCCTAACTCACTAAATACACAAAATGGGGCATGTATCGCCAGCTATTTCACCACTGTATCGCCTCAAAATTACATTATAAATACATGTATCGCTTATGCACAAATAGTGCTGATTGACTGTATGGTATAAATTGTGTATTTTTTGGAACTCAAGAAAAATAGAAAGAAAAAGAAAGGAGCGACACGTATTGAAAAGAATAAATTGAACAGACATTTTCTAGACTCACTCTCTGCGTAGATCTCTCAAAGTCACGCGGGAGTCTGGTTAAACGTGATTATCCCCCTTATACATAAAAGGCCAAACATATTACGAATGCCATTAAATCTTGTATGTGATAAAACCAGAGATCGAACTCTTGACTTCCAAAGTGAGAAGGGAAGAATTGTTTCATCTGATGCCCATGATTAGAAACGTTGTGACACGCATAACAGATCACTGTAAACAACTTTTTAAATAAAAGACTCCGATTTTCCTCTCGACACTCAAAAGTCAGAAGAAATAACTAATTCTACCCCGAAAAAAAAAAGCCAACAAAAGCAAACAAACTTTTAAAATTGCAACAATGTTTTATAGGCGCAATGTATACAGGGTTGAAATTTTATGCAATTATCATGAATAGAGTCGGAGATATTTATTCTCAGTCTTAGTGGTTCAAGTTATGTGGATTCAAGGACAAATCCCACAAGGAACATACACTTTAATCCTCAGATTTGAACATAAAATATTAATCATACAAACATGTTCTTTTCTATTATTTTGCTAAAATAAAAACTGACGTCTGTACTTTTCCCGTTTCCGAGTAATTTCACACTGAACTTTAAAATATTCAGCGCATGCACACTACCTACGGTCTCCTCTCAATATCTTTGAATTTTTATTCTAACAAAAGAGGAAATGTGGCTTTCATTACTTCCCCAAAATTGAAGTTATTTTATCTCTTTCTACCGCTGAATATAAAGTCTCGCTTTTGCTTATTGCAACTAACCTTCTTTCCTATGAAACCTTCTTGGTCCAGTTTATTGCTATCTGATCTCATCCACTGTACACAGAATGAAGTATCTTCTATTTCAATACATTCATATCACATGCATTGATATATAATACTGAAATTATTTTCCTTTTTTCTTTTTTGCCGCACATACAATAAAGTATACCCGCATGGACCATTTGATATATAGTTCCTTTTATTTCCTCAGTAAAGAAGAAAATTGATAACCTCCTTTTCCCGATTGTATCTTTTACCACTTCAAAGGATAACAATTTAAAGATGATTATGTTGGTATCTCTGTTAATTTACATGCAGGTAATTGAAAAGAAAATTGCTCTCAGATATCAATTCACCACTATTATATATATATATATATATATATATATATATATATATATATATATATATATATATATATATATATACTTCATCACATATCAGACTAGAGGGTGCACCCAGACATATTTTATGGCAGTTATGAAGTTGAATACGTGGCGTGATGTTTTTATGTTTTCCTATTCACATGGAAGGGCTTCCATTTCGAAGGAAGGTCGCCTTTTGTGATTTGATTTCACAGATGATGAGGTAACATGACGTGATCCAGGATGTTTGTTGTTTGTCGGTTGTCACGCATCATTGAGTCAAAACAAAATGTAATAAATTCCTTTTACTCTCTCTCTCTCTCTCTCTCTCTCTCTCTCTCTCTCTCTCTCTATATATATATATATATATATATATATATATATATATATATATATATATATCGTAGATGCACAAATACTTCCAGATCTGAAATTTTAGATGTCTTAACGTTTTAATTTTCATTTAATCTGCTGAACTATCCAACCATTTACCTACCTATGGTTTAAAAAATACGTTTGTTGAAAATACATATTTCTCTAACAATTACAGTATGAAGGTACTTGTCTAGATAAAATGTGCAAGTGTACAAAAATAATGTGCAGTATTGATGAGGGAATTTGTGTCATTTTCATATCTGCACACATAACTATATACATGAAAATAACAATTACTGAAGTTAACATGACTTATTTGTTTTATTACAGTACGATACAAAATAGTTTATGGAGAAATATATATTTTTCTACAAAAACAATGTGTATGGTATCATTTGATATCTTGCAGCTTGTTTCTAGTGACTCTTAAAACAGAACCATTTGTTGATACCAACATTTACACCTGGTTGTTAAATATGTATATATTCATGATGACTTCTAAGCTGTACAAAGACATTAAATATAATGCTGAAAGCATATACTAAATAGCACTGGTTACGAAGCTGTCTTTGATATACTTATCTGACTTGGAAACATTGGAAAACTGGGCTCTAGAAGGAAAGAAAATAATTAAAATAAAATGAGACCATAGTTACTATCGATTCGGATTGACTCTAGCATTTCCGTCTGATGTGCCAGGGTAAAACACTTTTTTTTATAGCTTTTCAGAGTGGGATCCTACACTATAGTCTGTTTAAGATACAATATACAATAAAATACCAAGCATTTGGAGGGCCAATTGGAACACGGGCTTTCCCGCCAAAAATCTGAAAAATACGAGGTGGAGTTTTGGCAGAAAAGCCCCCAGTCTTGGGAAATGGGATCAAGCGCAATACCATTCTCCTAGATACTCACGTGCTAGAGTATGTATTTTATTCATTATTTTTATCTATATATCTACGCACCAATTTCCACAAGCACAAGTTTGCAAATATATTTCCCTTTAACTACCGTTTTGATTATCTTTATGTCTTGGTCGCCTTGTTGTTTGCTTTTATACGTCCCTCGATATAAGTATTGATTAGCGTTGATAGAATTATGATCGTTAAAAGGGTATTGACTAATACCTCCATGTTTAGGGACAAGGTTTAATGAATATTTAATCAAATTTGTTGTAGCTAGCTAATGCAGGCACATCGTTATCTAACCAATAGTCTAGTGATGCGGCGAAATTCTTATCTAGATGTTATAAATATTATCTAAAAGTTATTGCAAAGGGAATAAATTCCGGCCTCCAGTTTAAAGTATTCCTCTGAACGATCAATCAGCAATTTGAAGCAAAGAGTGACAAGATAAAAGTAACCCTTTCAATGCCCCCAAACATTTTGAGCAACTGATAAGTAAATTTTTGGAGGAAAAATCCCTGGATGTCAAAGAGAGTTGATTTTAGTTCCAGGAATATAATCATCTAGCTAGTAATGATTTCTCGCAGCAACTGTTCATACATACACACATACATACATACATACATACATACATACATACATACAGACAGACAGACAGACAGACAGACATGCATACAGACATACATACATACATACATACATACATACATACATACATACATACATACATACATACATACATACATACATACATACATACATACATACATACATACATACATACATACATGCATGCATGCATGCATACATACATACATACATACATACATACAGGTAGACAGAGACACAAACAGACAGACATAAACAAATACAACTACCTACTTAACTTCCCACATGAGAACAAACAAACGCACACACCTGCATACATGCTCACACCTACCTACCTACCTACCCAGCTATTAACATACCTTTTTCATGGAAACACACGGACCTAGCTAGCGCACGAATCGACAGGAGCAGAATGATCAAACTAGCAGTTAAGAAAACCGTGTAATTTTTTAATTCCTATTACACGTTAGTAAACCATTGCTATAATCCGAGAAATGTAAAATATAATAATCCTAGGATATATGGTCAGATTTTACACTTAGGTTGGAATCTTACCCGAGAAAGAATCGAATATAAGATAAACATTACTGTAGACTTTCGATTATCCTAATTCTAGGGGACAATAAAACATTTAAATAAGCGAGAGGTCAGATTAACGAAATCCATTTATGCCAAATCAGCAAGCTTTGGAGACATCCATGTAGCTTTCATAAACCAATATGCGGAAAAACGAGTTTCGGATAATGAGTTTCTACTTAAATGTTTGGAACAAATTTTAAGTTTCAAGTGACTATTCCATACACAATTATTGTAAGTATCATATCGAACAGATAATGAAATGTGTATAAATACATGTGCACACACCCCATATATATATATATATATATATATATATATATATATATATATATATATATATATATATATATATATATATATATATATATATATATTGTGTGTGTGTGTGTATGGTGTGAACGTATCTTTACTTAATTATGAAAAAAGACAATGGCCAAGTCTGTCCTTTACTGAACATAGGAAAAGTAAACAGGCACTGTTATAGATTGTTTTGTGTATACCCATTTATTCAAGAAAGTTTATTTTGGTCGTTTAGAAGAGCGTAAAGGGTCCGTATTTCTGAAGCCACTCCCCCAGTAACTCAGTACAAAAAATTCACATGAATATTGCATTTACATGGTAACAATACGACTCTGTTACCCGTCTGCTATAGGTTGAAGTTACCAGCTGTTTACGAGCTTTATACTGACAATGATAAAATAACCAGGATATAGATCCTTGTGTGTAAGCACCTTGACAACACGGCTTTAGCCAGCAATGGGTTGATAAAGTGTATTTACATAGGCTGTAAGCTCACTCCTGCTATAGAATTCTTGTCAAATTCAAACGGACAGTTATAAAGTCTTCTATCGGGAATGCAAGAATCAGAGAGCAAGGTATGTACAATTTTCGGTCCTTGCTGCTGTAAAGTTTGCTTATTAAACGGTGCTGAGCCGTCGCAATTAAGGCGAACACTGTTTGTTAAAACTTTTGGGTGTAATAAGTTTGAAAAATACGAGCTTATATAGGTTTAAAGTTGCGTGAGTTAGAATAATATGTGTATATGTGCGTATATGCTGAATTACTGACCGCCTCAGTAGTTTTAAATACGAACAAAACTTATGGGCCCATACAAATTATGTTCCTTTGGTATTGCTTACTTTAGAACACTGTATTGTCCTGGTGCGTGGTTGTATGTCGGTCCCATTATTGTGTTTACAAAAGCTATAGAATAACAAGGTTTGGTGTAGTGGAGAAATATGAAGAACACATATTTTGAGGGCATGAGCTTAAATACTTGAGCTTTTAGTTGCTCCTTTTCACTGAGATAATTTCTGGCAGTTTTGGTCACTTTCCAAATTGTGTGCATTTTGTTATCGACCTGCGGCAAAGGTAGTGGGCCAGTTATTAAAAGCTACTTTGAAAAGACTGTTTTTGTTTGCAATGTGAGCGGGGATCCAATTTCACCTGTGCCGCTACACGAACTATCGATTCCCCTCCCCGCACGGCGCGTTTCTCTGTTGATTGGCTATTGTCAAAACCAATAATCGATGGTCATATTTCGCTTGTTTCAGGGTCAGAAATTTGCCATGTAGAAAGATCATGGAAGAGCAAGACAGGGGGAGTAGTCAAGGATTTAGTCAACACACAAATAGTCAACAAGATAGTCGGGAATCCAACGTTGACGAATTGCTGTCAAGCTTCAACAAAGAATACCATCAAGCGAAGGCACAACAGATAATTCGTCTATTGAATGACCAGGACTCTTTAAACACTCGCTTAAAGGACTGTGACTTGAGAGAGAGTTCTGATTCGGGGGACAGTGATTTTGATGACAGTCTTAGCGAAGCTTCGGTCAAGGAAACGGAGCAAAGACTCAATCAGAGGTTAGCTTTACATAAACAAATCGGTGGAAGGTCGAAAACTTCTATGGGATTTTACAATGACATAGAGTACGACGACTATTCACAGAGTTTAACTGGGAACAACGAGTCAAAAATGGCAGAGCGAGAAAGTGAGTTCGATACGAGATATAATAGACCAAAGTCGAGTTACGTTCGGAGAAGGGGACTTTACATGAGAAAAGACGAATCTAATGTTGAAAATACGGACATAACAGACGATATTACAGAAACAGCTGTTGTGAAAAGGATATCAAAATCAGCACGGCCACGGTCCAGTTATGGAACCAGAAATGCAGAGCATTGTAAGAGAAAAATTGCTCAGGCTGAGGCAAATTTCAATCAGGACATGGAAGGACCTGTTTACCCCACCAAGGAGGATCTCATCAGTGCTAATGACTATGACAAATATGCTAACACGAGAACCACCCCTGTCCCTCAGGTACGTCGGGAACGGACTAGGGTACGTGGCTTTTGTGATGAAGGTCAGCAAATGAGGGATCATTCAACTTCATTCAGTTCTATGGATACCAGAGACTCCGTTATCGTCACAGAATTGACACCAATGAAAGTGAAAGCGATGGACACTTCGCCGCACCATGTGAAACACCCCAACAGTCCGGAGCTTGGGGCCTTCCCCGGCCGTCCTCGGAATCCTGAACCGATCCCCAGTAGGCCAGTTAGTCGGCGCAGCGTGGAACGTTCCGTACCTCACCCAGACCCCACAGACCCGAGGACAATGATGCAAACCGGGAGTGAAAGGCCAAGAACGCGTCGGCTGCAAAGACGTCATATGGCGCAACAAAATATTAACAATTCACCAAGCTCTCGTCCTACGTCTGAATCTGTGATACTAGCACGCCAAAGAACTGAATATAATCTGGAAAGAGCTAAAGCAGCTGCAAGGCCAAAATCAGAAAAAATGCTGATCAACTCAACCAATAAAGGTCTGATATCAATAGACAGTGCCCCAATGCAGGGGCCAGCAACATCTGTGACAAAGACAAAATCAGGTGAAAGTCAAGCATCTCATGTTCAAACCAAGGGATATAGGAGTTTTGGGGCAGCTGCCAGACAAATTCCATCAAACGCAGGTACACTTAGATCGGAACTGTCTTTGCCAAGGCCAGGTAACAATGTTATTTTAGGAGGCAGAAGACCTTTAACTCTAATGAAGTTACCACCATTAGACATGGTAGCCAAGAAAACGGACAAAAGCTTACAACTGGCACATGAAACTTGTGTATAGTACCAACCAACCTAGTCAGAAAATTTGCCTGTAAAGTCTGTGATATTTCGAGCATTCTAGAAAGATAAAGATTCATTATATATGTGAGGGCAATTTCGGTGGAAATAATGTCTTACTCTCAGACATTAAAAGATGAGGTTTCATAAACTTTGTTTCATCTTTAAAATTTTTGTTAGGCCAATCACTTTTACCTGGAAACTTGTTTTCCAGTATATTTGTAAACATGTGTTATTCAAGGACTAAATTTCCTCATGATGGAATTTGGTGTAAAAACTACCGTGAGAAAACTGTGTGCTATATACTTACTTCTATTCGTGCATTAATCAAATCTGCATTTATCAATATTACTGTTCATTTTTTTACGAGAGACGAATTCTATGATTTCTGCATTTTCAAAATCGTTTACTTTAGTGGTGGATAATAATGCTGGCAAAAGTACATTTATGGAATGTAACCAATGAGGATATCGTCAATTCTCGAGTTCACATCACACTGCTTGGAAACTATCACGCCAAGCTACGTAAGCGAGTCTAGTAACTCATCACATTGATAAGCAAAAATGTCACGACTAATCAGCTGTTAAAACTCAGTATCTTAACCCGATCGGGTTTTCTTTGCATTGTCGTAACATATTTATAACATGTTTAATACATTCCTTAAATTACCAATGTACATATTTTTTAAAAACGGCTAATTGAATCCATTATAAATCCTTACTGTTATTTAATGTTGCACAGAATTTAAAAAAATATCATTGGATTAATGTAAGGATAAATTGGCTTGTTTCGTTACAGAAAAATCAACAGTATATTTCCTTTTCCATTGTTATCTATATGATTTTTATTTTCTTCGCCTATTCTTCTGAAACTATTTAGGGACAATTGGTGAGTTCAAACGCTTGATTAATTAGATTCCATAAATGATTACTGCATGGAAGAATAGCTGTTCTCATATTGTAAAGTGAATGAGCAAATTTCATTTGTAACTTGAGACACAATGACAAAGTAGGACACATTTTCTGTCGGTTTAAATATTAGACGGTGATTAATCTGATCTTAAATACAAATCAACATAATTTTTTCACAGATAGCGAAACACAACACAATAAGGTAGATGTAAGTCTGAAAGCTGGTTAGATTAAAGTATAAATGATATAAACAGACAGACAGACAGATAATTTGTATCTATAATTGTTGCCTCTTTCGATCGCAAGTGTAACACCAAAAAGAAAAACACAACTGCAGAAAATTCGCTGAAAACATTGATTTATTTTAAATATTAACATCGTACAGGTTTCCATTATGACGCTTCTCTTTGGTCTTGGTCATAATTCCAATAAATCACTCATCCAAAAGCATTTAATTTCATCTAACTGCAACTAATAATACTGCGTGTCCAGAAAAAATACATTTATGTAGATTTTTCAGCTAATCTGAAAGATATTGAAATTGTAAGACTTTCAATTTGCACCTAATTTAATTTTCGCAAAGCCGCGCATTTGTATACAAAGATATATCTCTATTCGTTTATATTAAAGTAAATGTTATGATATGTTTTTTTCTTCTTCTTCGATTTCGGACAAAATAGATGAATCAAGGAGCCTGAAATATTTAGAATATGCATTCGTTTAGTCTCTCTCTCTCTCTCTCTCTCTCTCTCTCTCTCTCTCTCTCTCTCTCTCACACACACACACACACACACACACACACACACACACACATATACACAATGACACACGCACACACCGTACACTCTTAAAGTTGTACTGCCTACTTCATGCGAGTATTATAACAAGTTTATATTCAAGTTTTAAACCTTTCTGATATTTAATACAATGTCCCAAATTTTGATTTCTCTTGACAACCCACAAAAGAGTAATTTATAAAAAAAATATTTATTTCCTTTATTGTTATTATATTTAATTTTTTTCATACTAAAACGTTTTGTATGGTGACCATAAGAAATTACCTCTTGATTTATTTTGTTATATAACTATGTATGAATAGCAATTTGTATAGTTTGGGTTGGTACCATATTTTACTATGCTAGTTGACCATCCGGGATAAAATGTTTTAGATGCCATATTTTTCAAGATACATATGATGCTAGAAACCAAAGAACATTGGTCAAGGTATGTTGGTGAAACACAGTTCCATGCGAATCCATGTGCTAATGGGTATAGAACATCTCATTGCAATGAAACCGGTAGGAATTTTTATGTTAATGTTGTCTCATTTTATATAATTAAGTTACTTTTAGGCATTAAGTAACAGGTTTGTATCAAAATAATTTTACGAGAACAATTCCGTACCTTCATGTCCATAAACACCTGTACACTCTAAAAAAAGGTGGCCCCGGGGGCCCACTGATCTAAGGCGTTCGCCTTTACAGACCACTCGCATCTCATCTCTGTCCGCGTTAGTTCGAGTCAGGCCTTGACTAACATGCGTATGTGAGAGAGCTTGCCAGTAGCTTCCCATAGGTCGGTGGTTCTTCCTGGGGTACTCCCAGGTTTTTGCTCCACCAAACCTGTCTACAAAAATATCCACTTTCTCAGTACTAGAAAATAAAAACGTGAATACATCTAATAGTGTTAAAATATTTATTTAGTGCCAAGAAACACTTAAAATTTTGAAAAAAAGGGTAAATACATACATTCAATAACAAGTTTTAATGCACACAGTCTATGTAGAAATAAAATATTCAGTCATGACAAACTGAAATGAGTTCCTTAGGAAGGATATGGAGAACTGTACTCTGCCATATTCAGGAGTGTATAAATACCATGATGATACAACTGTGAGGGTATTCAGAGATCAATAATGGTGAAAATAATGTATATAATTGTGTAACTATCACAAATTTATCTCGCAAAATTGAAATGCGACGCAAAAGATTTATAAAAAAAATATTTAACTGTCTCCATCTGACGTGCTTCTTTTCGGTATTAACTAGTGTAAATGACACTCAGTCTCGCAATTATATTACTGTAGCACATTCTCTCCTCTGTTTACATAGACTTCCTTCAAAGTAACGAATCCATTTCTTAAATTGCTCGATCTGGAAGAGGTCCAGCCTTCGACAGTCTTAATGATTTCAAGTACAATGTTGAAAAATAAATATCCACAAGTCAGCAATGTTTACCGTATAAAATTAACCAATATCTAAATACTTAAAAAATCCGATAAGAAATTGCTCAAAGCATCACACATTATCTAAATAAAATTTGTATGACCTTACACAATATATATATATATATATATATATATATATATATATATATATATATATATATATATATATATATACTCTCTATTCACCGATCAATTACATCTTTTTTTGCCCAATTATAACATACGTTTTACGACCTCTGCAAAATCCCAAGGAGCTGCAAGGAAGACGTTGTTTGGAAGTTAGATGATTTATCTCACTTGGTCAGTACATAAATCAATAAAAACATCATATAATTAATGAACTTACCATTTTCTAGCCCCGCCGGAAGATCCTTCTCATCTCATACAGGTAATACTTCTTAGATAAACAATAGTTTTCTGTTGCAACTCGAAAAATAGTATTATCCAGTCTGTTTCGTTATAAGTAAATTTTAGATCTTTGATTCATTTATAATCCTTTAAACTAGGATAAAAAAATCTTTAATTGCTTTAGAATACTCTAAATTAAATTTCAGACAGAAAGAAGGAAATTATTGTTTGTTTGTTTGTTGTTCTTTCTTTCTTTCTTTTTTCTTTTTCTTTTTTGTCCATATACTAATGTACAATACCATACCCAACACCAACCTTTAAATACTTTCGCGTTACAAATAGTTCTTAAAAAAGGAGATAATCAAACAGAAGATAATCACTTGAAATAATTCTGTTTTTCAGTCAGTTTGGTTATCTTTTTACCCTTGAATGATCATTTTGTCAGTGGCATAGCGAGGGGGGGGGGGCGAAGGGGGCCGTGGCCCCGGGTGGCACTTCTTAGGGGGCGGGAATTTGGTATGAGTACTGTATATATCATAAATAATACAAATGGAGTGGGGGCGTAATTTTTGTAGTTGGCCCTGGACGGCACTTTGTCTCGCTACGCCACTGCATTTTGTAATTACAATTTCACACAATACACAGTAAAACTTACAGCTTATTTGACTGCAATCGCGTACTCTTTGTCTTTATTTTAAGTGCCTGACTTCTTTGTCTACTGGTTGAGAGTTACCAATAAAAATATAGCGAACTCTTACTGAGGGAAGTACTTTATTTTCTCAAATAATCACCGTAGCATGACTATAGCTATTTTTAAATGGCACCGCCAATGGTAACTGGTGCTGCGTTTAAATATGAGAGCTCTTTTTACACAGACTTTAATAATTGTATACCGTTCATTTCCACGCTTAGGGGGACACCACGCATTCTATTCACCCTCGAACGTTCAGCACGCGTGAAAATGGCCAGAAGTTGGTATAACTCTACAGGAGTGACATAGCTTGAACAATCAAGTGCTACTGTCGTCTGTGTCGTAATTTGCAATAATGTTTTATTTTCTGTACCGCTACATATATGATCCTTGAAATGAACAGAAAATTACTGAAATGGTTATTGACCAGAAATAAACTTGGAGGTTAAACCTATGAAGCACCCCTGCAAGAAAAAAACATTTTACAACATGGCGATAGTTTTAACATTAGTAGGTCCTTGCCATGGGAGGATGAGCATCCTATCCGCGTTAACAGGGAAACGAAGAGTATGCAAGTATTAAAGCTGATGTAATAAAAGCCCTTTTGTGTGTTAGTGAAGCTATTTAAATTAATACAGTTCTAGGTGTAACACCAGATAACATTCACAATGCCGTTTGAAACCAAAAATAGTTTTTAAAATATCACACCATACGGAGGTGACTTCTCTCTTCGTTGTTGTTGTTTTGTTTTTTTTTCTTTTCAGTTTGTAATTTTTCCTCAGTCGTTTATGTTATTTTGCGTTTGAAAAAAGGTTTAAGAAATCCGGAACGTGTTATTTTTAGTTTTGCTAATTCTTTACATACAGAAATACATACATACTGAAATTCAGCACCCTTTGCAAAAACGCACAGTTACTTCTGATAATTACGTAACCGAGTACCGACAGTCGTCACGACCGTCTGTAGACACCTATCGGTTGTTAATGTTGAAGTTAACAAATATTTCATACGAAGGTTGTGCAGTACAAGGAAGTATACATAGATCAAAGCATGTTTTGATGAAATTAATTTGATACAAAATAATAATCACCATGGGTGTGTGTTAATGTTTTCCAAGTAAGTGAAAAGAATGCCGTTCAACCGATGTTAAGTATTATAACGTCTGTCATTTTCAGATCTGAAAAGAATTGAGTTGCGTGGTCTACGTCAGAGCCACTCATCCGAATCCTGTTTTTAGGACAGATTAAGATAGGATTGATCAAAAACTGGGTTCTTTGTATATTCCTTGGCCCATTTACCTACATTATTTACATGAATGTCTTCCATTTTTGTTCCACATTAAAATAATATGATTCAAAACTATATATATATATATATATATATATATATATATATATATATATATATATATATATATATATATATATATATATATATAACCATCTTCATTTAGTCTGCTCTTAATTCCACTACTTACATACAACTTATTTTAATTCTTTTGGTTTTTTTCTTTTCACTCTCCATCAGATATAACTTTCTTTATTGAAGTGTAGGTATCTACCAATCTATTCATCATTCTCCATTTTCATCTACTATATCTCCATTTGCATCTACTATATCTACATTTTTTGCTTACTGATATGTAATAGCAGACTGTTACAATATGGCTGTCAAAACTTGTTCAGCATTATTTTCCTTTATTTTAAACGTGTATTCTTCCACGTTATTACATGAATAAGTTTGTGTCGATAGGCACTGATACGAAAAGAAACAGCAATATGTTGAGGGGCAGCGTACTGCCAGCTAATGTACCAGCAGTAATACTAGGATAAAAAAAAACTGATTTATTTGCGGCACACGGTACCAATTCAATTCATAAATAACCTATAAAAAAAATCATAATATAGAAAATTCCATATCTTTCAATTTCTATATACTCAGGACCAAACCTACATCTCAAAGCATAGTACAATCCTTGATGTATGTGTCTGTGTTGCGAAAACCACACTAGCCGCGGCATTTGCTAATACTACATGCGCTTGCAACTTCTATTCTGTACCAAAGGAATACTTCATTTTGGGGTTGCTAAAACAAGTTATTAAAAAAAGTGAAAGTGCACGAGAAACACCTTTTCTCCATCTCATTTCAATTAATGATCGAATCAGCTTTTAAATTATAATTTCTTATTTAATTTTTGTTTCTCATTATCAACTAGTCATGGCCTGCCAAACTCGTTAGAAGACGCTAGAGAGCGTCCTCATTATTTGATTGTTTTTTTTTACATACGGGTCTTTTGGGCTGCTTTTATTTCTTGAAGCAAAAAAGTACGTCCTTATTGTACTGTCTTTCTCACCATCAAGAAGAAAGGTATAACATAAGAGCAGAAGGGTGTACCAGGCACGTACAAGGTACAATAGAACGGTGAGCCCGACAATATTGAACTGTCTATCGCCCAAGCCAAAGTTATGTAATAATATGAGATTGGTGTACCCGTCTCTCACAAAGTCAACAATCAGTGTACACGACAAGAATCTATTTTTTTTAAATTTTTAAATCGATGATATCATCTCCCCTTTCTGCTTCTTGTGCATGCATGGGGGCGGGGGGGGGGGGGCCGAAACGCAGAAAACAACAGCTTTAGAGTAAAATGCATGCTCTAAAAGGAAACTAATAATAATTTGCTTCAAAACAGATTGATTTGTTCCATGGACATTCTTCTTCAGACAGACATAGATTGTATAGTGTCTGCGCAAATGCATTGGACACTTTATAGGGTCGGCTCAAAATCGATTTGTGCAAATTTTCATTATCAATGTTAGCAGCTAAAATTAGGGGCGGCACTTCAAGGAGCGCCGTTTTATAAATTGTCATAAATTTTACGTGAAATTAAGATTCTGTTCATTGAAAAAAGGCCGACAATCGCGTTGAAAGAAGGTAAAGTTTAGGCGTACATAGGGGTTTCCCCTTTTAAAAAAAGAACATGACTGTGAGCAATGCGGTCACATGATGCCTCAATGTGTAGTCTGAGACGCGATTAGCTGGTAGACCACGAGATGCTTTCACGTTAATTTCTGTGGTAATAAAAGATTATTTACTGCTGTCGCCGATGGAATGAAATCGTTTTAATGCACAATGATGTATTCTTCAAGGAATAACGCCGTTTTGATCCGAAACTTTAAGAGCAATTGATAAAGCAAGTCATTTGTTGTGTAAAGGGGTCATTCAATGTGTTACCGAGTGAAAGTTTACGCTTAAAACTCTCTCTCTCTCTCTCTCTCTCTCTCTCTCTCTCTCTCTCTCTCTCTCTCATTGTAGTTAGATATATGTATACAACAATCATAATTGCTATAGTACGCAAGACACTCTTTATCGATTGTAGATCAGTTTCCTAGACATGGTCATGCAATGTCATGTATGCATTCACAATTATCACTTGTGTTAACACCCATAAAAAGTAAATAGAGGTTGTAATTTTAAAAAAATGGCTATGCTAAGGTTTTGGAGTATGTAGGCCTACTATACAGGCGAAGCAGGCAAGACATCATTCAACAGAATGTCATTTTGGTTAATTCTTAGCACAGACCTTCACATTTCCATCCAATTATAAGTGTGAAAGAAGAGAAAATTGTTTTGTTTGGTTTGAACTTATGTTCCAATCAATACTTCACTCGCGCCCTCTTTGGTACTCTTCTAAAATACCAATTATATTCTTGAATATCCTCTATTTTATATTCAGCAATTTCTAGACCGGGTGTAATATTTGTGTACAATTAGTACAGTGAGTCCTTTAGTTTCAATTGAGAACGTAATGCTCAGAATATTCTTGGCTGGTATTTATTCACTTTCTTTAGTCCAGTACTTTAAAGTTCTTTAGAACGAGCACTTGTACTATCTGGAATATAAATTGAGAAGTTTAATAAAAGGTATAGACACATTTATGTTCTCAGTCATTGTTATGCATTCTTAATGATGTGTCAAAATTAAATAAACTGAAAACCAGCTATGAATGAATGCGGTGATAATAGTCTTACTGTGACCGATGGAGAAATTTATCTTGGTGACAAATATGTAGGATTCAAGAGCTGTTTTTAGTCATATTTGTATGCAGCCTATGTGAGCCTTGGAGAGAGAGAGAGACAGGAGATGATTGGGATTAGATCGTTCAGGTATTGAAATGGTCAAAAATGAATTACAAATATCAATCCAACATAATACATGACTTTATGTTAATGTATTAATAATAATAATTATTATTAAATCGATAAATAAATTATGAAATATATATGTGGTTGTGTATATGCATACACTACACTGGTCTTATGAATAAAATGACTCCAGTTTCACTAAGAATATAGCTTGTTGAGAAATACATAAGAACTATATACACGCTTTCCAGAAGGCCATACAGAAAGGAATCATACGGGAAACAAGAAGCAGGATTTTATATGGTGATATAATAAAACGCTAGCTCCAGATTTGATGCTGAGTCCCTTAATCATGACCAGGTATTATTCTGATATTTAGACAAAAAAAAGGGCTCTTCAGCGGGACATTAAAACTATTTTTTTTCATCACACAATAAAAAAAATAATCTATTTTCAATAACCCATTAATCAATATATTATGAACCTCTTAATACCTTTTTAACACACTTCAGTGCATATAGGTCATTAATATAATGACTATTCTTGCCATTATTGCGTTATATCCGATATATAGGAACGTTCACTCTAGCATTTGGTAAGACGATTTACGGTAATTACATCCGACCTGTCATTTGCATCTAAATTTAATTTTCTCGATGTATATTTAAGACGTGTTTCCATAAACGGCAAATGACAAGGAACATTGACATGCACGTATATCCGCTGAGATGCCGACGCCTTTAACCGATGTTGATGTTAACTTTGCCTTCACAAGAAAGATAATTTTGAAATTTATTAATGTTTCTGAAAGTAGTCGGTAAACTTTCATTGTAGGTTCTATCCAGTGCCACCCCTCTCTAAGCACCCGGTTTCGGGGGTTGGGGGGGGGGGGGAGACAGAAGGAGAAGAAGAAGAAGAAAATGAAATATGCCTAGATATGGAAATATAAGTTTGAATAACACATATAAGGGCATATATCAATTGGAACGTCCTCGGCCTTATCCATCGCATGCTAGAAGAAACCTCGGATGTAAATAATGCCCATTTTGAACTGCCCTCAAGCCAGTGGTTGTTATTACGTTATAATAATTTGATAACGTCACAATGAATAGATTTCGTGTCATCACTAACAGCAACGCAAGCAATAGTTGCAGACAATTATAACCAATTATTTCTTCAATGTTTTCATTACAAAGTTGCATTAATAACCTTAAAAATTAAATTCATTGATTGTTGAAACGTCGTCGAACGTTTTTTTCAAGACATACGCAGGAAAAGAAAAGGTTCTCTTTTATAATATACCAAAGTTGCTCCATATCAAAGCTTTGAAGATTAAACTCAATCTTCAGAACCCTCCACCCACCCCCTTTACGTAAATTCACCGCACTTTTATAGGCTGGTCATGTACATATCACTAACTTAAGATAGAGACAGGACTGGGATGACCTAATCTGTCGCAGTAAATTATATTTTTGACATTTTGTAAACTATTTGATCATATTTGACCACAAAGCAAGTCCGATTAATCAATGCATCACAGCGGGTTTATCATTGGTGTTAAGGAAGTAAGGGGAAATAACTTCATAAAGACGCGAACGGCGTCGAGTCAAATTTCGTCAGCAAAAATTAATTTCCATGTCTGAAATGTAATGCAGTTTCTATTTATTTATTCTAGCTCACAAAGTGCTCGTTTTGTTGCTGCAGGTATAACTTCTGTAGGCACACACAATCCAGCGTCGCATGGCATGATGGGAAATCTTATATTTTTTCACATGTGAAAATATAAGGATATATTTTTCACGTGTGAAAATATAGGAATGAAAAAATATGAAAATTATTTCGCCAATAAGTTTCTATATTTCACACTATATAATAAAAGATTATATTTATCGCATGACCAAAAATACGGGTTTATTTGACCAAACCGCATAATAGTGTAGTGAAATGACTCTGAAACACATTCGGATGCCTCGCTCGTTACCCCTTTCCTTTGCATGGTGTTATGACGTCATTTGTGACGTCATGGGTGTTATTACACGTGTTACATATAAAAAAAAAATGATAAGGGTATATTACCGTAAATAACACAGTAGTCATGTGATAAAAGGTATTAAGAGTCAAACTATTTTGTCGTCAGGTATTCTTGTTCGACATTTTCGAAGCTTTTGACAGCCATATTTTTTGTCGGAAGCAAAATTAAATAGCAAGATTATGTAGCAAGACTACAGATTCAAAACCTCTAGGGAATCAAATTCACTACATGTATTGTTTTTTTGTTTTTGTTTTTGTTTTTTCCTCAAAGAAAAAAAAATATTACGCCTTTAAGAGTCGGGCACGCAAATTCGTCATCGTGAGAGTTAAATTTGCAAACGTGATAAAAATTGGAAAATCCGCATCATGTCGATGGACCTATGTACTCTGTGTTGCGGGACAAAAATCAAAGAAACAAACACAAGCGACCTTTTAAAAAAAATAAAATACCGTATATCATTTCCTTAAATCCCACGTCCTACGTTTAAATCAACTAATCTTTTGGTCTTCCCATAGTCTCTGGCACTGAAGGGGTGTGATAAATCACGTTGCATTATAATTCAACGAATAAATAGCCACTTTACATGAACGTCAAGTTACTAGAGTAAATAAGGATCATCTGTCTCTCTTGGCATTACATAAATCAAACTCGTATTTGCTTGTTGCGAATTGCACTTTTATTACACCATTATCGATATAAATATCCTCATTTAATCAAGTAGTTTTGCACCAAGTTTTAAATGATTGCAAATTTTCGGGACCTGGGGTTTTATTGCGGAGACATTAAGTCTCCATATCTAATTTAAACAGTATGATTACTGTTGGGCTATGTCTTCTTTGAGGAATTTCTACCCGCAATATATTTATAAATGTAGGCATTCGATTGCGTACGTCTCGCAGTTGACTAGGTATTGAAAACGGTCTTCTCAAACGAAAGGGAGTGGCGTCAGTTCTTGAAAAGCTTTTACATTGACATCTTAATTAATATTTACTCACTATTTTATTTTTATCACGACAGATATTAACTATTTATTTTCATATCAGGACTAACATATCGAAAACAATAATGAAATAGTAGTTACGTGTAATGAAAGCGATCAAGGACTAGACAACATAGTGTCTATGGACCGTTTTCATTATGGTCACACCAGCAGCACATTTTAAGCCTTGATAGTCACTAATACGGAGTACAAACTAGCAGCTGGTCCAATAAAAGTCAAAATTTGCCATTTTCAACAAGTTTTACTGAGACAAATTAAGATACCAGTGATTAATATAGACACTGACATCGTTCATCTTCTACTCGTTCCGTTAATGTATGTTTGTCAATATTTTCTTGAGATTCAAAGAATTTGTTTCAATCTCCATACCTTTCGATACAAGCAATAGTAAATTTTTTACTCATAATCCAACATGGTCGCGGAGAACGTCGATGTGAAAATGAAAAGGGTTTGTTCCTTAAAGCGACTAGATATACGACGAAATTAACAGTTTTCATGGAAGCTACAAATACCTTGTCACCAATGCTCATTAAAATCGTTGACTGCTAAGAAAGTATATCACCGATTACAATTTGACTTTTCCATGACCATAGAAATGATTGAGCGGTTAGAGAATTACAGTACACGAACATACTGCAAAGTCATGCCTTTTCCTTTGTCCCTATATCCAGTCAAACCTGTTTTAAAGACAGGATTTTTAAACTGGATGATTGTACCAGTCAAAACAATCAAACATATAATTGACCAATCAGCTGTCTATTCAGAGCTCTGTTTACCTCCACAGTCAAAGATAAAATGGCACAGCTGAATTAACCCTCTTTTTATACCCTAGCCCCCCCCCCTCCTTTTTTTTCTATTACACTAGATTTTGTTTGGAAGGAAACCTCTGTTAAGTTACCACTTGTCTTAGAAGGTCACTTTTTTCCCAAAGGTGCTTTTTTAAGACAGGCTTGACTGTACCTCAAACATTCACGTCATAATTAACAAGTATCCGGGTGGCCGAGTGATCTAAGGCGTTCGCCTTTACAGATCACGCACATATCTCACCTTTGTCTGCATGAGTTCGAGTCTCTGCTCGACCAACTTGGGTATGTGAGAAAGCTTGCCAATAACTTCCCGTGGGTCGGTGGTTCTTCGCGGGGTCTTCCCTGGGTATTCATCCACCAAATATACTGGCCGCCATGTCTAGCTGAAAAATGGCGTTAAACCCCACAAAACCAAAAACCAAAATCATCCTCATAAGGACATCCATTGTCGTAAACACTATTAGAACCATCATGTTTCAATAGATTATCGTCATTTAAGCACGAAGAGGATTAGACAGAGATTTTCGGGTCTCTTGTAAATATTCAAAAGAACACTTCAATTAGAAACTTGTGAAAATTGTCGCAAATAGATAAGTCTACAAAAATGAAGGCAAGGACACTGTCTTTTTCTGAGTGCTTTTCATTGTGGTGACTGTTACACTTACCAAACTGACTAATCTTATCTATGTATCGATTGATCGTGGATAATTTAACTGGCAAACACTTGCTGACAGATATACGATTTCATTCATTCCCGTGACGTCAATGACACGGTCATAATTAACCCTTCTACTATCAGTGGTCAATTCGGCCGCCTTTAAATGTAAAGCAACACATCTAGCACGCAACGGAAAGAAAAATCATTAAAGTATAATGAAATTGGATAGACAGATATTTGAATCTTTGTTGTCGTCTTTTCATTTTTGTCCAACACATCTAGCACGCAACGTAAAAAGATTCATTAAAGTATGATGAAGGTGGATAAAAAGGTATTTGTATCGCTGTTGTTGTCTGCTGTTCTCTTGATGTATAGAGTAACCGAATAATCAAATGTGTGACCATCATGTCAAATTTTGCCGATTTTGTATGTGTTAATTATGAATATGAACAATAAAAGAGAACAAAATCGTTTTATTACATGTATACATAATACATAGTAGATGCACGTTAGTTAATTTAACTTTGAAAAAAGACCTGTTAAAAACTGCAGATTTTTTGCAGGGCAGAAATATATGACACTCTCTGTCAAGCGATAGATAAGAAATTTTCAGATTAATCAATGTGCGTTAGGGTAGCGTATATTGGTCGAAAAATCGCTAAGAAATTTAATTAAAACGAGATTATTAACATGTAAAGACATGTTTAATAATATTTTCCCACGAGATCTTGAAGGATGCAACTCGAGTAGTTATGGGGGGGGGGGTATCGAGAGCCAAAGAGGGCACTTGAGAGCCAAACGGGAAATTAACATGCGGGGGCCTATTGAGAGCCAAACGGGTGTTTTTAACATGGCGGAGGCCGTGGAATCGAGAGCCAAAGAGGGCACTTGAGAGCCATACGGGAAATTAACATTGTTGGGGGTAGTTGAGAGCCAAACGGGAGTTTTTAACGTGGTGGGAGTTGTTTGAGTTTAGGATAAAGGGAGGATGATCCGCTTTAGGATCCCAATTTTCTTTATTATTTTCTTCCATCATCCAGTACGATTTGATGGGAATTTTCCTTTTCCTCTCCTTCTCCTTTTTCTCTCTAAGTCATGGAGGAGGTGCCAGGCCACCTCTAAATGCACTTTAAACTTGTCTGATGATTTCGACGTTGTTCATCTTGGTTGAATAAAAAAACTAGATAGCTTAACCGGTGAAGACGTGGTTTTTAATATATTAGAAGGAAAACATCCCTTGCACCTAAAAAAGCCCCCAAAAAAATCTGCTATCCGACGAAAGGGTATGACGAAGGGATGAAATCACGCCAATATATACACCATTCATTGCTCGGATCTAAAAAACAAACAAGAGCCGAGATATACATCAATAATAATAATTATATTTTATTCAATGTATATACATTATGTTACTCTTGGTAATAAAACAATTTCATATAAGTCCAATACAGTTCAATTCATTTCCATATTTACCATTTCATCATCTTCTTGTTCTGACACTTCAGTAAGATTCTTGTTGACAATTCTCTCATAACTTTCTTCTGGACTCTCATTGATAAACTCCAACTTAATAAAATGTCCATTATCATCTTGAATCCACTGCCGTTTTTGACAAATCCTGTAAACTTCACGATGATATAATCCAAAACATCTTGCCACATCACGAATGGAATCCATTCGACTATATAATCCTGAATTCAAGCCAGTTAATTTCACAGGTCTCACAAATCCTCCAATGACTTGACTCTTCTTCTCTGGCTCTTCCCATCTAGCTTGAAATCTTTTCTGGAACTTCTTCGAAAAGACTGACTTATAAATCCCAGTACAGCAATAGTAGACACTTGTTGAATGACAATCAAAATATTGAGCAGCCTTTGCCATACTTCCTCAGTCTCACCAACCAACTGACACAACACACTTCTAGCACTTCCAAAATTAACTCTCCTTTTTTCTTTATCATTCTTCACATGCTTGTGTAGACATGTTTGTTCACTAGCAGTCATCACTTGAAGATTTTCTATTCTATCATCATCAAGTACATCATTGAGATGTACCACTCGACTCTGTCTTGGTAGATCCAGTCCATTTACCGCTTCAAAGACAAATCTTCCTCGACTTATATCTTTTCTCTTCTTTCCTTCCTTACCAGTAACCTTAATATCTATCAATCCAGTTGATCTCAATCTTCCTTTGACTTTCCTTCCAGACTTCAAATGATAGACATTACCAAGTATGTCTGCAGCATAATTATCATACACTTTATGAATGTACTTATTCAATTCAATTCCAAAATCTCTTTTTTGTGAACGTGGTGGACATTCTGAAGACCAATGTCCTTTCTCTTGGCAGATATAGCAAGTATCTTGACTTTTATCTCGAGCGCAGTACTTTTCCATCTTCACAGTTTGAAAGTACAATCCCAAAGACTGATTCTGAAGGTACGAAGGTCTCTCTTTATATACTCTTCTCTCTCTATATAAAGGTACCTGGGTGAAAACTGAATCAGTTTCAAAGTAAAGTTCAAGATGAAAAGATCACGCAAAATCTATGAGAAACCAGAAGAAGAAGAAGAACAAACCAAGAGGCCACGACGACAAAGGTATTCCGTACCCCCTGAAACACCCTTAGACGAACTACTAGCTCAAGTCCATGCTAGCGATTTTGAAGACGAGATGAGTGAACCTGAAACCCAAACTTCCAAACCACCACTACCACCCAAAACAAAAACCACTACTACCAACACCAGAACCCCTGACCAAGAAAGTCCTACTACCGTGGCTCCTGAAAATTACTATCGGATTCGAAAGACACAAAAAATCACTTCTCGAAAATTTAGGACCACGGCGTATACTCACACAGTTCACTTCAAAGACTTCAAGTCCGAAGTACCTCCAGAGAAAGCGGCGGGGTTCATTAGCGATTTGTGGGAATCTGTCTTAATCAACTTGAAACGGCAATGTGGAGCCAAAGAAGAGGATCGCTTGAGACTAGCCATTCATCATGACCAATTGAAGAGTCCCGTTTGGATTGAGTTTAGCAGTCCGGCAGAATTAACGCCAGACAAAGTCATGTCAAAAATAGAACATGTACAACAATCCAATGACAAGTTTTCCATCACCGATGGAAAGGCGACCCTTTACTTGACTCACGTTTCTCCACCTCGAGGAAGTGGACGAAGCAGAAAACCGTTATTGGTGGACGATCTTCGTACTACCAAACAGAGTGTCGTCCAAATCAACAATACTCAAGATTCAATGTGCTTAGCTCGAGCTATCGTGGTGGGCCGCACCTATTCTAACAAGAACGAGAGCAAAGAATGGAAAAAAGCCTGGATGAACATTCGACGATCACAAAGACCCCAACAACGAAAAGAAGCAGAACTCTTGTTGAAACAAGCAGGGATCCCTAAAGAGACCGTGTGTGGTATTTCTCAAATGCAGAAACTTCAAGATGTTTTGGCTCCTCACTATACGTTAAAAGTTCACCCTCAAGAAGTGCGTGGAGCTCTACTGTTTCGAGGCCCTGATTTTCCTGAAGGAAAATACATTCATCTTTATCACCATCAAGAACATTTTGATACCATTACTAGTATTACTGGATTTTTGGGATACTCTTACTTCTGTGAGAAATGTAACAAAGGGTGTAATAGTCGGGAGAAACACATTCATTGTGGAGCGAGATGTCGGGGTTGTTTAGCCGACACACCATGCCTTCCTGAACCACAACAACAACAACACGTTTATTGTGAAACCTGTCGACGCCGTTTTGTCAGTCCTTCTTGCTACCAACAGCATCTCAAGACCCAAGGTCACCAACAAAAATGTGCTTGTGAGTTATTACAATCGTGTTCTACGTGTGGACAGCTCATTCGTACCAACAACTCCAAAGCACACATTTGTGCTGGCAAGAAAAAATGTTCTATTTGTCATTAGATCGTCGATTTTGATCATCGATGTTTTATTCAAAAGTTTGACAAGATAGAGAAGAAAGAAATAAAGATGAAGAAGAACAAGAACCAAGTAGATTTCATCTTTTTTGATTTTGAATGCATGCAAGAAACAGGCACTCACATTCCCAATTTTTGTGTAGCACATCGGGCTTGTGATCAGTGCATTCAAGAATCGATTCATTTTCACTGTCCTCATTGTAGTCGTATTCCAGGAGGACGTGAAAAAATCTTTCGTGGAGTGAATACTTTGTCTGAGTTTGCTGAATGGGTTTTAGATCCTACCACCCACGACACTTGGAGCGAAGAATGCCACCGTCATAGCTCACAATTTTTCGGGATACGATGGACAGTTTTTACTTCATTATTATTTGAACCATGGAACCGAACGCCCTGAAGTCACCATGAACGGAAAAAACCTCATCTACATGAAAGTAGGACAAGTTCAATTCAAAGATTCGATGAGTTATTTAGCCATGCCTTTGAGTCGAATGCCAAAAATGTTCGGCATGACAGAAATGGCTAAAGGTTACTTTCCTCACTTCTTTAACACGGAAGCTAATCAACAGGCCGTCCTACCTCATTTACCTGACCTTCATGATTACGACCCCGATGGAATGCGACCCGAACAGCGAGAAGCTTTTCACGCTTGGTACCGTACTCACCAGAACGATCCCTTTGACTTTCAAGAAGAGATGCTCAAATATTGTCGATCGGATGTAGATATTTTAAGACGTTGTTGTGGAAAATTTCGAGAGTTATTTCTCGATCATGGGGAGGTCGATCCTTTGAAAGATGCAGCCACCTTACCTAAAGCCTGTTCCTTGGTCTACAGACAAAATTTCATGCCCGAGAACCAACTCGCCATCATTGACTCCAACACGTGGGCCTTTGCCAGTCGTCAATATTCGGCCAAAGCTTTACGTTGGCTTCATTACTTATGTCAAAAAGAAGACAAATGGATACAACATGCTAGAAACGGAGGAGGAGAAAAAAAGATTGGAGGTTATTCTGTGGATGGTTGGGATTTAGAAAACCCGCACATAGTGTACGAGTTTCAGGGATGTTTATTTCACGGATGCCCTACCTGCTATCCTGACCGAGACATGGAAAGCCCTTATTCAGATTCTACCATGGATCAGTTATACGAACAGACTTGTCAACGACGACTCCAGTTAGAAAGTCAAGGTTACGAAGTGATAGAAATGTGGGAACACGAATACGATCGACGTTTGAAAACCGATCCTGAATTTAAAACCATTACTCAAAGTTACGACGCAGCCGACATCGAACCTTTAGATCCGCGCCACAGTTTATTTGGAGGACGAACCAATGCCACTCGTTTACTGTACGACGTGAATGAATCCCAAGGAGAAGAAATCAAATACATTGACGTGTGTTCTTTGTATCCTTGGGTGTGCAAATATGCTCGTTTTCCTACCGGTCACCCTGAAATTTTAACAGAACACATCGACGTGGAACACATTCGTCAATACGAAGGATTAATCAAATGTAAAGTCTTACCTCCGACAAACTTGTTTCATCCCATCTTACCTCACCATTGTCAAGGAAAATTGATGTTTCCTTTATGTCGGACGTGTGCCGAAACGTGCAACCAAGATCATCCCTGTCGCCACACGAAGGAAGAACGGTCGTTGACAGGAACGTGGGTCAGTGCCGAATTGTTTCGAGCTCTGGATCGTGGATACCGTTTATTGAACGTGTATGAAATCTGGCACTTTCCAACTACAGCCCAATACCAAAAGGACGACGCCACTAATCATCCAGGCATTTTTTCGGGGTACGTGAACCAATTTCTCAAACTGAAACAAGAAGCTAGTTGTTATCCTTCGTGGTGTCAGACTCCCGAAGACCAAGAACGATTCAAAGAAGAATACCGTGACGTCGAAGGAATCACTTTAGAAGACGTAGAAAAAAATGAAGGAAAAAGATCGTTTGCCAAAGTGATGTTGAATTGTTTGTGGGGAAAAATGGCTCAACGTACGATCTTACCCAAAACGGAATACGTGGACGATCCTTATCGTTACTTTGAATTGGTGGACGACAAAAGTATACTAGTTAAACACGTCGAAATCGTCCGTGAGGATTTGATCTATGTCAATTTCGAAGAAGAACCCAAGTTTGTCAAACCTGACGACTTTAGCAACGTAGTCATTGCCGCTTACGTGACTGCTCATGCTCGTTTGAAATTGTACGACGAAGCGTTAGAAGTCTTAGGAGATCGTGTCTTGTATTTTGATACTGACAGTTGCATTTACATTCATCGCCCCGGTTACCCACGCCCTACTATTCAAGGAGATCGTTTAGGAGCCTGGACAGACGAGCACCCTCAAGACACCATTCTGAGTTTTGCCAGCGGTGGCCCTAAAAATTATTGGTACCGATACCGAGACCCTCAAGGTCAATTTCACACCCAATGCAAAGTCAAAGGGTTGACTCTCAACTATAGAACTAACCAAGTCGTGAACTTTGAGGTTTTAAAAAATGCTTTACTGTCTGGACAAGTGAAAGATTTTCAAGTCGCCACGTTAGAACCTCACAAGATTGTACGCCTACCAAATCATAAAATCGTGACTCGACCTGTTCAAAAAGTGTATCGTATCGTGTACCAAAAAAGAGTGAGACTTCCAGATCACACGACTTTACCTTACGGACACGCCGATTTGGAGAAGTATAAAAAAGGAACCCCTTCCAAGCCTAGCCCTTCATTCTCACTTTCAACGTTAACCAAGAAGCAAGAAGAAGAAAAAAAAGATGAGTCACCACGACTTGGAGTGTGATGCAGTACCATGCGATGAAACGGATTCTGTACGGTTTGGTATTCCCGATTCACACGTTCAAAAGGATTCCGTAGCTTGTCACATCACCACCACCACCACTCATCGGCCACCCTCTAAAGAGGCAGTACACCCTTTATGTTTTACTGGAAATACTAAAGGAACTGGTATTGACGTTAATGACAACAAGGTGAATGTGGGTACCTATTTGCATATCAGAATACCTGTGACTTTACTTGGTTATTCCAAGTATGAAAGTCGACTGGAGTCATTCAAAGACAAGTGGCCAAAATATCTAGAAGGACCTAAACCGGAAGGTTTAGCTAGATCTGGATTTAAATACACGGGAGAAGGAGATAAAGTTCAATGTTTTAGTTGCGGTGTGAAACTTCGCCATTGGGAGCCTACCGACTCAGCTTACATTGAACATGCCAGATGGTCTCCGCACTGTCAGTTCTTACCTTTAGTCGCCTTAGAACAGTACGGGTACGATGAGCCAGATGCCAAACAGAAGAAGAAGTAGTTTTAAAAAAAATTCCATGTCGGAGGAGAATACTTCTTCTTTAGAAGAATACGGAAACTTTACCAGAGTACATTCGTGGCTTGCCTTTGGAAGTGCGCGAAAAGATTTACCAAGAGTTTGCCAAAGATCTAGCCCGTCACCACTAAGTGTCTATTATTAGGTAGCCTGGCTATAAAAGAGTGGGTATGCCTGATCTCTACACGCCACTTGTGAAACGGATTCTGTGGAAGGAAATCATAGATCATGTTCAGACCTTAGAGGATTATAAAAAAGTGATACAAGAACTGTGTCCATTAAATTTTGGACGTTATGTGGTGTGTGTCTTAGTGACTTCTTATCTTGGAATTCGTTTTCCAGGACATTCGTTGTGGAATATTTTTGAGGACAAGTGTTTGCCTTGGATTCTTTTGAACGATCCGTGGTTGTTTTGGACTCAATTGTTGTTGAGTTCCAAAAAACAATATGACCCTGTGTTCTTTTTTGGACTTAGTAGAAGAAGAAGAAGACTATAAAAACTTGATTTTATCAATCCACGAAAGACACATTGTACGTAAAGCGTTTAGAGTGGTGATGAAAATTAGTGACGTACTTCCATGTGAAGAAGACATTCGTCACACTTTATCTGTGTATAAAACATTTCAAGAAGTGTGTTTTGCTAGTGAGTTACACCAACACCTTTTCCATTGGAAAGATGTACGCCCCTGGAGAAACCTTGGTTTCCAATACTGGTTACAAGAAGTGGCCCAGTTCAGCAAAGATTTGGCCACTTGTCCATAAGGGTCTAAAAGTGAAAAAAGGGGAACCTCGATGGGAAACCCTAAAAGAAGAAAAAGAAGAAGAAGAAGAAGTACCTGACACCACCACTACTGTGGTTCCAATGCCTCTTGAGGAACACCACCACCACCACCACCCTTCTTTACCACCACCACCGCTACCGTCAGAGGATTCAAAAAAACAAAAGACGAGCAGAAGAATGTCACCCCAAAACACAGTGTCTTTCATGACTAGGACACAAAACTATTGTTGTACATTGACGTGTTTATATGACAGTTTGATGGTTTCAGTAGGAGCCTTCATTGTGTACCTGATGATTTTACTTTGCTATTTAATCACTCGTACTGTAAAAAATGAATGACTTGTAAAAAAAAATATGTTATTTGTTGGTTGATTACTTTTTTTTCTAAAAACATAAACGTGTATGAAAATCGTATAAAATGCCTTGGGTATTTTGTCTTCTTCTCAAAAATCTTCTTACCTCAATCATGGCTACATCCTCCTCCTCCTCTTCTACCTCGTCTGCCTCTTCCTCTGTGGTTAAAGTGATTGACGAAAAGTTAGATCGTCAAAGTTGGAATGCTTTGTATCTGCGCCATCCATTTAACATGTTGATTGCTGGACCGAGTGGTTTTTGGAAAACCGAATTTGTCAAACGATTGATCGAACACAAAACTGATTTGTTTGATCGTCCACCTCAACGTATCGTGTGGTGTTACAAAGAGTGGCAACCGTCTTACACGTTATTGAAAGAAAGTCAAGGAGAAACCATTTCGTTTGTGGATGGTATTCCTCACGAAGACGATGGAATTGTGTCTGACGTGAGTCAAACTCATTTAGTTATTTTTGATGACATGTTAGGAGAAGACGAAGAAGAAATTAAACTTTGGTTTACACGAAAAGGACACCATCGAAATGCCAGCATTGTCTACATTACACAAAATTTATTTCAACAAAGTAAAGCTCATCGAACCATTAGTTTGAATGCTCATTACGTGGTCTTGTTTAAAAGTCCCAGAGACAAATCTCAAGTACAAGTGTTAGCCAAACAGTTAGGGGCTCCTTGGCTCAATTATGCGTACGACGATGCCACTCAAACCCCTCACGAGTATTTACTCATCGACTTAAAACCGACCACTCCTGACTATTTGAGATTTCGTGCCAGTATCTTTCACTCTTGGAGTGAAGAAGGAGGTCCTGTCATTTACACGTCCCCTTCAGCCCATTTTTGAAAAAAACTATAAAAAGAACCTACGACATCATTTCGGTCTCACACTCTTTTTGGAGAGAAGATGACTTCCTTTCAAGCTCATCCTTCGGCTAAATTGATTCGTGCCTTGTATGGCATCAGTCGTGAAAAAAATGCACAAGTCCGTGCTCATTTGTTAGAAGCGAGTCTTAAAGAAGTGTTACGATGGTTTACTTTGACAGCACGTCAATTACTACAAGGCATCATTCACATCCCTCATCAAACTCAACGTTTTTTTCAAAGACATAAAGTGGCATTGTCACAACTGGCTGATCCTAGAATCGATTCACGGACTAAAAAACAAATCATTTTAACTCCTGGTGGAAGCGGTTCTTTAGGAGGGGTTATGATTCGTTCCCTTTTGAAATGGGATCCTAATGATGCCCAAACCAAAACAACTCCTAAAAAGAAGAAGAAAAGTCCAAAAAAGAAGAAAACCAGCCCCAAGAAAAAGAAAAGTCGTACCCGAAAGAAGAAAACCACACCCACTACCACCACCACTGACACCGGACGTAAAAGAGGTACTGATGCCAGGACGCAAACGTACACCCGCAAAACACCACCACCCTTACCATCACCACCACCATCACAGTCCCCAATGATGACAAGGTCTCCTTTTGCGTCCACTTCCTCTTCCTCTTTGTCTTTTTCTTCTTCACCCCCTTTTACAATGATGCCTGTCAAACCAGACTTAAGATCGGTGTTTCCTAATTTGATGCAAAAATGGAAACCCATTTCGAAAGTCACCCCGTCTGGGCCGTCGACTTCAGCTGATTTAGCCATGGCAGCAGCCACCCACAAAGTACCATCCCCTAAAACCAAAGTCCAAGAAAGAACTGGCATCTTACAAAGTTTAGTGGATTTATCCAAAGATGAATTGAAACGATTTAGTCCCTTGAAAACACCTCAACGTCGAGTGAGACCTGTCGTGAAGTTGGTACGTCGTGCAGACAATCAGTGGAGACGTATTCCAGTATAAAATAGAAGGGTGAAAGGCCAAAGACTTCAGACTTACTCCTCCTCACCTCTAAAAAGATGGCTCCCAAACGTGTACACCACCACCAAAAGAAGAAAACCACCAAAAAAGGACGACTTCCCCATCGTCTGGCTAAACATTGGGATGTCTTGTCTGTCCTAACCAAATCCAATTCTCCCATGCGAAAACAACTCATTCAAACAGCTCCTAAAGAAATCATCGATACCGTGTGTGAATGTTGTTTGAACGTGTTGAAAGGAACGGTACCTTTGTCCAAGATACAGAAACAAAAATTAGGGAAACATCGGAATGTTCTTCGTCAAATGGTGAAAAAGAAAATACCTCTTCAACAAAAGAAAAAAATGTTGGTGCAACGAGGAGGATTTCTACCTATGTTGTTAGGACCGTTGTTAAAAATAGCCGCTCCTTTGTTAGGAACGATTGCTGGACCACTTTTAGGAGGGGTCATGCGATAACCAAAAAAAAAAAAGATAAAAAGGACCACCCTTCTCTGAAAAGACCACACCTTTTTGGTACCTTTGGATGAAATGGAAGGACGAAAACTAACTTTAGTACCTTACAAACGATGGATGGAATTTCATCGTTGGAACGAACAACGGATACCTCATTTACCACCCAATCCTAATCTTAACGAAATGTCTCAGTTACAACAAGAAATACAATCCCTGATGGAACAAAACAATGTGTCCGAAACAGAAAAATCCCAACGGCACGGTCAACTTTTACAACGTCTACAACTCTTTCGCCAAAAAGCAGTCGACGAAACAGCTTCACCCACTCTGAGAGATTTTAAGGCTCTGATGAAAAGCGAACCTAAAGTGACCATCAAAAAAAGAAAAAGAAGAAGAAGAAGAAGAAGAAGAGTTTTTACTAACTCCACCTCATAAAAAAATAAAAAGTTAGCCACACCGGATTGGATGAAAAAGAAGAGGTCTACCCCTTTACCCTCAGAAGAGAAAAAGAAAGAAGTGAAGAAAGAAGTCAAAACAGAACCGATGACCCCTGATCAAACTCCCTCCTTTACCCCAGTAGCACGTCGGACACGTAAACAACAACAATCCAAAAAGATACCTCACGAAGAAAAGAGTATTGGAACTTGGTTAACTTATTCTTGAGGAAATCATGGAGAAACTGTTAGCCACCATTTATTACAATCCTGGCCATGCTGCTGGTTACGGAGGAGTTCAAAAATTATATCGAGCTGCTAAAAGTCAATTGAAAAGTGTACGTTTACCTGAAGTACGACGATGGTTACAAGAACAATCGACGTACACGTTACACAAACCCATTCTACGTAAATTTTCTAGAAGTACCACTCAAGTGGAAGGGATCGATCATCAATGGCAAGCCGATTTAGCCGACGTCTCTCATTTAGCCACTTACAATCGTGGTCACAAATATTTGTTTTGTGTCATCGACGTGTTTTCCAAATTTGCTTGGGTCGTGCCTTTGACTTCTAAAAGCAGTACCGAATTGGTACGTGCCTTAAAATTGGTCTTGAAACAAAGTGGACGCCAACCTTTACGATGGCAAACGGACAAAGGCACCGAATTTCTAAACTAAGCTTTTCAAAAAGAATTGAAACAAAGTCACATTCATTTTTTTACGACCGAAAATCCTGAAACCAAAGCCAGTATCGTGGAACGTTTTCAAAGAACTTTGAAAGAACGTATGTGGAAATATTTTACACATCAACATACTCTCAAGTACATCGACGTGTTACCTCGTTTGGTCAAAGCGTACAATCAATCGTACCATCGTAGCATCGGATGTACCCCCGAAGAGGTCAGCCCTGAAAACGAAGTGTCCGTGTTTTATAAATTATTTGGTTCACCCCAGCAGACCAAAAAAAAAAAGACACCCTTGTTGGAGTTAAAGACGGGAGATTGGGTTCGCATCGGAAAAACCAAACGTACTTTTGACAAAGGTTATTTACCTAACTGGACTACCGAATTGTTTCGTGTCACTACCCCCGTCCGTGGTCGTGATCCTCCCGTCTATAAATTGGAAGACATGCACGGTGAAGTACTCAAAGGAACATTTTACTTGCCTGAGTTACAACGAGTGACTAAAAAAGAAGACACCTTGTACGACATCGAAAGCATTCTCGAACAAAGAACACGGAAAGTAGGTAAACGACGAGTAGAAGAAGTCAAAGTACGTTGGAAAGGATATCCACCTAGTTTTGATTCTTGAAAAAAGTAAACTCACAACATGCCATTCAACACAGTAGCCACCCAGACGACTTCAACGACTCCTTCAAAGAGTTCTTCTCTTCAAGAATTACAAAAACAACCACTTTGGGTGTGGTGCGGAGAACGTGTGCCTAAAAATCAAATCGTCTTTTTCTGCCAAATCTTTGTAGTGTATTGTGTCATCGGAGCAGCGATTGCAAATTTGAGTTTACAACAAGGAGACAAACAATTGTGGACTATTTTACTGAGCAGTTGCATCGGTTATCTTTTACCCAGTCCTTCTTTGAAATTTACGACGACAGACAACAGCAGCCATAGCAACAACCACGCTAGTTCGACCAACGCCAGTTCACCTTCTTCTTCGTCCAGTTACCACCACCACAATACCAATTCTCTTTTGGAACCTTTTGAACATCCTTCTTCTGTCCACTTGAGTGACTCCTCGGACACCAGAACAACCACTTTGGAACTATGAATGACCAATTTTATTTAACGTTACCTAGTGACAGTTCCATGGATGTGTTTCCCAACAACCGCTTATGTTGTTTCACGGCCAAATTACCTCAAGCCATTCAATTGAATCACGATACTCATTGGGAAGTGGGTTTGGTAGAAATAATTCATCCTACGCAAATCATAAACATCAACAAAACTCAAAACACTATGGTTGTAGAAATCTTGAACAAAAAAATACATGATCACTTGGTAAATAATGATCCTGAAATCTGGAAAGAAGACCCTGAAGATCCAGACATGAAAGGATCATTCAAAAAGTTAGTACCAGATCCTAAATCTACTAGTCCTATTGTCTATTCTTAGATTACCCTGAGAATTCCTACAGGGTATTATTTTAGTCCTGAACATTTGGTGGACACCATTAGAACCCAGTTTGCACGCCAATTTAGCCAAGCCATATCAGCAGCCAATAAATTTGTAACAATTGCTTACCATGCTTTGGCACGACGTTTAATTGTCCAATTTTTCAAAGAGAGAGGGCAACTCCTTACTGAGATAGACAAACGGTTTACCTTTGGAAGAGAGAAAATATTTGACCATTGAATTTTGCTCTGGATTGTTTGGTATTTTGGGTGGAAATAAAGATTTTACCGCTGAAAGTGATTTAGAGTTTGGAACCAACGTAGAATTTGGACATAAATTTAAACATCCTATTGAATTGAATGGTGGACTGAATTTAATGTTTGTGTACTCCGATGTGGTGGAGTACAACGTGGTGGGACACACATCTGCTCCGTTACTGAGAGTCATACCTTTCAAATTGGATATTGGTGGTGGTGGTGGTTCTAGTGTTACTGTGGACGAAGAGGGTGGAAGTACTACCACTAGTAATGCTAGTATTGGTGGCAACACCTTTCACGTTCACCGTGAATTTGTAAATCCTAATTATCTTCCAGTCAGTAAATCGTATTTTGACAGTGTCCAGATTAGTATAAAAGGAGATTTAGGACAAAGCGTACCATTCATTGACCAAGGAAAAGTCACGGTGAAACTACATTTTCGAAAAAAACAACAAGTCCTCTAACATTAATAAAAAAAAAATGTATCCAGTGTACCAAGGAGTGGCTCGACAACGAGGACATGGTTTAGGAGATATGTTAAAATCAGCCTTTAGGACGGTAGCTCCTATTTTGAAACCGATGGTAACTCGAGGATTTCATGCCTTAAAAGATGCCGCTTTGACACAAGGAAAATAATTTTTGCAAAATGTCCTCATCGACAAACAAAATCCTAAAGAAGCTTTTTTGAGAGCAGGCAAAAATGTGTTGATGACTACTGGTAAAGATCTTTTAGGTCTCCGAGAAAATCCTATAAATACGCTTCACGCTTCAGACTCTGGCATTACTTCACAGCAGCAAGGTCAAGGTAGAAAGAGACGACGACCTCAAAATCCTTTCAAAGTTCATAAAAGAACACACGGCAGTAGTACTTCCAGAAAAAATAAGAAAAGAAGAAGAACTGGTAGAGAATTAGACGTATTTGATTATTAAACTGTGAAAATGATGCACCGAGATTCTTGCGAATGTACCAAGTCCGAACTAGATCTGTTTTCTATGCGTCCCACCATGATGACAATGCAAGAATCCCAATGGGTGGAATTTCATCCTGTATCGTCTTTGACGGATTCAGCTCCTATCGAATTTGATATCAAAGGACAAACCGAAGATTACATCGATCTGAATAACAGTTACTTGTACCTGAAACTGCTAGTACAAAAAAGTGACAACAGCCTTCCTGTGGAAGCTTCCCTAGTAGCTCCCGTCAATAATTTCTTTCATTCTTTGTTCAGTGGAATAGATTTGTACTTGAATAACAAACTGATCAGCAGCAGTTTGGATACTTACCCTTACCGTGCTTATTTGGAAAATCTCTTGTCGTACGGAAAAGATGCCAAGAACACTCATCTGGATGCTTCTGTGGTCTGGAAACCTGACACCGCGGGTGCCTTCAACGACATATCCCCGTCAGTAGGGGCGAGGATTGACCAGACTGATGATGCTGCTCATAAAATAATTCCAGCAGATCCCCATAATGTGGGATTTAACGAACGCCGAAAGAAAATCAGAGGGAACAGTTTAGAACTGATGGATCGTTTGCATTTGGACATGTGGTTGCAAGACAAGTATTTGTTGAACGGAGTAGATGTACGTCTGAGACTAAATCGCAGTAGTGCCGCTTTCCATTTGAGTGGAAAACCATCATTCAACAAGCCAAACTTTACTTTCGACGTGTGGAAATCTTACCCAAAGTAGCTAACGACATCAGTCAAACCTTGAGCAGAACCACTGCAAAGTATCCTCTTAGACGCGTGGAAGTGAAAACCTTTACTGCAGCCGCTGGACTCCGATCCATAGTCGAAGATCACATCTTCCAAGGACAGCTCCCTAAACGTTTGATCATTGGTATGGTTTCTAATGCAGCCTTCAACGGAAACATCACTCAGAATCCATTCCAGTTTGAACACTTTAACGTCACCAAGATAGATGTCAGTCGAGATGGCAAGACCTTGTGTACCAGACCTTTTGAACCTGACTTTGGTGGCGAGAGAAATTACTTACGATCTTACTTGACCCTGTATGAAGCCACAGGACAGTTAGGCCGCGACAGTAGCCACGGCATTACGTACGAGGATTATGCAGGAGGGTATGCCTTGTGGGGATTTGATTTCACTCCGGACCAAGGCAGCGATGAAGGACATTTCCACCCTATAAAATCAGGCCCCCTTCGTGTGGAACTTCAGTTTGGTCAAGCTCTAACCCAGACAGTGAACGTCATCTTGTATGCAGAATTTGATAATACTCTAGAGATCAACAGTTTGAGAGAAGTCATTGTAGACTATTAGAAGAAAAAAAAACAAAAGATGCAGAACGTAGAACCTATGGAGATAGATGAGGCATTTTGTGAAGTGATTCAACAGTCACCAACTACCACAAAGGATAATGATAATGACGAAGTCATTCATTCAGTACCTCAAATAGAAGAGAAAAAAGACGAAGAAGAAGAAAACCATTCCGTTCCTGTGTTTACTGGATTTATGGCTTGTCGATGGCCAGAACACGAACAACAGTTAGTGACCTGTTATGCTCAGGAATAGAGTCCAATCATTAACAGTCTGATTAAAGAACAATGTTATGGATGTCAAACCGATCATCCCAGTCAGATACAACACGACAAATGTATGATGTAGACAGGTGAAGAACAATTGGATGAATATTTGGAAACGGCCTGGACACAACTCTCAGATGAACACGTGTTGACACAGTGGTATAAAGTCTTACAGATTTCTTCTTTTCCTCCACTTACTTCTCTGGAGATCAAACGGATCGAAGGACTCATTCATCAGAGTGCAGAACCTATCCGACGTGAATATTCTTGGAATTACAAGACAGATACATTCAAGCATAAAGTCAGGTGTGCATTGGTGACTCAATATTTCCATTGTTGAAGACAAAAAAAAAAATGGATACCAGGGAACTTCATTACTTATTGAATCGCAGTTCCTATACTTCTTCTTGGAATCCTGTGGTATGTGCTAAAGATGAACTACCTCATCGTAAACCAAAAAACGTTCATGCTTATGTCATCAATACTGACGACAGTCATCTACCAGGAACCCATTGGATTGCCGTGTACTTTCCCAAACGATCACAATGGTGGTGTGGAATATTTTGATTCTTATGGATTACCTCCTTTGGAAAAAGACATCATCGAGTTTATGAGAAGAAATGCCGTCTCGACTCGATTCAATAATGTGAGACTACAAGGATCAGATTCTATGGTGTGTGGACAATAGTGTGTTCATTATCTTCATCAACGCAGTCTTGGATATTCCTTAGAACATTTACTGACTTATTTTGATAGTGACTATGTTAGAAACGATGCTAAAGTACAACAATGGTTTTGTCAACGTTATGGTTATCTCTTGTCTTTAGCTCACCATCTTAGTGTACATCAAAATAATGATGTCGATGTAGAAAGTTTGACATTTACTTTACCTTCCCAACGTTGTCAACCTTGTAAATATGTTCCTGTTTGAAAAATTTATGGTTGAATAGTTAGTTTTTTTAATGTTGGAATAGTTCTTGTTGAATAAACAATTTTGTGGATTGTTGAAAAAAAATGGTGTTGTGTGGTTTTTTATTGAATTTGAAAAAAATAATGAATATGTTCTTTCTTTCTTTCTATCGATCTAAAAAAAGTTAAAAACCTTTTTTTTCCCTCTATTTTTTTTATTGAATTTGAAAAAAATAATGAATATGTTCTTTCTTTCTTTCTATCGATCTAAAAAAAGTTAAAAACCTTTTTTTTCCCTCTATTCTCTATGATCTCCCTGTCGATCTGAAAAAAAAAACCTTAGCATGTTTTCCTTCACGTCCGACCTTCTAATATATTAAAAACCACGTCTTCACCGGTTAAGCTATCTAGTTTTTTTATTCAACCAAGATGAACAACGTCGAAATCATCAGACAAGTTTAAAGTGCATTTAGAGGTGGCCTGGCACCTCCTCCATGACTTAGAGAGAAAAAGGAGAAGGAGAGGAAAAGGAAAATTCCCATCAAATCGTACTGGATGATGGAAGAAAATAATAAAGAAAATTGGGATCCTAAAGCGGATCATCCTCCCTTTATCCTAAACTCAAACAACTCCCACCACGTTAAAAACTCCCGTTTGGCTCTCAACTACCCCCAACTATGTTAATTTCCCGTATGGCTCTCAAGTGCCCTCTTTGGCTCTCGATTCCACGGCCTCCGCCATGTTAAAAACACCCGTTTGGCTCTCAATAGGCCCCCGCATGTTAATTTCCCGTTTGGCTCTCAAGTGCCCTCTTTGGCTCTCGATACCCCCCCCCATAACTACTAACTCGATCTTGATATATCTCCATTACAAACGATAATAAAATCATAGAATATCTCTATAATAACAATATATCAAAGAAAACGGTATATATATATATATATATATATATATATATATATATATATATATATATATATATATATATATATATGTGTGTGTGTGTGTGTGTGTATGCCTGACTAATGCAGTATTTGTCACTGTATTAACGAAGGTTAGTTCAGTTTGTTATTGCTGTTACTTAGGAATCACCCGTACAGTTTCGTTATCAGTAATTTCGAGATACTATTGCATTTCATGCGACTACGTATATCGTGTTCTTCGCCTCTTAAGACGATTTTGTGTTTTGGTTGTTAAAAAGTTTAAATGAATTGAGTTAAATGAAATTGGCAAAGTGGACGAAGTGTTCTTGCACGACATTGTCACTAAAAGTATTGGAACGTACACATCTTCTTTTAAAAAAAAAAACTTGTTAGGGCTAAAGCAAGTAAGAGTACAATATTCCACCTGAACCCGAACTATATCTCAGTCAATCTCCCAGCCGATACCCGCTCTTCCCCTCCACCGCACCTCCCCACTCCCCTCTCGATATGCGACTTTTGATTAATATATATTCTCCCCTGGAAATCTTACGTGTGTCTAATTATTCGGATTCATACGGATTTAAGGAATTGACATTGATCAGGAGAGTTTGCCTGGTACCGTTCATCGTTTTGTGGAGCGCATATAAGATTAGCACACGAAGCATGATATGATACCAGACAAAACAAGAATATCCCCTCGGTAACCATTTGGAGGCGAATTTAATTGTACAAATGTTTCAAATGACTACGATAAATCATGATAACCGTCAATAAAATTCATTGACGATTTTTTTCTCATGGATTAGACAATAACATATATCAACCGACAAAATGTACAATGGCCACAAGGAGCTTTTGTATATGTCTGTGCATTTCATTAGCATTTTGTGGAGTGAAATATCTTCGATGCATATTAAAAAAGACGTAACTCTTCTTGAAACTCGATACAAAATGGGAACGTTTGAGCATGATCAGTTGGTTGGTTGGTTGGGTTTTAACGGCACTTTAACAACATTATTGACTATATAACGGCTATAAAATGGGAGCTAAGTGCCCTTTCCGAGGACACATCGAGGCAGGCGACCTGGGTTGGGCTGTGCAGGTGTCGAACCCGCGACCCTTGGATTATGTGTCCGACGTTTCTCCAACTGAGCTACTGTGGGGGTCCGTTAAATCGTAATACTAAATATATCTCAGTAATATAGCTCTTGCATGGTTTATCTTTGACTTATCACTTTAATTTTAACTTGATCAGAGTGTAAAAAAGTGTCTTTGTTCATTTGAAACTTGCAAAAATAAAAGCTAATGGACATACCCGAATTGAGGAAGTTCCTCAGCTTAAGTCCTTCTTTTATCTCTGACATTCTGTCTCTTGTCATTTTGTTCAGATTATCTATAATTACGCCATCGAATGTGTACTACATTAACAAACGACAATTATTTTTTTGTGCGGAAACTATTTTGTTATTCCCACGCTTTAGCGAGGGATATTGTGATTCCCTCCGTATATTCGTCCTTCCATCCATCTTTCCGCTTGGTGGAAATTCACAAAACTTGGTACATATGCTTCCCATTTAATATCCATTGGTAAATGGTGTGTGGTGTTTGAGAGGCCCACCCCTGGGATTCCTGTGAGAAGGTCAAATATGCAAAGACTGTAGTTACTGTGACTATATCAAACTTTAAACATGCACTCATTGCGCGAGGATACATCATGTATCTAAAGGGTCTGGGCTAAGATCCTTGGGATATGTCATAGAAAGTGCGGAGATTTTCCATGGTGATCCATGGAAGTAACTGTCTTTACAAAATTGATATTAGGTTATCCAATCTGAGTGTGCAGGAGTAGCACTCCTATAGAGGAGCTTGCGAACGCGGGCGATCTCATTTACATTTGTGATAATTGTCAGATATGGTACTTCGGTAGAACCACTTTTTGTTTATTTGATAAATAGAGCCACTAATAAGTAGACAGCTAGTATTGGGTTTAGACAATACTCTTAAAGGCATTTTGTAAGCAGAAGCAGGAATTATTGTTTGATCAAATGCACATAGGGAACCATTATTGACACTGGCGGATGCCACTCTCGATCTTGTCTTTGGAGCACAAAATTTTAAGTTAAAGTCCAACTGAGTGCAGAGTCTGCAATTTCAATCCATATTCGATTTAAAGATCATTCATAACATAATAAATATAATAATGCCCAGAAGTGGGTGCAATATAATAATTTCCGGAAGTGAGTCCAATCGAAACATAAAGTCCATTATGTTTAGGGATTATTTAGTGACGCTATATTGAAGACTGTAGTAAATTCGACCCAAAATTTATGTGAAAGTATGAATTTAAGAGATGTGGGTGATAACTTTTTCTTGAGATTTTAATATTGGGATGCAAATTCTTTGACTTTAGTTTGCTAAAGCAACTTCACCGTATATACCAATTTTAAAAGCAAGAAAACATTTACTACTCAGATATATGTGAAATATATTCTTGTAAGCTGCACCGTTGTCAGGAATATAATAACATGGTTTATATAAAAGTGTTCACAAGCTGTCGGCGTCGCTACTATATCTAAATTATGATACGAAAGAAAATTTTCTAAATGTGTGACAAAACTTTTGAATAATATAGTTTTAAACAACAATAATTAATTTAAGCTGTATTTCTCTGTTCGAATGATGAGACTAAAAAAGTCTTTCTCTTAGATATTGTCTTATCACTCCTTTACCGTATCTATTGGTCATCACAGTGGAATGCTGGATAGGAACATTTCATCAAGGCGTGAGTGTCTGATAGTCTTGCCTGAAAGGATTTTAATTGAGTCATATTATAGTTTTATCTTATAGCCGCATGATATCTGTTCAACAAGCTCGAAAAAAACTGGACTGAATCATTATCAAGTTTGCAATATGCCTGATCATCAACACCACCTTTCCACCACTGTACCCCTCTCGTAATCATGTTGACGGTTCGGCAGTGTTAGCCTGGATCAAAATATTTTGCTCAAAAATTGACTATTGATACACGGAATTAAAGAACATCTCTAATTAGGGCAGAACAAAATTTCTTTTTGCTTCAAATATTTGCATCAAATAAGTTTAAGATATTTCTCATTTTCCTGGAACAATACAATAGATTGTAAAGCATTTAAATGTTAACAAATAGAACAGGCAACCTAAAATGAAAGAGATAACACTGCGATATTAAAACATGAAGAAACAGTAAAAAGAAATAAAAAATCCTACATTCATCATATTTTGTAATCTAGAGCAGACCCAATATTATATATGTATTGTCCAGTAACTACATAGAGTTAGCAAGTGGCTGCATTAGATACTCACTAAACATGTTCAGTATTCTGTAAAATGTGACTCGCTCCCTGGCATTTTATACTCATTAAATGATGAATTATTTAATCAGTAAATATATTAAGATCCGCTAGTTGGGTTTCGCACTCATTGGAACATTGACCTTAATTCTTACCTTAAAAGGTACGATCACGTGGAACATCTATACTTTTGTTAATTGTACATCATTAAAATTTTATCAAGCAGGGATTCCAGTTTCAACTTTTAAAAAAGTCACAGGGTACATATTTCAAGTCCATGGATGACTAACTTTACGCCAGTGACAGTGTGCACCGAATGACCATACTTAGCATACAAATGGACGGTCACTAATGGAAAAAAGTTGAATGATCGGTTGTTTTTAAGTACTGTAAATTTATATGTGTATGATTGTAGTATTATTTGAAATCTTATTTAAGAATGCAGATGCACTCATTTGACCTATGACCTAATTCTGACTCTTCAGAGACCGAGTGACGTCCACCTTAACTTAATCAGGACACTTTCAGAAAAAAATCTGTGAATGCTTAGGCTTTAACTAAAAAAGTTCAGCTGAAACAAAAATATATGATGTTTTGTCTTAGTAGTGTATTTATACCTGTTTGACTTTTAACCTTGTTTTGACCTTGCGAAGACAAGATCAGAAGTGGCATCCATCCATACCATATTAAGAAGATCCATCCCATAATTAGGAGATTTTAGAAATAGTATGATTATGCTTCTACTAAAAAAGGAATCGAAAAATATGATTTTGTTTCAACCCTTTCCTGGCTACCTATAACGATGTATGTATGTATGTATGTATGTATGTATGTATGTATGTATGTATGTATGTATGTATGTATGTATGTATGTATGTATGTATGTATGTATGTATGTATGTATGTATGTATGTATGTATGTATGTATGTATGTATGTATGTATGTGTGTGTGTATGTATGTATGTATGTATGTATGTATGTATGTATGTAGGTAGGTAGGTAGGTAGGTAGGTAGGTAGATAGGTAGGTAGGTAGGTACCCACGTAGTTAGATATTCAATAAACAACCGTTTAAGTTCTTCACTTCAAACCCAAATTGGTTTTAGTATTCGCTTTAAACCCTCGAAGATAATTTATATTTTCAAAATTTATAATCAAAATTTATAATGAAATGTTGCATGTTTATTTCAACAGAACAAAATTAAAGTACCCTCTTTCAGTTGATGTTTGTATTCTCCTTTTATTAAAAAATGTCTTTATGACAGCAACATGAACTTCGTGTCGCTTGATCAAATTAATTTGATTCTATTAATAGTAATCTTTTGTTTCAGGATATAAACTTGATTATCTATCGATTAGATTTACATTATGTTACAGAGTATTTCTTCGGATGACGCATTCGTTAAATGTTTAATTGCACACGTGCTTTTCTAAGTACTCCACAGGTCAACACGCTTTTGGATCGCATAACATACCCATTAGGAAACACAGTAATAGCAACAAACATTAAATAACTAGATGGGGTAATAACCGTCTTGCTAGCTCGTTTTACAACTGACATTAATGGCAAATCTATGTGTTACAAAACAGTACAAGTACTAAAGTTTAGAGTATTTAAAAAACAAAATAATGATAGAATCTAACCGTTAAATGTTATGTTTTGCTGTGTTACTATTCCTGAATGAATGTTCCGACAAAGTGCACTTGTATAGCGCTGATTATCGCAAAGTGTGCAGATATTTTAATTTTGATCGCATGAAGCTCCTATTTAGGAGGCATGGCCAAGTTGTACAAATTGTACGGCACATTGCAACTTAACAAACAGACACGACGTTAAAACAGAAATCTTTACAGTTTTGTGATAGACTCTCAAACTAATTTTAATCAGAAGTGCAATCTGAGACCTTTTCAATGACATAGTGTACCAATAACCGCAAGCTGCTCGTAGTAAATAATAGTATTCAACTTAATGTATACATTTTATATCGAATGAAAACACATGCAAGATCTTTTTAAAGACCAAAATCATATCAAGCACAAATCAAACAAATATTACAATCATCTGGTTACAAAAGTGGAAAGTATTCACACCATATTCACGAGGCGATACATTGGGCAATAACCAGTCTTCCGCGGAGGCCGGAAAATATTAACCTGTAAGGGAAATTAACATTTCAATAAATAAATATAATTAAATCAAATAAGATGTACTGTTAGATATGGACTAATCAATTGTAATTCACAATGATCACGTGTGATGGTTAAATTGTGTATATCAAGGAGGTAAAGTATCAACTTAAACTTGGAAAGAGGACTTTAAAACTTGTTATCACTAAATTATCCTAATTAAAATTCTAAGCTGTTTAACCAATTTTAAAACGTTTTGATAATCAGATAATAAATATATAGGCAGATATTAAACTATCACATGACTGCGCCATGTTGGCCTTATCCAGGTACTCCCAATCATAATACCACTCGGCCATTTCCGTCCGACCCGAAAATAACTTCGGGCAGTGCAAGACTGCCATGTTCAGAACTAATTCTAGAAAAGATAACTCTGTCATAATGTCTGTTCAATCTTCTGCCAATGATGGGAAAATACTTCAAAAATACGACATTGCATATACATATACCTTGTTACCAAAGGCACGTCGAACACCATCACAGCGTTCAGTACGGCAACTCGAGTGAGATGATTTACTCTTGGCTGAAACATTCCCCAAGTTTATTTTTTCAACCTGAACACACTAGAAAACTTTCTTTTGATGAACTTGTGAAAATAATTCCATAAAGGTGTTATAATGCTTTTGACAGGGTTTTATTTTGCCGAGCGTATTTTATTGTGTGACTGAGTTCTCCGTCCGTTTCCTACAATTGTCCCCTTTCTACGCTGTATCACTCTATCGAAGTATTTCCGATGTGGATTTTGGTAGAAAAACCACAAAGTGTTCCGATTGACTTGCCACTATGGTAAATAAATAAGGCCACTTCTTATATGGAAGGCATCCACTCTGCACCATCGTCGCTAAGTGAGCGCCTCTGCTTTCTGGCGATTCACTATACAATTTTGAATATTATACCTACGCCTATCAGCTTGGCAGACACATATGTAAAGAGTCTACTAAAATAGGTCCATTCACTTGACCGCTTTACTTTCTTTGCTTTGATGATTGCTCAAGTCAGGCTAATATATGTCTCGACTGTAATTTGAACTAAGAAAAATTCTTCATAAAAATGTGTTTACTTGTGTTTTTGTAAAATGTAAAAATTGCCCGTGCTCATTTGAGCACTTCCGTTGTCAAACTCTTCATTCTCGGAAGTGTGTAGTTTGTTGCACGTTTCCAAGGTCTTCAATTTTGAAAGTAATTAGTTCTTTCATGTAGCTCACGATCCCATAATTCCTAAATGGAAGTGATCGGTTTTTGAAAATCACGGAACTTTTGAAGATTAGGAAGGCACCCTTACTTTCGGCAAAAGTTTTACATCGATTGGATGTAAATGGCTGTGCCACATAATTTATACAAAATCGTGAGGAACAATCAACTATTTACAATGAAGATCCTGTAAATGTCGGCGACAGGTCGAACAAAATTAAACATTCACACACACACACACACACACACACACACTATAAATACTATGCTTTTGTGTAAAAAATGTTTTTGTTTTTTGTTTTATTAGTGCTGCGTAGGCCTGCAACCTACGATGTTTAATTGCATTTCACACCCGGTCAACAGATATATGGTTAACTTGTTTTGTCATAAGTCGTTCACAGCGCATTATACACTTCATTATTTAGGATTGTATACATTATGAATTAAATAGAATGTGTAGATAAAAGTTACTAATTCTTTACACAATGTTAGTCATGAAAAAAACGTAACTTATCCGATAATTTGCTACTGAAAATGTAGGGGGCTCATTTACTAGTATACATACGTGCTCTCTCTCTCTCTCTCTCTCTCTCTCTCTCTCTCTCTCTCTCTCTCTCTCTCTCTCTCTCACACACACACACACACACACACACACAGAAACACGAATAACTATCGGGACCAATTAAGTACAAGTGACAGCGTTAACGCGGTTACAACCGGTAATGCAGGTTAAATGTCACAAATGCAGCGCACTCCACGATGAAATTGCGAATCCCCGCACATCTAAACATTCAGAAATTCAGTGTTGATTTCTTCTAAATTGGTGGATAGTTTGGTGCGCTAATTAGAACAAATGTATTATTTGCTCCACTTCACGAGCAATCTAATTTATTTACATTTAATAAAGCTCAGTTTGGCTAAGTAGAGTAACAATCGATAAATATGCTTTTTATATACTTTATAATCAGTCCCATTCGTTTAACGTTATTGCTACCGGTCAATATCAAGCGGTATTGACCGTAATTAAGTAAACATATTCACCGCTTCCTTATATGGTAAACACGTGCCTGCATTAGATGAACTACTTCTAGCTGCAGATAAACAAAAATGGCGACGGAAACGTCGAATGCTGACCATGTCATAAATCTGATGGCCACGAGAAGCTGACAATGACTGTAACCCTTTCTACCTGACACTAGTGCTTGAGGATCAGTAGATCTAGCTCTCATCCAAAGAAAAATATCTATCATTCAAATTAAATAATGTCAATCTGAAGACTAGTACATCCAAAATATCAAAAGACTTAAATTGCAAGGAGATAACCCACCCCCATGTGATTTATAAAAAATATTGAAAATGGATGGCTATTGATCTCTAGTTGCTGCTGTTATTAAGAGAGAGAGAGAGAGAGATACTTACCTTTGATCAGTCAACAACTTCTCATTTACGTAAATAGTTCACTTTTATTGACTCTGAATAGCACTGTTTTTATATTGTACTAGGAACTGAAACACAAGCGACTCCAGAATGAATCTATATTCTTTCTTGAAGTATTATCCAAGACCGATGGACCACAGTATCCTGACAACAATCATAACGCACGCTGCGCATTCAAATGTACCCGCCACCATGACAGCGACACTGAGACAACCACAACGATAATCTTAGACGGAATGTTTCTTACTCATCTTTTCATAATGTTATCTTCAATTTTCATTGATGAATTGCATCTTTCCCTCCCCCCCCCCCCTTAATATCAATATTGCGTTGTGTTTCCTCGGCTACACGATATTTCATCCTTTTTAGCAAACTTAGTTTCGTTCACAGCTGAAAGAAAATTGCCTCATGTACGCGCGCGCTTCCATAGCAGTACAGTAGCGTGTATTACCGCACAGTGTTAGGTTTCATTCATAAAACGAACCACATGTAAAATGTTAAATAAAACGTTGAACTAATTTGTTTGTTTGTGTTATTCCTATAACAGAACAGAATGATTAATATGCATGTTTTAAGTATATAATAGGAACATTATTTACTGAATATTCAAAAATATTGGGCACTCGTTCATGAGCTCGGGCCCAATATTTTTCAATACACAATTAAGAAACTATACCTATAGTTTGGTACAAAGTTTATTGCATTCTTCTTCTTTTAAACAGAAAAGTGATTAAACTGCACATTTACGACCAGGAAATTAAATTTTTCAAAAAACTACACGTATTAATTGTACATTTGTATACATTCAATTTTTTGCTATTGATTGAATACAATTTTGATTTACATGTCCACTAAAGAAAAGGTACAACGGTAGCAGGCGATCGTCTACAGTGGACTGTAGCATCCAAGTGTCTAATGGGAATTATAGGGAGAAAAAAAAACTGTAGATCGCGATGGTCCACTGGGGATAGTAATCAAACTGTAGCTTGGTTTGGTTTCTGTCTTTCATGGCACAGAAACTCAGGTGGGTTATTTAGTTCGAAGTAAAGTGCCTTGCCCAAGGACACACCAAAGTAGCCGATGATCTGATGGTAGGATTCAAACCCGCTCCCTTTCGGTCGCGAGTCCGGCACGCTTACCACTGAGCCAACGCAGCACTTGACTGTAGCACGCGATTTTCTCAATTGGGTTTTGTCTATCTTGGAAATCGTTGCATTGTTTTGGCTATTACTGGCCGTTTCCATGACAGAGCGTGATGCACACTAATAATGTGCGGACAAAAATCAATTTTGACAGCTTTTTTGATGGTAGGTGTTTTCAAATACATAGGTTGCCTGATCATCCATCTTCACTATTAGACAACGGTCGTTCCAATCCAGCGTAAATATTTTGAAAATCGCCTTTTTAGTCAGCTACCTAAGCCATTTTCCGACTTGTCATACATTTATAAATGTCGCATATGGAATCAGGCCACAATTAATACTTCCGGTTCAGTACCCACGAATGTAGTCCGAGTCTATTTTTAGATAATTTTTTCCTCTCTCAATTTGGTGGTGATGTATGCATTAGATTTAGTCATTCTTAGTATTGATTTAAAGGAAATTGGTTATAGTTTAGAATATGAGCATTATATTGTTGTTGTCTGTGTGTATTTTGGTGACAGTGCACATTGAGTAATGAGGCATTGGTGCTGATCCGGAAGTGAAATCTGTGACTCATTGCACGTTGCTTTGTTTACAGTCCAGCCATTCATAAGAATGCCGGTTAACCTATGACAAGAACTTCAGCGTGAGTTCATCTTTGAAGATATTTTACAGCAACATATGATTTATTAGGATTTGGACACAGTGGAAATTTCAGTACTGACAAACAAATGTAGAGACTATATAGGAAAATTAATTGTGGTCTTAGTCCATATATCCTTTAATCCCAGAGAGTTAGACCTAAATTTGGCACCTTGCTCAGTCCATATATAGATCCGGTGCATTGCGTTAAATGTAGGTTGTGCATAAGATATTATATGTATACGCGTAAACAACAGCAACAACAAAAAGTAACAGTCGGGTAAGATTACCATTTTGGAACGGTCATGAGGAAAGGCGGACGAGTACAGCAGAACACCCCCCCCCCCCCCCTCCAAAAAAAAAAAAAAACGAGAACCGGTTCTTGCACGCCTTATCCTGCTTTTATTACGTCATCTGCCAAGACTCTAGTGCCGCCACCAGATGAGAATGAGACTACGGTAAATACGGGAATATCACTCATAAACCATACGCTTAAATAGAAAACAGTTGGAAACTTTTACTATTTATTAAACATGGCATTTTTATGGCAAAATTCGCGTGGAAGGATGGGTCCGAGTCTTAAAAGTTTTTTTGTACCAAACCTTGTGTACTGAATATATGAAAACCTATTATGCAATCAAACAGGCGCTTACACGTACACATACACTTTTTCTTTTATTTTATCGCATACAAAATAAAAAGGCGTAATATATTGCTAAAACAAAGTGTGGTTAGCCACAAAAATTGTTATTAACATGTAGACTTGTTTTTTTTTAAATTGTCATCATAAAATATAGATTAAAAAATAAATGTTATTTAAACCGGAAAACGCTGCGTGAGGTAAAGAAAAGTCTTAAATTTATAAGTAAATATATTTGGCATGATTACTTATCAAAATTTTGTGATGAAAGGTTAATACGTATTCAGTATCGACCTTCAGTTATAGATCTATCATAATCCTCATCAAACAGTCATGGTTTCATCAGGATTGCGATAACGTTCACATATAATCTGGTAAAAAAATTAAAGTAAGAAAATACCATGCTTGGAATCTTTTTTTAAATAGCAATTTAATTTTTGCAACCCCTTATCTTCAGCTTGAGATTTCATAGAAATATGGTACTGATAGCCAAACTCCCATGAATAATTCCCCTAGAATTGAATCTGATCAAGGCCAACAAAATTTCACTAATGTTGTCAATTAAGAAGGTTAATAGAAATTAAAAGCAATTTCATGTCATCAGAAGAATACACAAAATATGATCTGTATTTAACATATTCGATACAACACCTTTTAACTTTTCTTCTTTGATAAAGGAACCTATTGAATATTTTGTGGATGCCTGGGTGGTAGGTTTTGGGTTTCCTTGACCTCGACAAATTCCGTGAGAAATTCTATGACAAGACTGACAAGATCGTATTGCAGAATTATACTTTATCAACCATGATAGTTCCTTTTTCATAACTTTCTGTTAGAATTACGTCCAAATAAATAACGTTTATGCGCCTAACACAATTGCAAAGGAGGCAAAGCAAGAAATAAGATAAAGTATACCAGAATCAAGAATTTGTGTTTAGAACTTTTGAATGACAAAAAAAGAACAATGTGAAATATTTTCTATATGCTCAATGTACCTAACAAAGTCTGTAAACAGGCGTTGATTACAAGCAACACTCGTATGTTAGACATTGACATACAAACTGGGACTGAAAAGATTAAGTTTAGACAAGTGTTTCTTATCATTTCTTACTTAGCTAAAAATTGCTCTATTGAAGAAATCAATTACCTAAACGATTGAAGATCGTATAATGTTTAAATGAATGAATAAAAGTTGTGCTCGAGTCTTTTTTCGGTGTGTGGGTGGGATGGGTGGGGATCAGCGCGTAGTCGAGTGGACAAGGACACTTGTGCATGAGAGAGAGAGAGAGAGAGAGAGAGAGAGAGAGAGAGAGAGAGAGAGAGAGAGAGAGAGAGAGAGAGAGAGAGAGAGAGAGAGAGAGAGAGAAAGAGGATAGGTTCTTTGCTCACGGAACTGCTTAGATTCCTGCTTGGGATGAATTATAACGCCCTAACCTGTTTGATTATATTGGTGTCATTCTATATAAATTTCTTTTCTAATAATCACGGAAACATGCATACAATGTGGGATCCATGGATGCGCGTTTTCCTCTCTGTTTAGTATATAGGTGTTTAGTATATAATTAAAGTTTAATGTATATACAATGCATTTCTAAAATAGAAATCCAGGGGGTTTGTGCATATAGCTGAGTATTAAATTCCTTTTGCCATGCGAATGAGTCCTTTCCTTTGACCTTGTTCCATCCTTTTTAGGGGATGAGAGTATGGTCCAGTGAGTTAGGGCTGTACTGAATGAGAGATAGGCGATAGGTGCCTTTACTCGTGGCACGGGTTACATTCCTGCTTGGAACGAATAACAACTCTCGAACTTGTTTCATTACATTGCTCTCCCTCCCTCCCTCCCTCTCTCTCTCTCTCTCTCTCTCTCTCTCTCTCTCTCTCTCTCTCTCTCTCTCTCTCTCTCTCTCTGACATATGGGTTGTTTTGTTTTAATTGATATAAGGAAATATATTACAAGTAAAGTGGAATTTTGTATTGTAAGGAATGGCGAAGACATGAGTGACAACACGAAATGTTTCCATTTCACGAGTGAAATATTTCCTTCTATTCTTTATATATTTGATTAAGTAATTACTGCATTTATGCGAAATCTTAAGCAACTATTTGTCCTTAGCACATATCTTGCTCGGATTGATACCGTGAACATTGTTGGGGTGGGTGTAACATCATAGAGAGGTCGAATCCGATGGTCTCCAGTTCGTAATATCTTTAAAGATTTTAATGATTGTAAATTTACCTGTTATGGTTGTCGTATTTTCTTTTTTATTTCTGCATTTAAACGTGAATTATGTGGGCTTGAATAGCTGGCAGTCTTGTTCGGAAACACACGCTGTACCCAAATTTCGATAGTCACTTGATTTCAGTTGCAATCGACACTTATCCATGTCCAGTTTGTCTAATTTTCAGAACCATAGGTATGAGTGTGACGAGAGTTAAAACAGCTAATTAACTAAGTTTTAGTGTTATATTCGATCGTGAGTTTTTGCCTTGAAAATGGTATTGATTGTCGTAGAGTTTGTGAGATATTTTGAAAATAGCTGACACTGAATATCGAATAGAAACAGATCATGGTAAGTTCAGTCGATGAAATATGCATGATCAGATGATTCTTGTGGAAATTATTGTAAATAAACGAATAATTAAAATCAAGTTGTTGTCCTTTGGAGTTTATTTTCATGCATATTTTGTGTGGCACCTTCTCATTCCTTCACAATACACATAAATGCACAGTGTATGCGCATCTTATTTATAAACTGTTCATTACTGTGGAGAGAGAGAGAGAGAGAGAGAGAGAGAGAGAGAGAGAGAGAGAGAGAGAGAGAGAGAGAGAGAGAGAGAGATGAATTAATTATGGAAAATACACCTAAGAACAGATATATTTCCTGAGTGTTTTTTGGGTCACATCGCCACACATACATACATACATACATACATACATACATACATACATACATACATACATACATACATACATACATATATGCAATCATACACACACACACAGATATATGCACACATCATTTAGGGTAGTTTTTGTATACGTATGCGAACTGTACATACATGTGCGATGGTTATATCTTTGTATGGCTTTGTTTTACAATTGATACCAGACCCCAGTTTCATTAAAATTCTCGAAATTTCGCATAAAATTGAGATTTTACATTATCTTTTGAAAAAGAGTTGAGGAATGAATCAAATTTGAGTAAATTCTCAAATTTTCCTCAGAGATAAGGCAAAACATCTTTATGGAAAATTCAAGATTTTATGAATGTATTTTAATCGCAGATTCCTATTGAATATTCTGGGAGACAATCATTGTTACTAACCAAGCAGTAAGAATGATGTTAAAAATATAAATTTGACTATGGACATTTGAGATGTTTAGTGAAACCATGCCAGGTCTATAAATAATACAAGACAGAGAACATATGAACACGATTAACAATAACAGTTAACCCTGAGTTCTGGGACACAATATTTGCCCAAGACCCAAGTCAGTAACTTGCACTGTTGATTTAAGTTTCAACAATTATATTGTTCTTTGCCTTTGTAAAGCTACACGATTCTTACTTTCTTTGAGCACTTGCTACAAGTAGGTATCTAGTGTTTACATATTTCCTAGTTCAAACGACACCATCTGTACCGAGTCCAAGTGCTACTACTTTGAAGTTAAAAGTTGTCACTACTTATGTTGAAAGTAATACCCCATTTACATGCACACAATTTGCACGTTTATATTAGCAAATGTGCAATGCGTTAGCGTGGGATTTTAAGACGGGCATGCAAAGTGGTTATTTTACATTCTTCCGGATCAAAAATCATAATCACTTTAAGGAGGTGGGATGCAATGATAATTGTAGTAGTATATAAATCAAGAGTGATGGACAAGAACATTTGTGGACCACTTGCATTTTTAAACACCCCTATGCTCCCCTGGATCGTAGTATAGGTAGTATACATCGGTATTATCTTACACATTTATATGCATAACTAATCAACTAGATTAAACGAGACAATCATATTTTTGGTTGCTGGCAATTTTAAATCTCGTATCCCAACAGGAAAACAATTCTGGACCACTCATATTTTTAATTGAAAACATATGTCCCTGATTTCCCAGATCTGTGGTATACACTTGTGCTGTCTTATACATTGATATGCAGAACCAGTCATATTTTTGTTCTTTAAAAATAATATCTGCAGACCAATGAATTGTAGTATACATTGGTGTTGTCTTGCATATTGGTATACAATGGCACTCATATTTTTTTGTAATAATATCTTATTTCTTCAGGAGTTGGTACTTCAGAGACAGTGTCATTTGCTAAAATTTTCCAGGTATACACATCGCCGAGACAGATTACGATGAATTTCATTTAAAAGTACCATGAATTACAGATTCTTGCAGCAACTGATTTGAAATCTTACAAAAAATAAATGCTACATTTGTGGATTTGATTTAAGAGAATTACGTAGTATCGCTAAGGCTAACGTGTACACAATTCTGCTATTGTGATATTTAAATACTATTGTCCCTTCAGGATAAGCATTGTACTTTGCTAGTGTAGAGATAATTTTTACAGTTTCGGTAACTAAGGTACGTAAGAGCGTTGTATTTTAAAGCCAGAAGTCTGCGGTTTGACTCTTGCTTAGGGTGAATATATTTCTCCATAAAATGAGAAGTACCCCACTGTCTAACCCACCCATACTTAAAAAGGAGATCAAATATACTCTGCGATCGAAATAAGCTCCCGCGATTAGGAAAGTGTTAAAATTAAGGCATGCAAAAAAAAAAAAAAAAGAAAGAGATAAATTTGAATTGTATGGCTCCAACACTTAAGGGCTGCGTGATACAGTCACTATGTGTACCAAATAAGCGCACAATGGAAGTCACATGTAAAAAAAAGTATGCCAACAAATGAACAAATTTCAGTGTACGGCTAATGCATTAAGAGCGTGATACAGTCACTATGTGTACGCAATGCGCGCAGCACAAAGTTCAATCATAGAGCATATACAAATATCTGCTAAACAAAGTGTGGCCTCTCCTTTGGGCAGTAAGTGGTACAGTGCCGATATAACTACCAACAGGAAGAGATATCTAAAGACAGTGAGGTGGGCATTTTAAAACAGTTCTGATAAAACTAAAAGATGAAGTTGTTTAAATATTATCAAAATTATTGTTATTAAATATTTATCAAACTAAGTGTAGTTAAATGAAATCAAAATAATGAACTTTATTTTGAAACATTTTTACTTAAATAAATAAAAATGAAGACTTCTATAATAGAAGAATCAATAATATAAAATAAGTTAGATAAAAACAACAATTTGCAAGCCATTCAAATAGGTCTTCCAACTAGATTAGAATTGAGTCGTATGAATAAGCAAAACTTAAATAAAATCGTAACGAAAATGCTCAGATATTTATTTAAGATAAATTTAAATGAATATAGACTTTACAGGGGAAATAATCAAGATTCGCTTGAATTTTTCAATCACACTGAACACTATTTGAAAATCATCAATACTAGTATAACATTTTGACAATCTGACTCCGTAAAAGTAGAGCTAGACTTAACGATCAGAGTTAGGAAAAGAAATAACAAAAGGTGGTAAGTGCTTCTTTTGCGCGATAGAGAATGTATTAAATACACCATCTAAACATGTAAATTGGCAATCAAAGTAAAATTGAGATAGATACAGTCATTGGGTTGACAGATGTCCGATGAAAATTGAAGATATTAAAAAAGTGGACAATAAAGTTTTATATATTCGTAAATCTGTATGCGATACTGGAATGGAGAGACAGTGATATGGAAAGAAATTGGATCAACCCTGCCAGAATAACTTAAATAAAAGAGAAAACTACATGTCAGCATTGTAATAATATTTCATAGTAGTGGTCCTAGCATTGCACCTTAGGCGGACATCTTGGCCGAATAGGACTACAAACATGGAATGAAATATTTATCAAAATTGGTTTCATCACAGATAAATAGAATACACATATAGAAATGTATATGCATATAATGCTTGAATTGTATCAAAACATCAGAAAAATTATCAGAAATCAAAAGCCTGTGTTACAATGTAGATAATTTATAATACCCGAGGAGGGTTTTCTTGTAAAATTGAAGAATTATCAGCATAATTTAAAAGCTTTGCATGTTATTTAATATGATTTTAAAAGTATTTTCTTTCCAAAAAAGTGTTAAAGCGAAACCGATACACAGTTGAATAGCTGTGATGAAGTGTATGAGTGTCTGACAGAAGTTGAATCATGTCAGTTGCAAAATGCACCTTTGGTTCCATGCCAACGGCATATCGAGAAGAACTAGGCTCAGAAATCAATATACTATCGTGCAAGAGACAACAACTGCCAGAGGTACGCTTTTGGACACAACTAAAACAGCCAGACACATTCCATCCGAGTTTTGCTTGTACCTCAAATCAATACATTAGAGATATAAACAAATAGTTTACAGAAGTATCGATAGTACTTAAGTATTTTATGATGTGTTGGGTAAGATTGCTTTCTCTCTGGGAAGATTTCTCCAAAGGCATCGTGTATACCATTGTTCTTTTCGTTTTCACTTTCTCAGATCAAGCGATCTTTGAAAAACATCTATCACTGTCAAAATGTATTTGTATCTGTCGTTTTATTTTCATATACTTGCATGTCAACAATATCTGCCTACCGCTGGTCATCCAGGTAAACAACAGGATCGTAGTAAAGATGTCTTAAATAGTGTTCTTTGCTTGCCATGCAAAAGTCGCCAACGGCGTTTGTCTCTGACAGAGAGATGTACATCTTGTACATCTTTTAGAACGGTATAAAAGCATCCAGAGAATACTTTGTGTTTGAAACTTTGTCTTAGGTATTACAAAGAGGCCAAAAGAATCGCCCTTTACAACAGGTACTTTTATTTTCAAAAATTTGCACTGTGTCTTCAATCCCTTCAACAGTATGAATGATTTCAGATTCATATGACAATTTACCATTCTTATAGTGGATTTGAAAACTGCTACTTCATACATTGGGTTATCTAGTGTTGTTTTAAATATAACTGTATTCTCCATAAAGTATATATCTGTTTTTGTTGAATAGTTGTAGATTTGTAAAGTTCTGTTTTAACCATCTGACTATCAGGGTTGATGCATCATTGAATGTAATATGAAAATCAGCAGTTTTTCTAAAGCACTGTTGCTTTCGTGTTAAGTTCGTTAAATATTTCTATCACTCTCTATAAACAGTTTAATTCAGTGTAATGTAATTTTGTGTCATTATTTCTGTGGTATTAAATGTTTGTAAATTAGTATTGTGCTTTTCCCACTGTTTTAATATCCTATGCATATCAATGTATACTACAATCCAGGGACCTATGGATAAATATTTATTTTGTCAAAAATATGGGTGCTTCTGCATATCAATGTATAAGATAGCACAAGTTGAGACTACTGTGTAGGGATCCGAGGGTATTTTAGTATTGAAAAATATGAGTGGTCAAGACATGTGCTTGTATAGGAATAGATGATTTAGAATAGCAAAGAAATGATTGATCCAAAGACAACGACAACGATGACGATGATGATAATGATGATGATACTGATGATGAGAAAAGAATATTTTTATTCGAAAATGTTTACTGTTATATTATTATTATTATTATTATTATTAATATTAATATTATTACTATTATTATTATTATTATTATTATTAGTATTATTATTATTATTATTATTATTATTATTATTATTATTATTATTATTATCACATATCAGTGAGACGAATAATTTATATACGATTCTGATCTGACCGGACAGGGTTTGACTGGTTTTGACGTGTACATTTTTGTGACATAAGCTGTACTAAAAATGGGAAAGTCGTGCGCTGCGTATTTAGTTTTATTGATTCCGGAGCAGTTTCAGACACGTTGCAGACAACAGTATGGCTAACTGGACGCAGCACTGATGTTTTGAACGAAAATGGGTAAATGAGTGATTTTATCGCCAGAGGAACAGTAGTATTTGGTAAGATAAAAAAGGCAGAATACAATGCAAAGTTGCAAGGTCAAGCTTGCCCCCTGAACAGCGGATATTTAAACTTTAGTGAAAAAAAATTTTGTATGTCAATAGTGCGTGAACACTCATATCCTGGAGTGTTTTTGGTAGTTGTTAAAAACACTCATTAGAATTAATGATTATGTAAGAATAACGATCATACACGGTTTGTTGTGTGCAGACCTTTGGGGGACAGTATGGGGCCCCAAGTTTGGGATACTATCGGGTCTTTGTTTGGTGGTGTAGTGTACTTGGAGACCCAAGTTTGGGATACCATGGTGCCTTTTTGACATCATCGATATAATTTGGGGCCCAAGCCCCATATTATCGCAGATTTGTTATATGTTTTGGTTCACTATGGGGCATTTAGTGTGTAATTTGGTAAACGGTAGTACGGTGCTCCAAAGTGGAGGAGAGAGAGGGAAGGCAACACACACGGAGGTACATACAAACACCCGGATAGACGGAGAAACACATATACTTACAGACAAACACTCGTATAGACGGACATAAACACACGTAATTACAGACAACACCCACTCGTAACTACCAGCACACGTCCATACATACCAATGCATATGGAGTAGAGGATATGGTATGGTATGATGAACAACAATCCTCTCTTACAGACCAACACCCACCCACCCACATCCTTATAAACCAACACACGTCATTTAAGACCAATGCACGTAATCGCAAAATAAACAGACATACTTACAAATCAATGTCTATGTGGATGGGGGAAGGTGATGGTATTGTATGGTGACAGACACACACTTGTCCTTACAAACTAATACACAATCTGACAAATTGATAAGAGAAGGGGATAAGGGTATGATATGGTATGGTAGGGTATTTTTATTTCGACAAACACAAGCACGTGCACACACCAGTCAGATGGCAATGATGACCAGTATCCTCTTTTCTGGAATAAATTCGTGGCCCTGAAAAGGTGGGGGGGGGGGGGGGGGGGGTGGGTTGCGTACTGAGATTTTTTTTTCTTCTTCTTTCTTTTAATGGCCAGGGCAGGTACACTGTCTATGCCAGGATCCAAAGCATCTACAGCTGTTAAATGATTTCTGTCTGGACCAGGCGCTGACGAAGACCGAAAGCCTAAAATAAGGCTCATTGGCCTCCGTGTCCCAATCTTCTTTTTAATCCTGTTTGTAGTTCTATTCCTCCTCTTTCTGCAGTCACTGCTGCTTTTCTTCCCTCTTCCTCTTCTCCTCATGCGTTTCCTTCTCCTAGTCAATATTTCACCTTTCTCACTCTAGACATGTTGACCATTGGCAGGGACAATTTTCATTTCTCCTTTACTCTTCTCTTCTTGTTGTTGTTGTGCAAAGTCGCTTCTTCCTCCTTCTGCCTTTTTACAAATCTCTGTAAAATAATCACTGCATTCTGACAATTGTGCTGCCCGTGACGTGCAAAATTCCTGAAGGAAAAAGCTCGGAGAGAACCAAATCAAATAAATCCGGTTGCTCTGACAATGACCATAGTAGTGGTAGCGGAGGCGGTAGCGTCATTATTGGCACAAGGAGTGACTGCAAGTCTTTGCAAACAAATGATGTTACTCTTCAGTTCGGTCATGGTATGGCACCGTACTGTACTGAACTCTGCCGTTATTGTTCATAGAAGTGTAATTTTTCACCCCGACTGAGTCACGCCACTGGCAGTCCCGCGTCCTGATTAGTAGATACAAGACGTACCCAGGTTGGCTGAGCGAGACGCACTATGATTGGTTGTGCATGTGATAGACGCGTTACGATTGGCAATGTGCCAATACTAGATTCAAACCCTTTTCTTCCTAACTAAGGTACTGCTTTTCACCAATCTTACCACCTATTCTCAAAGAAGCAACATGTGGCTTAGTGTAGCATGCTCCACAATCATCTTCAGTATGCTCATCAAACCATCCTACCCAGTTAACGTCAAGACGAATTTGATCATCAAGGAAAGAACAAAGACGGCTCTATTTGTCAAACAGATTTGCCTTGAAAGACAACGGTGCTTGAAATGAGTCTTGGAGTGTGGACGGCTGGTAAGATTTGTTAACAAACATCACCAATCCAACTGCCCTTTTCAGAACCACAAATATATTCAAGTATCTTATGTTTGTGTGTGTTTGTGTGAATTTAACAAAATACCATACCATATCATAGCATACCCCCTTTCACTTATCAGTTTGTTTGTAAGAGTGTGTGTTGGTTTGTAAGGATGAGTGTGTGCTAGTCATCATACAGCACCATACCCCTTCGCATCCCCCTAGACACTGATTTGTAAGGGTGGATGTTGAGTTGTAAGTTGTAAGGACGAGTGTGTGTTAGTCATAATACAGTATCAAACCCCATCCCCATCCCCCTATACATTGTTTTGTAAGGGTAGCTGCTAGTTTGTAAGAAAGAGTGTTGTTTGTTAAAGACGTCTGTTGTTCCGTAAGGGTGTGTGTTGTTCTGTGAGAATGGGTGTTGGTCTGTAAGAGTTGGTGCTGGGCATTATACTATAGCATACCCACTATGCATTGGTTTGTAAGTAAATGTGTTGGTCTGCAAAGGTGTGTGTTGCTCAGTAATAGTGGTCGATGTCTGTAATTAGGTATGTGCTTGTCCGTTATATGCGTTTCCTGTAAGGATATGTGTTTATCCGTCGATCCGTGTGTTTGTCTGTAGTTATCTGATAACAAACTTAACATGAATGGTCCGGGAATTATAAAGATCACCAGAACATGAACCTTTATGGGTGCCTGTCAAATCTTCATCGTATCAGAGATTTGGATTTAAATCTGATTATTGGAGAGCTCGATTTTAATCAGATTGTGATCTCGGGTTAAGAGTCTTCCTACGTGCTCCGGAAAACGTTTGCAGGCATCAAACCGTATAGGATCCCTTTCATTTTATTCTTTTTCTGACCACTGTTTGAAGATACCATTAAGTGCCGTGCTTACACACTCTCACACAATCATTATGTATGGCAATCTACTACTGCATGCTTACCGTTAGACAGAAGATACCATTAAGTGTCGTGCTTACAGACTCTCACACAATCATTATGTATGGCAATCTACTACTGCATGCTTACCGTTAGACAGAAGATACCATTAAGTGTCGTGCTTACACACTCTCACATAATCATTATGTATGGCAATCTACTACTGCATGCTTACCGTTAGACAGAAGATACCATTAAGTGTCGTGCTTACACACTCTCACATAATCATTATGTATTGCAATCTACTACTGCATGCTTATCGTTAGACAGAAGATACCATTAAGTGCCGTGCTTACAGACTCTCACACAATCATTATGTATGGCAATCTACTACTGCATGCTTACCGTTAAACAGAAGATACCATTAAGTGCCGTGCTTACACACTCTCACATAATCATTATGTATGGCAATCTACTACTGCATGCTTACCGTTAGACAGAAGATACCATTAAGTGTCGTGCTTACACACTCTCACATAATCATTATGTATGGCAATCTACTACTGCATGCTTACCGTTAGACAGAAGATTAATGCCTACTATGACCGTTAAATCTTTTTCCAACCGTTTTAGAAGCTAGTGTCTGTTTTGTCTAAGAATGCAGAAAATATATACACACATGCAAAAATATCGAACTGAGATTCTTTCAGCGGTATACATAGACGGCCAAAACCTCTACCACAAGCTTGAAAATTTGTTATGTTTTCATCTATTTGCTTACAATGTGAGCGCAGATGAAAGGAGATTTTATTCTTTTCCATGTTCTGTGATATGTATGCCCATGCATTATTTAGGTGGTGTTGTGTCTGTGCATATAATGTTACCCATTGCCATACCTCCGTCCTTATTGCTAGTACGCTTAATCCCTTTCTGCGGTATCACAACACCAATTGAGCCAATCAGCTGTTTTATTGCTAAGAGCACCATGAATTTACAGTATGCTTTTTGCTCGGCAGCAGACTCGTTCTCCTTAATCGACATTTTTACGTCACTGTCATGTTGCGTTACACGTAAATATCTACTGATGTTCTGAGTGCTGCACGTGCAGCTGCTGATCATTTCATACAACGTTATTTTGTCTATCAATCGGCACTAAATTTATTGATAGGTTCAAAGAAACTAAAAAGTTATAACAAAATATGCAGAACTTTTCAAATATCCCTCTTACATGAATTCATAGCAAAGTGTTTTCTTCAACCATTTGTGTAGTGCAACAGTGTGAATAGGACACATGTGGATGGTTGGGTTCTTCCAATTTGATGGGATGAGACCATGGTAAATTTTCAGAAACTGGCACGACAACGGGAGTAATGCCTAATCTATTTGACAAAAGTTACTAACACAGCCATTTCTTGGCCATTTTCTGTAGAAAAGAGATTCATTTGTACATTCAAGATGGCATATAAATCTCTGATAACGCATACATTTGATGCTCCTGGTCTGGTCATATGTGAAGAATATATTAAGTATTTGGCTTTGAAGGCATATACTTAGTAAATCCACCTTTCTCTACGGTTTAAATATCTTTTGACAATCGGTAATCAAGACGCAGATGAGTTTATGTCACTCTTTCTAATTCCAAAGTGTGTAGGCCAATGTTAAAGTAGCTGATATCTATAAAGTTTTGTATTTCTGGAAATGACCCATGGATCACAACACTTTTATTTTACCTTAAGTGCACACACGTGATATACTTTCTACAGATCCATTTATTGAGAGATCAGAAATACCATTTTAAACTTTGGTCGTAGTGGTGGTGGGGGTGGGGGGCATGTTACCTTGAAAGCAACACATTGGGTGCCGATTTTACCTTAAAATTGTGACTTTTTTAAATTTTAAAATTGAAATATTTTAAAAAAATATATCAAAATTGAATCAAATTGGTCTTTACAAATGAAATAATGATTTATTTCTTAAAATGTATTCTAAATTGGAAGCTTATTTTTTATGAGTATGGTAAATGAGTCCTCTGTATGCAGCTTACATTTGTCACTTATGACATCGATGACTCTCCTCTAAGACCACTGTCTTGTACGATAAATTGTACTCTGGAGCAAACCGCACTGGACAAAATGCAACTAAATGTCGCAGCTATGTTTTAGTGTTGCTAGATATACAGAAAAGGCAAATTAATTAAATGGGTCCAAATTGTGTCATCTTTTCCATTTGGGGACTTCATAGACTAAAACCTAATTTGATCTGTTATTTAATATCTAGAAGACATAGATAAAGATTCAGTTCAACTATTCCGTCCAAATTCTCAGAGTTACGACGCGTGTTCGTCCTAGAAATGTTTCCATGAATCACGAATTAATTTCCTCTCAGTAACTCTCGAAATACTTTATTGATTTAGACAGTAAAACTTTCTTATGCAATCCTGCCATTGCGGATGTGCGTGTATGCGTATATAATGTAACAAACCTCCTCCAACACGGTACAGTATAAAGACTTCAAACTGATGGATATGATTGTGTGTGGTCTGTAGTTTAATAATTTCAATCCACCTCTTGGGAGAGGAGCGGGAGAGGGGTGACGGGGAAGGGTGCGGGTATAGACACTTTTGCATATATGCAGGTGAGGATAGAGATAACTATTGATTAGAGTGGGAATAACGCTGCATACCCCTAGCTGGTATTGGGCTTCATATAAATACGATATTGGTAAAATTCGATAACTTTGACTGAGATATGCTATGTATTTGACACAAAAGTTCGCCTTTACATCTTGAACCAAGGATGTCAAGCATTATAAAAGCGTTAGTTTTCGGTTCTTACATCTGAAAAAACATTGTTCTCAATCACATGAAGAGTCAATGTATAAAATAATACGTCTCTCCACCCCACTCCCCCCTTCTGCCTCCCAAAAAAAAAAATATGACAGAACCGCATAGCCAGTTACAGGTAGTCTTTTCTTCCAAACTGGACAAAGCTAAAATTCTAAGAAAAGAATAATCACTATATAATTTCTTTGCTATATCTTTAAATTAAAAATTTAAAGGTCGCATGTGTGTATAATTTGCTTTACGCTCGTATGCTGAAATTTCCATACAGTGCAAATTTACACATGTGCAAATTTGTTTTTGCACATCATCCGGATACGGTGCAAAATTACATTTACATACGTGTGCAAATTCGTTCACATGACAAAATTTACAGTTACATAAGTAAGCAAGTCCGTTCACATGACAAAATTTACAGCTACATACGTGAGTAAGTCCGTTCACATGACCAAATTTACATTTACATACGTGAGCCAGTCCGTTCACATGACAAAATTTCCATTTATATACGTAAGCAAGTCCGTTCACATGACAAAATTTACAGCTACATACGTGAGCAAGTCCGTTCACATGACAAAATTTACATTTGGTCTAACAAGACTTACAGACTGCCACGTATAAAGGTATTAAGAAAACACACACACACACACACACACACACACACATATATATATATATATATATATATATATATATATATATATATATATATATATATATATATATATATCCTGCTCCTTTAATTTTCTTTTTGTTTTTTTAGAGTTTAACGAAAAATCTATTTCTTAACCTACATAGCTGCACAATTTTACACCATCCCATTGGATGTCCCCCTTCCTCGTGCCAAAACCATGTTGACATATTTTCCTGTTATTTAATAATTATATTACTTGTATGGAATGCGCGGATTATGGGGCAGGTTATATTGTCTATAGAGTTGCAAAGAAAATAGAACATTGACTTAAAACACGTAAATAAATAAAAAATGTTAAGAGATGCAAAGCGTAAAGACAAAGACGCACAAACTCGCACGCATTGTCTTATTTATCAAGTACCGGTTATACTCGCGTATAAGTCGAATCCAAATGCAGACAACATAGACCCTGATCTGCCGTCGCATAATGCGCCGGCAGATCGGGGTCTATGTTATTTGTTCTACTGATTACTCGGAGTCGCGGTGGCTCAGTGTTTAGCGTGCCGGACTCACGACCCAAAGGGTGCGGGTTCGAATCCTACCATCGGACCAGCCTAGGTCAGGTACCGTAGTGTGTCCTTGGGCAAGGCACTTTACTCCAATTGCCTCGACACTAAATAACCTACTTGTGTTGCTGTGCCGTAAAGCACCAAACCAAACCAAACTACTGATTAGTCCTTACAAACTGCATAGACCCAGATCTGCCGGCGCATTACGCGACGGCAGATCTGGGTCTATGCAGTTTGCAGTTGGTACAAGCTTATACGCGTGTATATATACGGTAACTTGAGAGAAGGAAATTCCTAACTACGCATTTGTACTTAAGAATTTCGTTTTTATTATAAAGTAAATGTATACAATTATTGGTAACTTATTTGTAATGAGAGTGCTGGTATTCAAACTTCTACAACTACGCATTTTTACTTGTAGAAGTTTGAAAACCAGCGCTCTTATTACAGATAATTTACCAACAACAGAATACATAAACTTTAAAATACTGACATACAAAAGCAGGCCCTAATTTTCTATTGTTATCAGGACAAAGATACGGTGCAAAAGGCTACAGTTAATGATAATAATTGGGCGCTCCCTGACTAAGTAATTCAGAGTGAAAAGTTTAAGTTTGTTAAGGTTCTCATTTTTCTTTCTATCTGCTTTTTAAAGTGTCAGTTGGAAACGACGGATCCTCTGAAGCACTGAAATTTCAATTATGAAAGTTTATACAATTTTTAAAGCTTGTTGCTATATTTTCTTTTGATCTTTTACATATGTACGTACATGAATATAAAGGCATTGATTACAATTTTGGTATACAAAAATATTTTTATTTGTCGTTTAATCAGTATCAGAGTTTAGTTTTATATAGTGACTAAGTAATTATAATCTAACATGAAAGGATTGATCAACACAGTATGTCAGGCTTATTGTTACATACATTTAAAACAATACATCATCATCATCATCATCATCATCATCATCATCATCAAGAGCACAACAACGACTTAATTATCTTCATAATTAGTATCGTCATGAACTAATAAGTTGCATAAACGAGTTGCCCGATTAATTCTACAAACTGATATCTTCATATCATTTTCTGAAATGCTTTCTAGTTTAAATTGATTACCATTTTGTGAACACGTTGCATTGCAAAAATAATTATATCTCACCAAATACATGAACCTGACCTTCGTTCCTTTTTATACCTACCGTATATATGCAAACAACATAGACCCTGATCTGCCGTCTCATAATGCTCCGGCAGATCAGGGTCTATGTTGTTTGTTCTACTGTTTAGTCCTTACAAACTGGATAGACCCAGATCTGCCGGCGCATTATGTGACGGCAGATCTGGGTCTATGCAGTTTGCAGTTGGTATAGCTTTATACGCGAGTATATACGGTACATCTTTTTATTCCAGAATCTTGCTCATCCTATTTAGATAAATCTCTGGCTGTATCGGTTCCAAATCTCTGTCAAATCTCTGGTTGTATAGGATCCAGATCTCTGGTTGTATAGGGTCCAAATCTCTGGTTGTATAGGGTCCAAATCTCTGGCTGTATTGGGTCCAAATCTCTGGCTGTACTGGGTCCAAATCTCTGGCTGTGTTGGGCCCAAATCGCTGGCTGTATTGGGTCCATAATTATGGAACACGACTCCTTTTGAAATTAAAAATTCAACTTCATGCTGTAGAATCAGTCCTTGCATCATGACTACCTTCTGGCTCACCCTTAACGATATCCAGACTCACATTTCGGATTTTATTGTATACATTTACTTTGCTCTTCTCTTATTGTTTGATAATAAAGATATCACCCTCTAGTATTTTACATGTCTTTGTAATCGTTGATGCTTATTTGGACTGATGTATATAGGAATGTAGTATTATACATTATTATTATTATTATTATTATTATTATTATTATTATTATTATTATTATTATTATTATTATTATTATCTTCGTGTTCCTCTTCGTCATCGTTATCATCATCAAGACCAACACTTCATTCACATTGTAAATCGAAAACTATCACTAAATCAACTCGAAATGAAGATGAACCCATAAAGAAATAAAATAAAATTACAGAGAACACAAATGTTTCAACAAATTCATAGATTTAAATACAATTTATCAGATACTGTGACAACTCCTTGTCTTGAGACATTGGACAGGATTCTTATGAAGCATTCCATGTACGGTTAAATCATATTAAAAAAACTATAGTAGGCAACATAAATTCTCGTCAGGTGAGAAGATTTACATAAGGACAGGATGCTTATATGCGGATTTTCAAAATATCCTAAAATATATTCTTAATGAATGTAATGGCGCTTGCTTTGAACTTAGTCTTCGCGCACGGTTACTTGTTATGAAGAAATTAGCACAAAAGAAGTAAATTAAAACGTTTTGACATGCGGAAGGTCCAGTGGAAAACTAAACGAACTTGTCAAAACCGATCTTTAATAGAATCAAATAGGAGACTATGACTGAATTGCAGCCGTCTCAAAACCTGTTACAAGATGAAATACTTACTGTTTTGCCATCCCATCCATTTATCTATCTTATTTGGTTCATAAGTTGTCCGGTTAATAGTCTTTTGATTGGTAAGGAAAAAGACTGTACAATCAAGATCATTGTGATAGTTTAATCTTAGTCACATTTCATTGTACATAGTCGTGCGTCCAAGCAGATCTGTAGCTTCATAATTACAAGGAGAGGAAGAAAATGTTATTAATTATGTTTAAATACAACACATCATGTGAAAAACTATTTCTGTTTCTTTCGGTGTCTATTTATTTTAATGTAAAAATCCAAATATCCGTGACCTGATACAATTGTAAAACTTTCTTAGCAAATTGGGAATAAGTTTAATGAATTTTCATTTAAGCCAAATAGTATGGAAAGCTGTTTAAATTTATTGATCCAGTGTCACTTTACTTTCATATAGAACTTTACATTTCCTATGACCTAATTTGTTTCCAAAACGGTCACAGGAAACTTCTGTACTTTACAAATACCACACGCGACGCACAGACAATGTGTAGTGGTTATTACAGACTATTAGGTCAATTATGAAAACGGTTCCCTTCTACCATTAGCGTGGTTGAGTAAGACAGTTGTGAAGAAATGACAAAGACACAAAACACGTTACCTAACAGGTGCTGCGAACGCTTTGCAACACATCTTCCCGTGGGGCAAATCGCTGAAGAAATAGCTAATTGAAATACCACTGATCATTACGTTCGAAGCCGAATTTGGCACATGCATTTCAACATGATATGTATCATTTACAATGTGCGTACATGATACAGTTAAGTAAGGTTGGCGCTGATTTTATTACATATTGTTGTTATTTTATTCGCTGTGTACAGTGAACTAAATAAATTAAAAAAATTCAATATATATGATTGAGATGATTTTTAGGTGAATTTTTCATCTTTAGTGAACGAGTATCTGATATCGGCAGTACCAATTGTGTACGGTCGAACATGCGGACGGGCCAAGAATAAGACAGACAGACGGACAGATATAAAGATAGATAGGTAAAGACGTATACGACTTAGTAAACAACAGACATAATTTTCTCATGTACATGTATGTCAATTTAGTCTAGATGCAGAGAGCGATTGTAGCGAAACGATTCACACTGAATCGTGCTTCATATTTTTATCTAATGCACTAATTCATCATTTCTAATAAGGTCTATCTGTAAAAATGCTTTATCATCATGAAATGGATTTTAGTCCACGTATCGCCTTTTGATCTAGTGAGCATGTTTCCTGGCTAATAATTTATGGCGAAAGACAAGAAGGCAACCCGATACTTAGATCGTTTGCCTTATTTGCTTTATCCAACTTCGGTACAATGACAAAGGCAGGTATGTGCATTGTGCGTGCACTGCATTTTTATTTACTCCTATTAGAAATACACAGGGTATCTAAAGTGGCAAAGAAGCAAACGAATCGGTAATTAGAACCAGTCAAGACAAGGCAAAGAATTGTATATATAAGGGTTTAATTAGAACCAGTCAAGACAAGGCAAAGAATTGTATACATAAGGGTTTAATTAGAACCAGTCAAGACAAGGCAAAGAATTGTATACATAAGGGTTTAATTAGAACCAGTCAAGACAAGGCAAAGAATTGTATACATAAGGGTTTAATTAGAACCAGTCAAGACAAGGCAAAGAATTGTATACATAAGGGTTTTGACCTTTATCCATAGATAACAGTCACCAATTTTTTTTTCTTCATATTGGACTAAAATTTCATCGTAAACCTTAAACGATGCAACCATAAAAGCATAATCTGTGGAGTCAACATAAAAGCATAATCTGTGGAGTCAACATAAAAGCAGTCTGTGGAGTCAACATAAAGGCATAATCTGTGGAGTCAACATAAATGCATTATCTGTGGAGTAAACATTAAAGCATTAAAGCATAATCTGTGAAGTCAACATAAAAGCATAATCTGTGAAGTCAACATAAAAGCATTATCTGTGGAGTCAACATAAAAGCATAATCTGTGGAGTCAACATAAAAGCTTAATCTGTGCAGTCAACATAAAAGCATAATCTGTGGAGTCAACATAAAAGCATAATCTGTGGAGTCAACATAAAAGCATAATCTGTGGAGTCAACAAACGTTCTTAACTCCGATTTTCAACCCATGCTGTCACAGATACAGGCGGACCTGGATTTCAGGCTGTGTTCCTCGCATCGGCCGTAAATGCTGTTTTCCGATAAACAAGAGTTCAAAAGCTTAAGACAGAATTCCTATTTGTTTTCATAACAATTAAAGTTAAAAAGCTAAGTTAGCTTATGCCAAGAATATTTTAAAGACATTAGGAAAATGGTATCCGACACTCCTCACGGACTGGCGACTCCCTATGTATAGGTTCACACCGATCTGACAAGCCACTGTTCTGAAACATGGGCGCGTCTGAGTTTCTTTTTTTATAAAGGGGATTTAAGCTGAAAATAGTATGTAAACAAGAGTTCATTCCTTTAATACATTAGGAAAGTCATCTTACAGAATTACATACTTAATAAAAGTTGAATAACATACATATGTGACAAATAGCTTGTATTGAACCTTTTACATTTGCACGACTCTATACAAGGTACATGTCTGCACGTGTATAAGCAGTGCAAATCTGGCATTGCTTAGACCTGCAGAAAATCTGTCCACACTTTTCCTGGACGAGTCCATGTTTTGTTGACATAAATGTCTATATTTTGACACTTGTCAACAGATCTGTGTAGACGTATAATGTCTTTGGTGCCATGGACAAATCGTTTTATTTTAATTACATCTTTTCTGTATTGCAAGAAAGCTCTTTCTCCGAGCCCACGTAAAAAAATTTCCGTAGTGAGCAACTTATGCAAGCTAATTGCATATGTCATATATTTCTATTGTATGAAACATTTATAAACTGTACTCATTCCAAAGAACTGTCACTATACCCGCTGACTTTTTTTATATCGTTTTCCAGATGCTCTACGAGCTGGCATTAATTTCATGTAACTTTTAAGACTTTCCAGACTGAGACTTGGAATTTCATTTTAAAAAAATTAGATCTACTATATTTGAAGTTAATAACACATTTTTGCTGATGTAATATTTCTGCAAGGTTGAATAGCCTTTGCTGGAAAGGAACTAAGTTTTGTAACAATTGAATTTTGAGTAAAAGTTTGAATCCTTTACTTTAAAAGTTGTCTAGATTTCAGGTCTTGTTTTGAGTTTACTAAAATCAGTAAAACGTTAATCGTGAGCCTTTTTCGAATAAGGTGAGCTCTAGAAATGAAGGTACCCTTGTTTGTAACATAAGTGATTCGTAGTCAAGATAGATTTCAGTAATGTTCGGGGGGTGTCCAAAATATATCTCAAGATAGGAGGAGTCCGAAATATATATCAAGTGAGGAGGTGTTTCGAAATATATCTCAAGTGAGGAGGTGTCAGAAATATATCTAAAGTGAGAAGAAGCCTTAAGTGGCATGATCATATGCCGATTGCCAGTGGATGCTTTTACCAAAACTAATTAGTTCACAATTTGTGCGGGGAAAAAAAAGAAAAAAGGTAAGGTGAGATAGGAATCCCCCAAGACGACCCGTTGCCGAGGCCCTTGATTAATGTTTTGTGAATGCATCCTTTCCTTTGTTTGACAGTGACTGTGGATTACGCTTACTATTAATCGATTGACATTAAACTGCATTTTCAATCGTCTCACATCGGGTAAAGCTGGAATTAATCTATATATTCATATTTTGCGAAGCAAAGCAGGGTGGGACGGGGGACGGAGCGACAAGCGCCCCGGTTTCATCGCACTTTATACATTTTTGCAAAAGCATCCTTTTATTTATTTGACATTGACTCTATAATACTTAACTATAGGTCGACTAAAAATAAATCTGCAATGTGTTTAATATAAACATTATTGTGTACACAAAATAGTATGATCCACGATTAAGGAGAGGAAGTTGTATTAGTGTATTCTATGTAATTAATAAAAAAGAAAGTATAATTATTGTAGATGTAAAACTCTAGACACTTCACATATCCTTTTCGGCCGCTACTTAATAGCATGGATGCATGTCGTAGTAATAATCTAAAAATTACTATGTTGGTATGTTTATAATCAACTTGTTCCATGTTTACATGAAAGATGGACTCGACCCGTTGTTTTGGTATTGTAGATATCTCCTGACAAGTATGTTAGCATTTTCGTTAAATTACGTTTTTAACCAGACTGCCTCATATCCGGTACGCAGAAGAAAGGACAATGTTCGGATTTTTTGTATTTTTTTAAATTATTTTTTTTTAATCACAAAATTTAATGCTGAGAATCGTCAGTTACCGTAGGTTTAACAATCGCCAAAAGTACAAAGAGCAAAAAGATATTTAGTTCACCTGGCCCTCGCGACAATAAAAGAAACAAATTTGAAACAACTTAGAAACCGCTCAAACAAATTTGACCAAATTTGGCGTAAAGCATCCTTCATACGGGCCTTTTAAATCTTTTTCCAAATGATACCAATCCGTCATACAATATGGACGCAGTTATTAAAAATATATTTAAAAAAAAAGAAAAATAAATTACAACGTCTACTAATTAAACTTTCTCAAAAGAATCTACCAAATTTGACGGAAGCGATTTGACATCAAGGCCTTTCATAGTTGTACAATAAATGCTGATCTGCCTTTAAATATGTATTCCATTAATAAAAATAGTGTTATGCATATTTAATCTATAATGTGTGTTTGAATCTTGTCGATCAAGATAAGCTGCACTTTAGATTCTGGTCACTAGTAAACAGAATGTTTACTTAGCATTTGAGTTCAAGGCCATTCTTACTTACAATTAGACTGGGTTTTTTCCCATTCGAATGATTTACATCCTGTTGATATAGGTCAATTGAAAATGCGTATAAATATGGATTTGGTAAACAAATAAATCATTCCTGTTTTTGATCAGTCTGTTTGAATCCATTTGTGATCAGATTTTAAAATGTGCCTTTTAAATCAGATATAATTCGAGAGGAATTATTTATTTAATATATATTCATTGGAATTATTAAAGTGCTCATTGACTTTTAAATTAATACATTACTTTATACTTTTGTGAACTCATTCAAAGACGTTCTGGATTGTGTCATTGAGTTTTATCAGGACATTCAAGACTATTGAAACTCATTCGGAACATTGTATATTTTGGACTTAGGTTTAGGATATTTAGGATTATTTGGAATTTGATTCACAATATTGTAAGTATCTCTTGAATTTCACTTTGTATTGTAGGGAAATAAATAACTTGATATTACTTACATTGTTCGTTTCACTTTCTTTCTGTTACATATTTTTAAAATCTAGAGTCGTAACAATGGAAACTTTTAAATTTAAAAAAAACGGTCCACCGTTTGACTAAGTTTCTTAGAAGGTATCCTGCTATAAAGGACTTATAATTTGTACAAATGATGCTGATCTTCTATCAAATATGGCTGCTGTTATTAACAATAGAAAAACCTTTAAACGATTTCTTCACAAGAACCGCCCACACAAATTCTAATAAATTGTACAGAAACCATCCATGCATGAAAGCCTTTCATTATACAAATGATGCAGATGCACAATTAAACATAACTACCGTTACTAAAAATAAGAAAACCTAGAAAGGATTTATATACCAAAACTGCTTAATAGAATTTTAGTGAACCAGAGAGTATTCTGGGGTTATTGCATGTTAAACTTATACAAATGATGCCGATGAGCCATGAAATGTAGCCACCATTGCTAAAAACAGGAGAAAAAATGTTAAAGACTTCCTTAAACATCACTCATCAGAATTTGACCACGTTTGACAGAAAGCGTCATAATATCCCATATCAATTGTGAATTGGTTTGTTCACTATGCTATTTGATTGATGTCAGCCAGGCAAGCTTACTCAGGCCACAGGCTCATTTTCGCCCTATGTTTCAAAACGTCAGCTCTTCTGGTCGAATGTTGAGAAACAGGTTTGTGGCGTAAGAGGAAAAGAGGCAGGGAATATTATATGGAACGAATTTACAGTATTATTATCGGGTAAGACCAAGCAAGCTTCTGGTATATATGACTTTCTGGCGTATGTCGTCCGTGTCCGTAAAGATTTGCTGCTATTAACTTCTCAAAAACAAATCGTGGCACATTAAATCCACTATTTTTTTATTTTTTTTTATTATTTTTTTTTAACACTAAAAATGCTGATTCGCCATCCAGTATGTCAGACGCTACCAAAATTAGAAAAACCTTTCCATGACTTATCAAAAAGTGCTCAACATGATGTGATCAAAGTTGACAGAAAACATGATTGCATACAGGCCTTTCATATTTATACAAATGACACCGATCTACTATCCAGTATTGCCGATTCCACTAAAACTAGACAAACCTTCTAACAAATTCTTCTGTGAAACCGTTTAATAGAATGTTATCAAATTTAACAGGAAGCATGCTGGTAAAATAGTCTTTAAAATATATTCTTATTGTATGCTAATTCGCCATCCAATTTCACCACCGTTACTAACAACAGAAAATCAACCAACTACTCCTGCTCAAACACTCTCAACCGGATTAAATCAAATTTAACAGAAAGTATCCTTGTAATGTGGACTTAAAAGTTTGTACAAATTATGTCGATTCGTCATCCAATATGACCGCTGTTACTAAAAATAGAACAACCTTTCAACGATTTCTGTTTAAGAACTGCTGAACATAAATTGAAAAAATTAAAAGAAAGTACCCTGAGATGAAAGCCTTTCAAGATTATACCAATGATTCTGATCCAATATGGCTTACGTTACTAGAAAGAAAATAAAAAAACTTCAAAATGACTTCTCGTCAGAACCGTTGAACTGAATCTCTGCTAGATGAAGGAACTAAGACATCCAAGATATTATGTTCAAAAGTTTTAACATACAAGCCACAACTCTTTTTTGGTAGATAAAAACATTTCGTTTATTTAGACCCTATTTATAGCCCCTTGTTAAAATTATCAACCTTAGACTTCCGATATTTAAAATATAGCTTAGAAAATAGGCGAAGTAAATTTAATAATTATTTTTATGACAAACGTATCTTTAAAAACAAATAGCAGCGCTGTTTAAATAAAAGAATACCAAGTATCCACTCAATGCCTTTGTTTTTTGTTTTTTTTTTTAAGAAAGGAAAATATTTTGAGATATATATATATATATATATATATATATATATATATATATATATATATATATATATATATATATATATATATGCACAAATAAGGTGCACAAATAGTGCAAGGCTAGTTAAAAACTAATATTGCACTGTTCGTTATCAGTTTGTTGCATTTATCTTTATCAATCCCTGACACACGCGATCCCTTGCTGGATCCAGTGCACTTGAAAATACTGTTATTCGCCATATGATTTGTATTCTTTATATACCCTGACCTGTAAAGAAACAAGTAAATGAGCAAATGTCTGTGTACAATGGCATATGACTTTAGACAATTTACACAAAAAATACACACAAGATGTTTCCAAATATGAAATATAAGCTGCCACGTATAATCACTGAATCCAAAGAGTTCACATTATAGTCGACCAGATAGGGTCAACGGGTTGTTTGTGGCATATTGTTGACAAAGGGATCAAGTTGGGGTAGATTCCAGTTTAATTAATTGCATGTGCTTCTTGTCACAATGGGCCATTGTAATGGATCTTTATCGTCCGTAACTCTTTCGTGATGATGGCCAAATCTCTTATCACGATTCGATGTTGAAATGTGAAGGTTATACGCGCCCGATATCAGTCACCCAGGCTGACCTCTCCAGATACCTGCCCGTGTATGTTATCATTCTTGGACCTTAGTTACAGCTAGCATAGATAGGTATTTATCTATATCATCAAGATTGCCGAAGTGCCATGTTGAATTCCCTCCTTCAACTCTGTGTCAAATATTTGTCAGACCTTTTATTCAGAGCTAATGCATGATATTCAATGACAATTTAAGAAGCTCGGGTCCTTTATTCATATGTATCTGAGAAAGTTAATTCTACTTGTCATTTAAACCTTCGCGTATATTGCACAGCACGGCAACATATAAATTCTTGGGACGAAGAGGGGTATTCTCAAAGACGGTTTACAACTTGTCATAAACATAGGTGGCATCGTTCCAAGTAAATAAAGAAAACAATGGCCAGTATATACTAAATCGTTGTTCTGTACATGAGTAAGCGCTTATTCTTGTATTGACCTCAGAACAATTTTATGTCACCCCGATACTCGTTCTCAAATAATGACAGCAGTAGATTTTAGACAGATATTGGATCAATCTTTGGGCCAAGATCTGATCACCTTAAATTCAAACACAACAATTTTAAAACCATATAAAATACAGGGACCTATCTGTAAACCATCTTAAACTTTGTACATAGGCACACGTTTTGCATTTTCTAGAGGATAGACTGTTAGGTATGAATGAGAAAATTTTGTATATGTTATGATTTTGGCTTGAAGCCTTTTCTGCAAATAGCTGGTTTTTCTTTCGGAATTGCGAGAGGAAATTGCATTTTTGTTGTTTTCCCTCTAAATAAGGATCTATTGGGTCGCTGTCTTAAGCATACTTTCATTTTTATTTCGTTGCCCTGGATACGTTTCATGTATGTCTACATAACTAAACGAGAAACTCATCGTGTGAGAGTTTATTCAATAGATATTACAAAGATTTATTTGAACGAAACAAGACTGAAAGGGGGCTCTCCCCCCCCCCCCCACACACACACATTCCCTTTCCCTTGATGAAACAGATGCTTTTCCCGATATTATTTGGGGATTTCTTTTGTTATTTGTGTGCATGGGAAGCGATGTTATTTCATAATTCAAAACAGGTATGCGTTAGGCATAATAAAGACGGATTCATCGGCTAAGCCTAGGGGTCTCCGTTTCTCTCACGTTTACTTTTTTTTATGATACGTTCATATTCATCATTTTGCTTGTCTTAACCCTTCTCCATACAGTTTCGACCTCAAGCCCTCCCTTAAGGGTCCTTCAGATCCGGCATTGCGTTGTTTTGGACTACATGTAACGACCAATGGTTGATCATCATGGCTCCAAAAGAAGAAAGTTAACGTTAAGAAGTAACATTATATTCTCCATTGGAAAGAAAACTAATTTAAAGGTGTCATTAACATGTTTCAGTCTTTCATTTCTTTTCTTCCCAAAAATACCGATAAACGTGTATTAAATTAATACATTTGATGTCAAACTGTGTGTGTGAATTTGGGTTCAGATACACCCTGTGTTGGGCATCTCTTCGTGTTACCGTATTTATTGCAGTTATGTCCGACGACGCTGTATTTACCCATGACATGAAGGGGGGAAAAAAAAGAGAAAAAAGCATGTACATCAATGTTAAGTTCTTGGGAAATAATACCTCGTTTATTTGCCAGAAAGATTTTTTTAATTCAAGGGAAATTGGCTCGGAACCATTGCTTCTGACATACTGGACTGGATAGAGACGTATGGTCTGACGATGACCATAAATTCGCGCCGACAATAAATTACCCTAGACTGGTACCTCGCCATTGTTTAAAAATAAGAAACAAAACAAACAACATCTCTTATGCGGAGAAAGCAATGCCAGAGAACCAATGGGAAGCTAACTTAGCTCTAAAATGTGAAAATGGGAACGCTCTTTTGGTTCATAATTTAGGAAATGCATGCAGATTTTTTGTTTACTAGGATGTGCTTTTTGTATCACTCTAACTAGAACTACATGTATGTACGCAGACCAGCCTTAAAAGTGATGGTACTAGTACCGATCTACAAAATTAGGCCTGATTGATTACTCTCTGATAGGAAACGCTATTAGCAGTCTAAAGACGAAACATTTTCATCCAAATTTCATGTCAACTTTTAATAATCAACTATAAAATCACATCTTTTCCACACGCTATGAACCGCATATGCATCGTTCAAAACATATGCAATCTGTCCATGGAAAACAACCATGAGAAATCTTTAAAATGTGAATCATTTGCTTAAATTTTCATTACGATGTTTTTCGCTCCGTCTTATGCATTTTAACTTTGTTTGAAGGTATGAAGAGATATGAAAGCCAACCGATACACATATGTCGATACAGTAGATGATTTCTTCAGGTACATACATTTTGTTTGATCTGCCACAGCAACGGAGCAACATTTTGTCCTTAAGTTTGTTCAGATATGTTTTAACTACATTTATTGGTAATCGTCGCCGTCGTCATCATCATCGTCGTCGTCATTATCAGCAAGTTAAGAAGAAGAAGAAGAGAACGGAAAGAAGCAGGAGGAGAAGGAGGAGGAGGTGAAGAAGAAGATTATACATCAATATATTTCAAGGACTGAGCAACAAACCGAAGTTGCTTCTTTCAAGCTCTCCCTCAATTTTATCAGATTTATCGTTGAATCCTCACTGAGGACGACGAAATTCATGTTTATATATTTAACTGTTTTGCAGTTGTTATTTTAGATTTTGTTAATAATTTAGGGATTATTTGTCTCTTTAAATTTTTATTGTGTCTGGCACGCTACTATTACACCTTTGTGCATTATCTTTCCAGATTTGTAGACCTTGAAATACAGTTCCTATAAATGTTATAAATATGAGGCAATACGTAGCCAGAAATAAGTTTTCAATTTTTTCAAATCCCATAGACTTTCATGAAGCAAATAATAACTTTTTAAATGTTTGTCATCTTACAAATATAAGGCTTAGCGAAATTTCAAAACATCTATTCTTATTACCTAGGCAATGAAAACTGCAATTGAAAGTAAATATTTGCATGGTATTAAATAGGTCATGTCGACAATGAGAATATCATGATATATATATATATATATATATATATATATATATATATATATATATATATATATATATATATATATATATATATATATATATATATATATACAGAAAAAGTTTGAAAGGCTATCCTCAAAAGCCTCGATTACAGGCGGTCATGTAACATGTTATCACAAGCAGTCAATGGTTTGTAATTCTTAAACATATTTTTTTAAATTACAAATTTACTGAACAATTAATTATTGGAAACGACTAATATCCTGATATTTTATTTAGTTGAATCAACTAAATTCATATTTTTCTAAAATGTCATCCATTGTAGACATGTAATGATTTTTAGTCGAGAGATCGTATGTTAAATTATAATGTCAACCATATTAATAGGAAATTCAGACGCATGAATTGAATGATAAGAATCTTGTAAACAAGCACAGTTCCATTTTAGCCTGCTGAAATTGAAGTAAGTAATTTGAAATTCTAAACTTCGGTTTTCAGTAGATTACAGTATTTAGGTGAAAATGAACCAACACAGAACGTATAGAAAGTATCAAACATTAATCTACTTAGGTCAACCTAACCATATAATATTTCATATCCTTTTTACCATAAATAGCCAATATCAATTAAGATCACGGACTGTATCATACTAATGGTTAATAAATAAGTATGAAAGTATTAAATTACTACATTTCTGTGATCACACATATTTTCTCCTTAATTAAAACAGATGGATTTACGTGTTTAAGAACCTTATTATTTGTTCGTCAATTCTGGTAAGAGCAAATTAACTGTATCATCTATGGTTAGATAAAGTTCCTGAAATATAATACCAGTTATTTGTTAGTCACTTTATTATTGGTGGGTTCTTAATGGACCGACCAGGTAGGTCTATTAGGATATTTAAGCAGAAAAACAGTCTACGGTTTAACTAGAGACTTTATTTACCGTCTATACTCGCGTATAAACCGATACCAACTGTAAACTGCATAGACCCATATCTGCTGTCGCTTAATGCGCCGGCAGATCTGGGTCTATGCAGTTTGTAAGGACTAATAAGTAGAACAAAGAACATAGACCCTTCTCTGCCGGCGCATTATACGACGGCAGATCAGGGTCTATGTTGTTTGCATTTAGAGACATATTATACTCGAGTATATACTGTAGTTCCCTTGTTTAATCCATAGAATTACCTGATATGATCCTCATGTAGCCTAACAACGAAACTCCGTCCACTATACGTGACTTAGCTAAAATAACAGTAATCCTCTGTATTGAATTCCATAACTTTTAAGAAAATTGCTCTAAATCTTTTCGGTTGCAGTTTATAAATATTCGTTTCTTATGTATAAAGCACAAAGTTTCTGGAATTATGAATTTATGAAAAAGCTACCGGTATTTTCTTTGTCCACGGCAGAAAAAAATCCTAATGGTTCTGCTTTAAATTTTTGCGCGTTACCTCACTTGTAAACATCCTTACTCATCCGTTTTGACCATTTTGTAGTGCCTTTCATTGTTTTTGCTACAGGCTTACCACAAATCGGGAAAAATACACGAATTAGAAATTTTAAATGGAAAGCAGATGTCTCAGCAAATAATTTAGAGATAACTGGGAATATTTTGTCTAATTTTTCTTAAACATTTGATTTATTACTTTCTTGCTGTACAATAACAACAGTATCAATGACAACGTAAACAAATAAGACGGTATGCTGAAAAGAAATGTATGAATTTACAAAATAATTGTTATCTATATGTGTACATGTATGAAGTAGGTGAACATTTGCGTCCACGCTTCGCGAAAAACTCGCAAAATGCCATTAAAACATAAATCAGCAAAACAATATTAGAAAAAAAAATCGCAATATGTGAAAACAATCCGCAAATTGTTAGCTTTGTGTCATTTTTCGTGTCTTTGGAGTCCCAGTATATCGTATGAAATTTTCGAATTGAGTCCGATCAACTTGCAGACGAAACCCGATCTCGTGTCCTAGTCATAGGTTAGCAGAGATATGAATATACCAATTATAGATTTACAGTGAACTTTTCATGAGCTTAAAGGAGCAAATCAATGAAAATTCATCGATACTTGTATTGTCAAGTGTATGTGTCAACCAGGGGCATAACTGGCAGCATGATAGGTTAGTCCCAGGTTAGGTCTTGACATTTGTAATTGACAAGCGAATACTCTGTTACAATGGATCGTTGTACACATATCTAAATGGATTATGACAGGCGTTCTGGTTCGTTGAACAGGCTTTTAAAAATTGTATCAGATGTGTTTATATCTAGACGCATTTTAACATTTTTAATTAAAACAATTTAATCAGGTAGCGCTTGACATTACATATCTAAGAGGATATGCATTGTTCACATCAAGCTTTATATGCCTGGAATTGAAATTAAAGCTGACCAGCATTAAGTTTCACTACAATTCTCAAAATTTCTATTCAACTTGAGATTTATGTTCTCTTGCTTATGATACTTCAGGCAATATCAAATTTTTTGTCAGAGGTAAAGATAGTGGAAAGGATGCAAACACATTGGATGAAACATCTTTATTTTTGAGAAATTCCTAAAATTTTAGGAAGTTCTCAAAATTTCTCAGGGTTAAGGCATTACTGCTTGAAGGAGAATTCAAGATGTTATGACCATATTTTAATCCCAGGTGCTTGCTGAGTGTACTGTGAAAAAGCAATTGTTAACAACCAAGCAATAACAAAGGTATTAAAAAGTCTCAATGTGATGAAGAAGTGTTATGTTTACTGAAACCCGGGCCAGATGTCGGGATTTGTCACTATTTTTTCGAAAAGTTTTAACACATATATACAGTGGCGGCGCGAGAGTTCGAGCCGCCCGGAGGCAATGTTCTTTAGTGGCGTCCCTACTTTGCCACAGAGAACAGCTTTTATGTCAGTTGCCAACCTCCCTTCCCTCCCCTCCCCCTTTCTAAATATAAGTTTTGTGAAGAATTGCTCCCATTACACTAAGGTGAGGTGAAATACTATGAAAATTTCAAATGCAAACCCACCCCACCCCCCAAAAAACTCCCGACGGCGACTCCCTTCGCCTGACCACAGGGGGCAATTATCTCCCCCCTCACCACCCTCGCGCCGCTACTGCATATATATACATACATATTTCTTCTTCAATCGCAATATGTGCAGAAAATATTGTCATATTAACAAAACAAATAGCACGAGATTTTCATTTGGAAAATAAGGCAACATACAAGAAGAAAAGCGACAATGTTCTAGATGAAAATTAGACGCTATATTGATAATGTTTAATGGCCCTTAAAAAAATAACTAGCACATCTTGTAGGGTCAGCAATAATGTGACAAAGGCAAAAACTGTCATTATAAATATTGCATATGAAATAGACCTTTTGAAGAAAAATAAAATTCAATTTATAAATGCGACATATACCATGAATGAAAATAAATAAATAAATACATCGTGGTACAATATATTCCTACTTTAGGGCAATTATCCTATTGTATAATAGAATCCCTGAATGCAGGGACTACTCCCATGACACTTCGAAATCGCAACTGTTCAAAGCATTGATACTATTTATATAAGAAAAACAAAACTTGCGCGACAACGAAGAATAATTCGTATATTTCAGTGTACTTATGTAGTATTATTGGCGTAACATATGACATTCTGTCTTTCCTTGACAACAATAGACGATTGGAAAGATGCCAAACTTCGAGACCCCAGACAAGGCAGAGTTAACAATGACCTGTCTCCACTGCTCTTATTCAAACTCGACATAATGCTTGACGCTTTTATTTGAGTGCCTTTATTTGAATTGTGAATTAAACCATAGACATATGTTAGTCTGTTTGATCTGGCATGTACCGAGGGTATAAATTGGATGGAACCGTTCATTTCTGATAGATCTCTTGAAATGTTTGAACTGGATAGTACCACTGTATAATGATCATATTGGAAGTTTTGAAGTGGAAATTTTGTAGACGAGACATACTTAGAATTCAGGATAAGACTTTTGGAAGTAGTTTCTAACTTAAGAAAATTTCTGAATATATTTGGTTTAATTTTGGTACTATGCATTTTGAGCATTCCGGACTACTCATATTTTTGTGCATTACCATCTCATATAGGGGTGCAAGAAGACTAACATTAAGTCACTGGACCTCTCAGACTTTTGTTTTATCATCTCGTATAGGGTTACATGAACATTCAAAAAAAAAAAAAAAAAAAATCACTGAATTACTCAGAGGATGTTAGTTCACCACTTACAAAATTACTAGACAAATCAGAATTGGGTGTATTATTTCACAATTACAAGCCGATATACACACAAGTCTATCTTAGTAACAAGACTATTTTTTAAAAACTACAGTGAGGGAAATGGTCAAGGAAATAAATCTCTTGGTGTGTTTATTACGATGCTAAGATTTACTTCCTTTGATGAAAGTTATTAATAACATCAATACAACACATGCAGATTTAAGACACCTTGAATTCTTTGAGATTCATTGAATACGTACAGATTTTATGCCTGTAACAGCCAAAATTTGCACGAATTTGTTGCTGATTACATTGAATCATATTTGAAGATCATCATCTGAAAATTCAACAATCTGGTTTTGTGAAGGGTTATAATAGTCTATGTGCATGCACTTAAATTGTTGTACTAGATAGGTTGCACGAAACAATATACGTAATCTATACAAATTTGGACCAAACTGAAACTCTCTCGGTTAGCATAACAACAACATCCTTCATTGTTAAAACTTTAAAAGAACTAAATTTATTCATAGGTAAAATGCAGCATGAAATACAATACACTACATACTTTTTGCAGCACATAAAACATTGCACATATTGCAAAAAGGTTTAAGAAACAAAGAGGTACTGAACAAAATTTGACTAGATGAATTTTACTTAAGAGACGATTTCGTCAATTAACAATCGGTGCAAAATTAAACAGTTCTTGGTAAACTATGACAAAAATCAATTGGTACAAGCAACTTTAGTGTCTGCTTGAACAAGAATTTTAACGGTGTCCCAATTTTATAGCCTTCCAATTTCTGCAACAAACGCATCACTGCTTTATGATGTGCACTGTGACGTAGCACTCAAATTGAGATCATATTATGACTTCAAATCGTATATTACATCACTTCGCAGTTAATATATAACGCGTATCCGGTACCATAGGTTATATACACGGTGTAGGTAAATTTGGATATGTTGTACTGAAGTTATAAAAAAAAAAATCACCAAAGAAGCATAATCAATATACCAAAGATTTATCTCCCTTGACTATTTGCTCGCTGTGTTTTAGAATAAATCCTTGTTATTATGTTAGACTTGCGCATATATCAGTTTATCAAACTCCCAAGCCTAACTGCTCTATTAATTTTTAATTTATGAAGAAAAAAATACCGTCAAGTCTGTGTGGTCTAGCGATTTTGAACGTTGATTTTGATGCTCTTATATCCCCAACACAACATGGTAATACGCAAAAATACATGTGGTCCAGAATTCTCAACATGTATACTACTAATTTTGTCTAATTAAGATTGCTTAAGTGCACTGATTTATTACAAAGATACGCTTCTCAACCGAACAGTATGAATTTTCATCCAACATGAGAGATTTCAAGATATCACAAGATGCAACCACACTTCAAGTCAAGTTTTAATAGGTGTAATTACATTAAAGGTAGGGCGGGATACAGGTACGGGCAGATGAAACAAATTCCATATACCGCTTTTCTAAAAAGAAGAGAGGGTGTGTTATAATAATAGTAATACTCCTTGGTTACACTTTCTATTCACCTTAAAGATATTTGTCAACTTATAATACAGACAGGTCAAATGTCAAAGTTTTCAACAGAAAACAAAATGAGCGACCTTCTTTCGTAGAATGGTAACTAATACTAACTAATTTCTTAGAATGGTAACTAATACTAACTAATTTCGTAGAATGGTAAATAATACTAACTAATTTCGTCGAATGGTAACTAATACTAACTAATTTAGTAGAATGGTAACTAATACTAACTAATTTCGTAGAATGGTAACTAATACTAACTAATTTCGTAGAATGGTAACTAATACTAAAGACTAAACAATATAAAGGATTAACAATTCCAACTGATTTGGAAATTTAGATTAAACAATTAAGAATGAACAATTCCAAGGGATTTGGAAATTCAGATTAAAAACTTGGAATGAACCATTGCAAGGGATTTGGAAATTTAGATTAAAATTAAAAATTAACAATTTAAAGGATTTCGAAATTCATTTTAAAATTAAGAATGAACAGTTCCAAGGGATTTGGAAATTCGGATTAAAATTTAAGAATGAACATTCAAAACTTCATTCGAGAATGAAAATTGAATGAATTAGGACATATTTCCTTTGATTTTTCCCGCTGCTTATATGCAACTTAATTTTCTTCAATTGAAAATCGTTAAAACACGAAGTATACATTGATGATGTCAGGGTAATTATCAAAATAAATACTCTTGAAGTATCGTTTTGATAATCTAAAGATCCTATTCTAAAGTCGAAAATTCCTTTTCTCTCTCTCTCTATCTCTCTCTCTCTCTCTCTGTGCATATACTGCATACGTCGACACATCGGCAACCCTTTATTAACTATTAAACATAGGTAACAGCAAGAAACAAGACAAAGTGATGAGTCATACATACTGAACTTTGATGCAAAGTATACATTTTTGTAATATAATTGTTCCAATTCGACCGAAAGCTGAACATATCCGTCTTCTTGAAAATAGGCGATCTATAGCAACTAGCTCCTCAAGAGTTATCTCCCGTTTAAAATTGACTGAATTCTTGTATAATCTTCTTATGGTGTCATATAAAATAGGCCGTGAAAATGGACATTTCATTAAGAAAATTACTGATTTTTTGCAATTCCAAATAATACTTATAATAAAATACGTTAAAATATTTCGATATATGTACTATGGAGCAAAGATTTAACTAGATTCCATTATCTGAGGAATATTTTGGAGCCGCGGTGGTTCAGTGATTAGCAGGCAGGACTCACGACCCAAAGGGCGCAGGTTCGAATCCTACCATCGGACAAGCCGGGGTCAGCTACTGAGGTGTGTCCTTTATTCCAATTGCCTCGGCATTAAAGAACTTACTTGTGTTGCTGTGCCATAAAACACCAAATCAAACCAATTATCTGAGTAATATATACAATTAGCAAATTATGGCGTATTTCTTCTATATTTTTTGGGGTTGTTTTTTGTATTTACAAATATAGAAGAAACACTCCATCATCTCTAGCTTTTAAAAGCCATAATACCATATAAGGGCTAAGAAATGGACAGTGCTTACAGTGCAACAAGTCGTCTATCTATTTTGGTCAGCTTTAATGCTCATGCAGTCAAACAAGCCTTGAAGGTCACCCGCAATAAGCAACCACATGTCTTAAACAAACAGTTGTTAAAAGTTCCGTATACATAAGTACTGAAGAAATATACCTCTATTAAGCAGTAACCTATAGAGGCTGCTTTTCTTACTTGCTTTATAAAATGGTTTCACTGTATATTTTAGGGGCTCCGGGTGGATGAGTGGTCTAAGGCGCTCGCTTTTACAGATCTCTCACATCTCACCTCTGTCTGCGTGAGTTCAATTCTCGGCTCGACCAACGCGGATATGTGAGAAAGCTTACCAGTAGCTTTCTGTGGATCACTAGTTCTGCCAGGGATACTCCCATGCTGTCCTCCACCAAATATACTGGCTGCTATGTATGGCCTATCAAGTGCTGAAATTGGCATTAAACTCCAAAAAACAAACAGTATATTTTAGATCATTTCGTGACAGAGGGGGTGGGGTGGGGGTGGGGGTAAGTGATCCCTTGCACCCTTTACCTATTTCTCTTTGTTCTCTTGTTTCTTGATATTAACAATCCAGTGTTCCCAAAATGGTAATTGGAATTTTGCTCCCTTGTTCCCTGAACAAACTTATTAACAATGTTCTCTTGTTTCCTGAAAATACTCTAAAACCCCATAGGAAGGCCTCTTGTGTCAATGCGCTTTATCCTATATTATCATCCTTACATGTACATTATGTTTTTGTTTCGCCTTTGTTAATCATGATATAAATGTTACACAAGTCGACATTTTGCTTCCTGCGTGGAGTATTAAACAGGCAAAAACTGTTAGTTCAACTGAAGAAACTGTCATGTGATCAATAAATATATCTTATGAATGTGATATTCAGGTGCACCTGTAATTTTAGCTTGTTTATCGAACTCATGCACTGCACAGGCGGTGTTGCATTTCCGTTTGTGTAACCGTATCACGCACATTAGAAGCTACTTAATAAAATACTCGATAATCATTACATTGTTCGAGGTAAAAATTACGGAAATAAATCTGCAATTTACGATAGATTGATAAAATGCATCATTGCAGTTTTAGGAAGAGTATTGTGTGAACCTGCAATAGGTTGAGATTGAAATCTCACACAATTTTTCTGGCTCGCAATGTTGTGTGTGTGAAAGAGAGAGAGAGAGAGAGAGAGAGAGAGAGAGAGAGAGAGAGAGAGAGAGAGAGAGAGAGAGAGTACCTATAGTTTGTAAATAACTCGCTGAGGGTTTCGATCAAATTATAACACGATTGTAAAACCAGCGCTATAATCCCATATAGTTCAGAGAAACAATATACATTTTCCAAGATTTCTTTTTCAATTAACAAGTAAATTGAATCTAGTATGGAAAACACCAAATGCTTTAATAACTGCTGCATTCATATAAGATACGCTAAAAACTCAAATACATTTCATGTATAACAGTATATTATATGTTTAAATGTAAAGTTATAATTATCGGCAATCATGGACGTTCACGGCAATAGCTTAGATTTGATTATGCCCGTTTTCGCTACCAAATTATTATTATTATTATTATTATTATTATTATTATTATTATTATTATTATTATTATTATTATTATTATTATTATCATTATCCTAAGAAGGTTTGCTTACTTAGTCAAGACCTATATTATATATATATATATATATATATATATATATATATATATATATATATATATATAATCAGACTCAGTTCTAAATCCTGGCCTCCGATTGGATACTGTCAAAATCAATCTACACTCAGACCCCAAGATTATCAAAGCATTATCATGCACAAATTCAGACTAATTTTTAAATCATGTTATTTGACGTTAGCTTATAAGATACTTTATAGAGGAGCCTGAGTTCGAGCACGAGAATAGGTTTATAGTTTTGGGATCATATGTCTGAATTTTTAGTCGAGTCTAAGCTTGAGTGTAAGAATTGCTGTCACAATCATGGGACAGGACTCAATAGGATTTAATCTAATTGTCTTCAAGTCTCTCCATTAGCAGCAATGATTTGACATGATATCAAAGAAGCATCGCACAGCAGTGACATGGCATGATATCAACGAGACATCGCATAGCATAATGTCAACGAGGTATCGCACAGTAGTAACATGGCATGGTATCACGAAGCACCCCACATCTTTCAGTGGTTGAAATGAGTCCTCTTTTTCATCCAGATGACAGACTGCACAACTCTGATAATTTGCCAAAATTTGGAGCCTTGGCTGCTTTCCACTCTCTTCAAGTATGACCCTTATATAATGAATTTTGGAAGATTTTTTTTTAAGAGAAATAAATGCAAGTTTAACTTTGGAAACGACCTGCACTAAACTTTCAATTGATAAGCAGTTTGAAAAATGTTATGTCTACCTTTTTCGACAAGATTGTCTCTATGAATTTTTTAATCACAAACATTTGAAAATTTAGTTTTAAAAGACTGTCAACTGTTGCTCATTTACCTTGGTTTGATTTTTTTTCTCTGTGAAGTTCGACTATCTTTATGTACCAAACACTATTTATACTCGGCAATTCAGGCTGCATCGACACTACAACATATGTTGCCAAGTCTGCCATCGACATTCCAACAGATGTAGTCAAAGTCTGCCATCGACATTCCAACAGATGTAGACAAGGCTGCCATCGACATGCCAACATATGCAGTCAGATCTGCCATCGACATGCCAACCTATGCAGTCAGATCTGCCATTGACATGCCATCAGATGCAACCAAGGCTGCCCTAGATATTCCAACAGATGTAGCCAAGTTTAATTGTAAAAAAAAATTATTTTAAAGTATTTAAGTTTTTTTTCTGAAATAGTAGATTTGTATGCATATGTATGTGTTTATATGGTTACCCTCTGGATAAAAATGGAGGATTGCAATATAAATCATTTGTAGTTATGAGATCGAAATTTATAACCGTTCATAATACAGTTGCAACTATGATAGAAAAGCTTGATATTGATACAAGTCAAGGGTTAGATGGATTTACCGTAGAGTTTTTTTTTTTTTTTAAATTTGGAAAGATGTGGGGGGTATTTATATTGAGATCAATACATTACGGATATACATCAGGTTGATTATCAATTCTTAAAAACAAGGCATCATGGCTTTCATACCAAAAACGAAATAAGAGTAGATACTTTTTTGAGGAGCTGGCGATCATTATCATTATTGAATGTAATTTTTAAAATGGCTTCAGGTTAAATAGCAAATAGAATAAAAAGCGTTTTGGATACTTTAATACATTGAAGACCAAAAGGGATTTCTTTCTGGGGAAAATGTTAAAATAATATATGCTATTTTATCTGAAAGAAGAAAGCAAGATATCCGTATCCATGCATTTTGAAAAGGCATTTAAAACAATTTCCTGGAAATTTGTTGATGAAACTTTCCGATACCTTAACTTTGGGAAATAAATACTAAAATGATCAAACTATTTTATAAGAAAGCTAATTTACGTATATTGCAAAATGGACATATGCCATTTTTTAAAATGTAAAACGAGGTTGTAGACTAGGAGAACCAATTTCTCCATACATATTTATTTTGTGTCTTGATGTTAAACAATTAAAACAATTAAAGGAATTACTATTAACAATACTGAAAATAAATTAAGTTAATATGCGGATGATACTCGAATATTTTTAAATGGTAGTGAAATATCTCTTAGATTTATATTCAAGGTGTTAAAACAATTTTATAAATATCAGGATTAAAAATCAATGTAAAAAAGACTAGGGCAATTTGGATTGGGGTATTATTTAAATCAAATGTAAGACTGTGTCATGAGTCTAATTTAGATTGGGATCATGGGCCTTTTGAAATTGTAGGCGTATATTTTGACGCCTAGTATATGATATTTGGGATTTCAATCCACCTGAGATAATAAATAGAAAACAAAATATTATAAAAAAAAACAAAAAAAAAAAACGCTCTATGGAAAAATTGCTATCACAAAATCCTTAGGGTTATCTAAATTCGCAACTATTTTAATCTTTGATTAATCTTACCACAATTTCTCACAGAAAAACTTGAATTTATTTGAATTTAGGGATAACTTGATAGGGATATCTTGCTTTCTTCTTTCAGATAAAATAGCATTTATTTGGAATTCAGGGCCAGATCGTATTAAAAGACATTTGATTTCTCAAGATTATAATCATGGAGGTCTAAAGATGGTTAAAATTTAAGATTTTAAAAAAGCATTGAAGATATCTTTATCGTGTATTAATTTTTTTTTTTTAAATATTTACTTTTGGATCACTTATTGCGTCAAAATCTTACCAACACGTTTTTTAGAAATGTACTAGAAATATGGCAAGAATAAATTAGAAGTCGACAACTGATACAATTGAAATAGTTTTATTTTCACCACTGATGCATAATTCAAATATGTTAGAATCACAAATGTTTTGTATAAAAGATTAACATTAGAAGGGCATCCATAATACTATCGATATAGTTGCATGAGATGATTCCTTCTATTCTTATGATGAATTTTTTTTAAAAATATGCATGTATTGAAAGCAACATTTTTAGATTATGTCAGTGATAAGGAAAAACAAAATGGAACTATTTAATTAGGAATGAAAAGGTGACAACTCAAGACTATAAGAAACATTTTGTAGTAAGTTATAATGTATATTTATCATATATGTTGATGAATAAGAAAGGATACATACTTTTTTTATTATGTTATTGCTGAAAAAAAACGAAAAACAAACATGAGTCCACATTCAGTTAAATAATTTATTATTTTTTTCTACTCGCTCACATTGATGAGTTGAAGCTGAGGGAATTTCAGTTTAATATATTGCAGAAATTTTTGTGTACAATTTCATTTTTGCACAAAGCCAGAATACTAGATAATGATAAATTTAGTTGTTGTAAATTGGAGAAGGAGTAAGGAATGTAAAAAATAATTCATGAAGTAGTGGTTGAAAGAAAATTTTAATATTAATAAGAAATTTGACAAAACTTTAATATTCGGAAATGATATTCCAAACAGTATTTACTTTCTCACTGTTATAACAAAACATTTTATCTATAGATCAAAATTTTAGAAATCACCTTTAATTTCCTGTTTGTTCATTTATAGCACAGACCTTCAAATTTGTATCTAATTATATACGCGAAAGAAGAGAAACAATCTTTCATTTGGATTGATTTCATAAATGGGAAATACAGTAAAAACTCTGTTTCATGCAATATTTCACTCGCGACCTCTTTGGTACATTTCTAAAGTTAAAATTTTATTCTTGTTGATCAAAGATTAAGTGTTGTGTCTCTTTCTGCATGTACAACAAAGCACCAAAAAGACTGATTTCATTAAGGTATGTGATATACGTGTACATCAATGACTATTTGTATAGTAATTTACACATACGCTGACATACATACTGTATCTAACAACTTTACACATGATGTAATGATTCTGCTCTTTTCGTGTATTTGTGTGTGTCAGTTTGTATAAATCCTTTTCATGTTAAATATTCCTTTAGCTTCTTTTTCTAAAAAAAAAAAGAAAAAGAAAAACAAAATTAAACTTGGCAAGAAAATGTAATTGGCATTTACAGTATACACACCAAGTAATCATGAATGTAAAAGGATAGAAACTTAGTTTCCGGCCCAGCACACATACTCGGTTTAGTAATACAAATTGTCTTAGTATTAATACAAATAAATACCAGCTCAAATGTTTAAGATGTCTGCACACTTATAATTCGAGATGTGTGGTATTGTAAGATGATAGCTGAGTCCTTCGTTCAATAAGTGCGATTTGTGAAAGATTTCAGAGCCATAGATAATTTCTTCTAAATTAAGGTCAAAGGCCAAGATGGTTTATTGAATATCTTCAGAAAGACGATAAAGGCATTGCAAATCAGTACAGAGCCAATGCATTAATACAGGCATTCTCTCGAATAGGCGACTTAAAACCTGGATGCAATTGATGACACAGAAGTAAAGCGGTAAATTTTTTAAAACGTTAACTCCTCTTTATTGAATTTGTGACTCATTAGTTCCACCACATGATCGATGCAAAATTGCTATATTTATCCTTTCTTTATTTTCTAACCAGTTTTTACGCCAGTTGTCTCTGTGGTATTCCAATAAAGTGAGAACTATTTCATACTTGGTTGACTTACATCGTAAGGCTTTTCTTGAAGTTGCAATATTGATATAAAAAGAAAATTATAACCATTTTCTGTTAGAATGGTATTTGATCAAAACCATGTGGTCCTTTACATCAATATATCTTTATTCCTTTATGTTTGGCATATACCGCCGTAGTTCAACTTGACATCGAGACTCTATGTCTTAATTTTTATCCCGTACAAACTAAGCTTTTAAAAACTGTGCTAAGTGATTTTGAATAAAGGATTGGTGTTCTGTAATCAGAGCTTATTCAAAAGTGAATATGAAATAAAGGCAGCCATCTTTAACTAAATTTTTCCTGAATATTCCCGAAAGATGGCCAAATTGACTATAATCTTGGGTGCTTTGTTGACAGTTACAAAGATATTCGTAATGAAATTCAAACACAGGTTGCAAAAAAATAAGAAAATAAAAAAAATAAAAACAGTTTAGCATGACACTAATAGTAAAATGCTGGACGGCTATCTATCCCAAAAGATTTCATAGTAACTTGATATTTGTCTTACGATATGGAAGAGTCGCGGTAGTTCAGTTGGTACAGCGTCGGTCTACGATTTCAATGGTCGCAGGTTCGATACCCACTCTAGCCAGTTTGGGTCTACTGCCTTGGTGTGTCTTTGAAAAGGCACTTAGCCGTCATTTGCTGGGCATGATGTAGCCAATAATGTGTTAAAATTGCCGTTAGAAAGAACAAAAACAAAAACAAAACACAAACATGTAATATGCATTTCATGTAGACCCACACACCCACATCGCTTAAAAAATTCTTTCATTAGAAACATCGATATAATTATAGTTTTCGCTTAAGTCATGGACTTACTTAATTGAAATCATTATCGACTATATTTTGGGTTATCCCTATCCCTATCCCTATCCCCACCCCACCCCACCCCATAACAGATATATAGGGTAAAAATGGATTCCATTAAAAATGTAATGACTTGAAATGTGTCTTGAAAACAATTCAGAGTGTATCAACAATAATGCATTACTTTAATATGATTGTAGGTATAGAGATATAGTTTTTAAAGGCACATCAGCACAATCATGGCTATATAGTGCCGAGTAAGTTTAGGCATCCCAAAAAGGAATACGACACAAAGATAAAGGCCAAAAAGCAGCAAAATCCTTAAAATGGAAAGGAAATTTTATTATATAAACCTAACTCTTTTTAAAAAAAAGTCCAAGACTTTCTCAGAATTAACCTCATCAGGGGACATAAAAAAAAGTCCAAGACTTTCTCAGAATTAACCTCATCAGGGGACATAATCCAGGTAAAAAAAGACTGCCTCCATTAGTCCCAATTTACGACATGCGCATCAGGTCTATTCTACATGTCAGTGCCCTCTTGGAGATTATTACTTGTATTCGGTCAATGATTTAATATGCCTGCTGAGCTCGGTAGTATGGTTGTGTTATGCAAGAATAGATTATGCTTGATGCAGCTAGAATTGTAACTGGCTTGTCAATATGTGTCGATTTAACAAAGACTCATTACTATAAAACGGGATGGAAATCCTTGATATCAATAAAAAAAAAACATTTTCAAAACTTGTATTGCTCTATAAAGTAGTAAATTACATGGCACCTAAGTATCCCCCCCCCCCACCAAATAAATACTGTCTGGTTGACAATATATCTAAATATTGTCTTAGAAATAATGATTTGATAACACTGATGCAGTGTAGGCGCAAATTTTATTTATCCTTCTATCCAAATAGAATGAAATGTGCGAAGTCAGTCTCATCTGAATGCTCTCTGTCTCCGTCTTTGGAGCTATATGCAAAAAATATATAATAAGATACTGATTAAGCTCTACAATATTTTAACAAAAGTGATGTAAAGCTCAATATTATACTAATAATGCTGAGATACAATTGCAGTACCCCCCAAAAAAGAGGATATATTTTAGGAAAACCTAACAAACGACCCCTCTTGTTCTTGTGGGTTTGACTTTCAAAATTCAACACAAATTTTCTTTGATTGTCCAAATTATCAGCAACAAACAGTAAAACTTTTCCGATCTAGTTTAAACTATATTTATTTCATAAACTTTATCAAATGCAAAAGTACAAACATAGGATTTTAGGGATTCACTAGAAAGCATGAACTTATTAGAACACTGTCTCCCCAACAGTAAAAATATGAAACTGCATAAATCTGTATATTAGTACAATTGGTTACAAAGAAAATACAAGTATACAAATATAAGTATATACGGAGTAATTTCGATAATAGAGTTTGTTACCGGGTGAAAAAAACAAAGAAACAAAAACTAAATAAAGATGATGCAAAAGATGTTAATTTGTATGTACTACTTAATATTTTAGTCATTCTAACGACATTTTGCACAGCCAAGAATATTTGCGTGTTAATTTGTGTAGACAACATAGGGTTGCCAAATAAGAAAGTTTCAATTATGAGAGCAAAAGGAAATGTGTATAAGACGTGATCTCTCAGAATATTTTGGACAGTCTAAAAGAAAGTGTTTTGCAGCCTCTATTTCAGTACAGGACAATACACATTGGAGGTCGAATGACGTTTGTTGATCGAGTTGGAATGGATTTCATGACAGGAACAATACACCTTGCAGGTCGAATGACGTTTGTTCGTCGAGTTGGAATAGATTTTATGTTGTATACCTACAGGTCTAACCACATTTTGATGATGTAGAGGAGCTAATCCGTGACAAATGTTAAATTACTGAATCAATTTATGATTGTAATGACGAGAGTTTCGGCTTTCCCACTCAGTTTTACGGTACAGTTGTGTAGGGCATACAATTTTGGTTGTACCCGTTATTATTATTTCCCACTTAGGTTTACGGTACAGTTGTGTAGGGCATACAATTTTGGTTGTACCAGTTATTATTATTTCCCACTTAGTTTTACGGTACAGTTGTGTAGGGCATACAAAGTTGGTTGTACCAGTTATTATTATTTCCCACTTAGTTTTACGGTACAGTTGTGTAGGGCATACAAGTTTGGTTGTACCAGTTATTATTATTTCCCACTTAGTTTTACGGTACAGTTGTGTAGGGCATACCATTTTGGTTGTACCCGTTATTATTATTTCCCACTTAGTTTTACGGTACAGTTGTGTAGGGCATACCATTTTGGCTGTACCCGTTATTATTGTTTCCAACTTCGTTTAGTTGTGTAGGGCATACAATTTTGGTTGTACCCGGTACAGTTGTGTAGGGCATTCAATTTTGGTTAAATCCGTTATTATTTGCATCGCCTCAACATTTGCTTTTTTCCTGGAGGTATTTCTTCTGCATTTTCTGCATTGTAGAAATGTCCCAAATGTAGTCAGCGTAATCAAAAATTGAGAAAATATAAGATTTGTAGAGTTTTTTTACAAAAAAAAACAAAAAAAACGACCGCTCCAATTTGAACTTTAAACTTTTTAAACACTTTAGTTTCTGAAAGGCTTAATCAGAAATATATTTAATATGCGCGTGTCAAGTGGCATCATTGGCTTATATAATAGTAGTATAGGATGACACTTGAATGCCAAACGGGAAGTAATGTATCGTAACAGGGGATGTGTCTGAGAGAGAGAGAGAGAATTTTAGCAAAAACAAGTAAACACCATTTTCCCAAAAAAGATCAACATTTTTTTTAAGTAATCCCCGCTCACTTTAACACCAATAAATCCTCCCGCTTCATTTATAGGTTTTTAAGTGATCGGGGCTTATTTTAAAAAAAACATGCTATTTTTAAGAAAAAAATAGTATTGATTTGTCTTTACCAAACTCTCTCTCTCTCTCAACCACTCCGATGTACTTTTATGTCACTATATTTATCAAGCAAAAACAAAATACGGCATTTCAGTTAGAGGACAAACAAACTCACATTACCCGCCAAACGCATCTAACATGCTACACTGTTACAAAACAGACAGACCTGTCATGTGAACTTATGACGTAATATTCATTTCAGTTAGAGGGCATAGAAACTCCAACCGATTACATTTCCTGACAAACAAGCGTAAGATAATACACTGTTAGAAACAGACAGACTAATCCTGTGAAAGGACTAAGAACCAAGATGTTAAAATCCCGTTTGGCTCTAGAATTGTTTTTACAGTGTTTAATATGGGTCTCTCGTTTGGGGTCCTATACTACTGATAATACCCAAATGTTTGTGTTGAGAAACCTCTTGTATGTTTGTTTCGGCCATATATAATATAGGATGGTGTTTATGGTTACGTTTTCGTCTTGTTAGCATTGATTTAGTCTTAAATGGATTAACCAGGCAACGCCTGGACCATTCATGTATCTCTTCAATATCTGAGTTTAAGATTTCACCGGGAAAGATCTGATTATCAACTATCATATATAATGTTGTATCTTCAGCAAAGAATCTAATCAATGATTCTCTATTGTATACAATATCATTGATGAAAATTAAAAATAATAACGGGCCAAAAATGGACCTCTGAGGGACACCTGCGTTGATGCGTCGGACATCGAAGGATTTAGAATTTATAATGAACACTTTGTTTTCTTAACAATAAATAACTTTCAAACCAAGATACAAAATTTCGGTGAACACCACTACCTTTTAGTTTTTAGAGCAGCCCTGTATGCCAAACTCAATCGTAAGCCTAGTTAATATCAAAGAAAACGTCCCTAACTTCCTTGCCTTGGTATTAGTATTATAAATGTTTGTCAACTGTTGTGTTGTCGAGTCACCGGGTGATAAACCTTATTGACTATGTGAAATTATATCATGTTGCACAATGTAGCTGTGTCTACATTGTTACGACTCTATGTCTTGAAATAATGTAACAAAAAGAAAGTGAAACCAACAATGTAAGTAAAATCAACAAGCAATTTATTTCTAAACAATTAAAGTGAAAATTCAAAACAACTTACAATAACGTGAAGTAAAATTCAAATAATCCAATAATCCTAAGTGTCCTAATCACAAGTCTTAAATATAGAATGTTCTGAATGAATTCCAGTAGCCTTGAATGTCGTGATGTGTCATTAGTCTTGAATGCACTGATATGCCTGAATGATGTAATCCAGAATATCTTTGAATGAATTCACATAAATCCCAAAGTCAAGTATTAATCCAAGATGAGAATGAGCACTTTTAGTAATTTCAATGAATATGTCAAATAAATAATTCCTCTCTCTGAATTTGCTTTGATTTTCATAACTGTAACATCTGATTACTAAATTAAATTCCTTAATAGACTGATCTTAATAATATGAAGTTCAGTATAGGAATGAAATCTTGTTTACCAAACCTGTATAAATATAAGAATAAGTCACCTGACAGAATATTCTAGAATATGAGTAACTCTGATGGAAATTTCCTGTGCGTACCTGTCTTTTCTCACATCAAGATATATAAAATTCCAATCTAATTGTTAAATGCTATGTAAACAAGACTGACCTTGAACTCAAATGCAGTAAATATGTGGTTTCCAAATGACTAAAGTACAACTTACCTCATCGACACATATTATAAATTCAATATACATAACAACATTTATACGTTGCAGAATGCAGTTGTGTAGATATTTATATGTTGCACAATATGTAGTTTTGTAGATATGTATATGTTGCACAATGTAGTTTTGTAGATATTTATATGTTGCACAATTTAGTTGTTTAGATATTTATATGTTGCACAATGTAGTTGTGTATATACTTATATGTTACACAATGTAGCTGTGTATATATTTATATGTTTCGATCTATTCTGACATATCTTCCTGTTAATAGTTTGTAACATTTTGCATGGAACTATTCATAATAACAGTTGGATAATGAATTTATCTGAAAACAAAATATAAAGAAAACTGAGATTTTGCATAATTATGTTATTTATTGCGGAGTTTTTGTTTTCGTATTTAGCGTCCTTGTTCTTTCTTTCTCTTTTTTTTTCTTCATTTGATCCCATCTGTCCATTTTTTATTGTCATATAATTTTACAACTTGTTTGTTAGCATAGTCACAATTCCCTTGTGTCGTCAGAAGTGCATTATAATTGAAAGGGAAATAACTCTTGCTAAGTTGTAAGAACTTGTAGTCCGATCCCAATGCCACTGTGCTACATTTGTAATATTGACCATACAATTGTTCAAATGAATCATATCGGTAAGAAAGCTCGTATTTCTATTGTCCTATTTGATAATATGCGACTATTTCTATTGTAATATTTGATAATATGCAAGAAATCTTTTTCCTTTCGAAGATGGCTGAATGGTAGACCTTTTTCCACAAAAGGTTAATCTGACGAAAAGTGAAACATATTCGTTACAGGAACTTCAGGAATAAGAGGTCATACACGTAGATCATAACTTGATGCTTTACATCATCAGTTGTTTTCATATTAATCCATATATGCATATATTATTATCTTTGAAGTGTGATATCAACAAAACAAGCAAGGAATACAAAAATATACTGAACCCCTCCCCCACCCCCCAAAAAAGAAAAGAAACGCAACGGTTTGGAAAATGTCTTTCTTCTACCAGTTTAATACGTTGTACACATTTTCTATGCTTGTATGACGCTTACAGCTAAGAGTGAAAATCATCAAATATCTTTCAGAAAGACTAGGGCACGTGCATGACAATACATTTCTTATGCTATTAATTGTTTTGAAAGTATGAATTATGAATTAATAGTTTGGATTTTGAAAGAGCAATGCGTTTCTTTTTGGAGTCATTGTAGCTTAATCTATAGTAACTTCAATGGCGTGCCGTCGCTATTCCGTTCAATGACCATATGCTTCCGTTTCATGTGACTATCTGCCTGATTTACTGATAAAAGTTCAGAAATATTCCGTATATGTGCTTATAGTTGATATTTCTTGTTACTTTGGTATTTTATATCACTCTCTATATATAACACCACCCCCTCTCTCGCAATATAGTACCAAAACCCTTATCATTCGGCAAAATGGCTGTGATGGGTAAATAAGGAACGGACGAAAGTAAGGATAGAAAGACGCAGCGTACAACACTATCTCCAAGATTTTCATACGGAAGCAAATAGGTTAAACATGTCGTTATTGTGAATCTAATTACTGGTGATGTTAATTATTAATTTTAGCATCAAGTCTTAATTGCCTAATTAGTGCAAATATATTGCTTTATTGTTGCATCTCATGGTTGATACGATCAGAAAGAAACGAACCAAATCTATAAAAATACATATGACATTACTATCGTTGAAATGGGAAATATTCAATACTGGTAATTAGTTTTTATTTACTTTTGTACCACAAGAATGTGGACCATGACACACCAGTATTTGTGTTTACCATGCAAAGTTGCTTAATTGAAGGATAAAATAGACCATGGAATAGTGTCCGGGATGATGTTATTTACAATGAAACGATTGTCCTTCACAGCAGAACAATACAAATCAACTCGTCAAACCTGAATCAATTACTGCAATTATTCTTGCAGCCACAGTCCTATATGGGTTCTAAATATGTATGGCTTTAAAAGAGGTATTAGCTGTCAAGAATTTCAAAAAATAATAATTATGTTGTTCTGATGACACTGAATTAGATTATATTTACATGCAATGTCCATCGTTGTTTGTCTGCTGGTATTCGATGTTTCTTGTGAATAACGCTCACCCAGATGGGACAAGCTAGACCCAGATCTGTTGTCACATTATGCGCTGGCAGGTCAGAGTTTACACTCTTCTTTTAACTTATGATTTCAAGATAAATACAGCAAGTATTGATATATTATTAAAATAAAATCTGACAGTATAGGATGCGGTTGAATATTTTTAAATAGTTCACAATACAAAACATTTTATATCAATGGGAACTTTTTTGCTACCGCCCTGAAAGCAAACGTTTTTCATTTGAGATTGTTTCATTACATTAGAAACCGAGATTATGTTCAGTAAATATAAAATAGTAGGCTATATTAGGGATTTTACTTATATCTGATGACTTATTGTGTAATTGTCTTGAATCTGATCAGTCACGAATAATGGTTACAAAATTACTGAAATCTGTTAACATAGTTATAGACAGAAGACATCGTATTAGCACAGCAAACGTATTATCTATGAAAATGTGAATTATGTCACAATGCCTCCTCTCAAACCTCCCCCCCCCCCCCCCCCCCCCCCCCCGAATTCCCTTTCCAAGGGGCTGTATCCAGGTTTCGAAACCTTCGTTTTCATGAACTTATTCTCGTGAAAAATCTTGTCATACTAAATATAACCTGGCTCTCATTCGGTATAGACGGAGCTTAAATTACAATCTCATCTTAAGCTCGATTCCCCACCCATCCCGCGCACTGCATTACTGAATCTGAAACCTTTGTTCTCATCTAATGATCCTAGTGAGACATCATATAAAATATGACATCTCTCTCTCTCTCTCTCTCTCTCTCTCTCTCTCACACACACACACACACACACACACAGGGAAAACCGACCCACGGACTGATGCACAAACAAACGGACGCAATACCAGACATAACCAATCAGCAATAAAATCCGTTAAAGTGCGGATATCCTAATCAATTTACATGGAAGCAGCAGATTTGGCCGTGGAAACGGCACAGGAAACTTTTCATGTGGTCTCCAATATGTCATAGAGTATATCTTTTGCACCTGGTTTTAGAATTTATTAAATGACTCGTATCGTTTATTTAGTATCTATTCAAACGAGCACTCATCTTTAGTTAAGAATAATCAATCCAAAATAATTACTTCTAGCCAACAAATAGATCAAGTACAAGATAATTTGTTAAATGGGGCTCGCAATGGTAAGATCTATTGAATGGAAATAAGAGTATAAATGGAATAAAAACAATGATTTAATATATATATATATATATATATATATATATATATATATATATATATATAATGTCCAATTTCAAGTAATCCTAAAAACTCCAGTATTAAATGAGGTTGTCATATAAAATTTCAGATATTATGAAGAACTTCATTTAAACAACTTGAACATAGAAAACAACAGAACAGCACTTCCTGGCTCATATATGTTATTTGCGAAAAGGTGACAAAAGTGTTCCCAGTAAAAAGGTATTGTCATTTTATTTACATCAGAACCACAAGAATAATTATCTGCCTGTGAAAATTTACCTTGTGAGGATGTCGGTGGGTGGTATAATGTATAAATATGTGCTACTCTAAAAGACTTAGAGTTATTGTACGCCCTTCTGCAAACTTTTAAATTTATAAATATCTGTTATAATTATGAATCAATTCAAACCTTGATATTAGATAAATGTTGAAAGTTTGATCTGGTATATAAATTGTACAGATTCATGTAAGTTTCCGTATGTAAATCCACTTGCACCATCATCTTCTCTATATTCTTTCTCTTCTCTCGCCCTCGGAATCTGGGATTGTGGTCACTCAAACTGCACCACTCTCGGCTATGCGGCTGAAAGAAGAGTGTGAACTTACACTCCTCCCCCATATCTACATTTCATGATGAAGCGCATAGTGAGAATTTGCACGTATTGACAAAATGATTGTGTCAATAAGGACCTTTCTTCAATTACCATATACTCCTAAATGATTATATCGATCCGGACTTATGTATAATGACCATATGCTCCTAAATGATTGTATCGATACGAATTTTGTTATAACGACCATATACTCCTAAATGATTGTATCGATACGGACCTTTGCATAATGACCATATACTCCTAAATCATTGTATTAATACGGAGCTTTGTATGATAACCATATACTCGAAAATGATTGTATCGATACGGGCCTTTGCATAATGACCATATACTGTACTCCTAAATGATTGTATCGATATGGACCTTCGTATAATAAACTATTGTATCGGGACCTTTGTATAATAACCATATACTCCTTAATGATTGTATCGATAAGGACTTTTGCATAATGACCATATACTCCTTAATATTAATGATTGTATCTGTACTGACCTTTTGTGCAATGACCATATGATCCTAAATGACTGTATCGATACGGACCTTTGTATAATGACCATATTCTCCTAAATGTAAATGATTGTATCGATACGAACCTTTGTATAATGACCATATTCTCCTAAATGTAAATGATTGTATCGATGCGAACCTTTGTATAATGACCATATTCTCCTAAATGTAAATGATTGTATTGATACGAACCTTTGTATAATGTACAGATACTTCTAAATGACTGTATCGATACGGACCTTTCCTTAATGGTCATATACTCCTAATGTTGTAACGCTACGGACCTTTTGGATAATGATCACATACTCCTATATGATTGTATCGATACGGAACTTTGTATAATGACCATATACTCCTAAATGTTTGCATCGATACGGACCTTTATATGATGTCCCAATACTCCTATATGATTGTATCGATACGGAACTTTGTATAATGACCATATACTCCTAAATGTTTGCATCGATACGGACCTTTATATGATGTCCCAATACTCCTATATGATTGTATCGATACGGAACTTTGTATAATGACCATATACTCCTAAATGTTTGCATCGATAGGGACCTTTTTATAATGTCCCGATACTCCTAAATGATTGCATCGATACGGACCTTTATATGATGTCCCAATACTCCTATATGATTGTATCGATACGGAACTTTGTATAATGACCATATACTCCTAAATGTTTGCATCGATAGGGACCTTTTTATAATGTCCCGATACTCCTAAACGATTGTATCGATACGGAACTTTGTATGATGACCATATACTCCTAAATGATGTGCCGATACTCCTAAATGATGTATCGATACAGACCTTCCTATAATGATATTATACTCCGACATGACTGTATCAATACGTATCTTTGTAGCATGACCATATACTCCTACCTGGCTGTATCGATACGGACCTTTGTAGCATGACCATATACTCCTACCTGGCTGTATCGATACGGACCTTTGTAGCATGACCATATACTCCTACCTGACTGTATCGATACGTATCTTTGTAGCATGACCATATACTCCTAAATGATTGTATCGAGACTGACCTTTATATAATGTCTGTATACTCCTACATGTATTTAAATCTGGGTTCAACTTTTTTTCTCTATTTTTAAATTGAATCTCAACTACATTAGAACATCGCAACAAATGGACATCAAAATTACCAGTCATGTGTAAAATACATTGACTCAAGGACTGTGTAATTTTAGTCCCAGCTTGAGTAGATAAATAAAAATACTACGGCGTAAGGCCACAAGATTTCAAAACAATCACAGCTTTTTTTCAAACATAAAACCTCTAATGCAAAAGTGACATAATCTTTTTTCTTCGACTAGGTTTATTACGCGTTATACAAGCCCTGATTGTCTTCATTTTTTTTACCTTGTTAAAATATATAATTGTTTCGATCAGCCATAATGGCGAAGTGATTTTAGTTTGCTGTTTTCAGCGAATAATCACTGTCAATGCATCCCCTATCCTTCGTATGAACCCGTGTAAATGTTGCACCAACTTACAAACAACATAGACCCAGATCTTCCATCGCATAATTTACCGGCAGATAACATTCTGCTCTGTTCGTTTGAAATCACAGTAGATCGATCAGCGTGAACCCTGATTGTCGGCGTATTACATAATGGCAGATCTGGGTCTACGCTGTTCCCATTACTGAGAGTGTTAAACACAAGCAACTACGGTAACTATTTTATTAGCATACCTTTTTGTGACGACATCCTATGTTTGGAATCACGTACCAACTTTGTATAATTGCAGCAATAAATAAATGGAGAGATCTCAAATAAACAATCCAGAAGGATGATTCAGAAGTACAATTGGCTCTATCGATTGAACTCGAAACTAAAAATCCACTTTGTGTTGGCAGAGTCATAAAACTTCAGAATGACAAGAATACACCAAATTCTTGAAATAAGAAAACAACTTCTAAGACCGCTAGAGATGCGAAAGAGACTCGAAGGTAATCGTAGTGATACTTTCCAAATTGGAAAATAAGTTTTTGCCAGATGAACATCCGGCTAGATGTGAGATAAACAGAGTCTTATAAAATGATAGGTCTTAAAAATAACGCTAATTGTCAACAAATAATGGAATACCCGCACATTTAATTTTTAATGTTATTCCTGCAAATTTGTAAATTTGTAATTTGCAAGAAATCATTAGGTTTCAATTGTCTACAACCATTGCTGTAAGTGATGACACGTCATCTACTCATTGGGACGTTATGAAGTTATTATGACGTAACAACAACCACGGGCTTGATTATTCGGAACATCCTCGTCTCTTTCCGATGCGAGTCGAATAACTTTGACTCTCAGAAAGTTGGTTGGTTGTTATGGGTTTAACGCCATTTGTCAGCACATGATAGGCTATACATGGCGGCCAGTATATTTGTCGGTGGTTCTTCTCGGGTTCTTCCTCCACCAAATATACTGACCGCCATGTATATCATGTGCTGAAAAATGGCGTTAAACCCATAACAATCAATCCAACTAACAATCAACTCCCTCGCTCCAGCCCCCCTCCCCCATAAAAAAAATATAATTTACCGTTTAGCATTCAATACTAAACGATATATGATGGGGGGGGGGGTAATTTTTTTTATTGTGATTTGAAGCATTGTCTATATAAAATAGAACCAACTTAAATCAATAAAATGCTTTCAAAGAAAAATTACCATTAATATCTTTCAGGAAATCATCGTGGAAGAAATTGAATTAAGTATAAGGATTTTATCTATTTGCTCTGAAATCCAGTATATACAGCAGTGTTAGTACAAAATTAAACTCGTTCAAATTCATTCTTCATTGTCAAAGTACAGCAGTTACTTAAAAGTATCGACCATACATTCATAATTTCTGTTTAATGTATTAGATCTAACTTCAGTGACTGGGTAATGTAGAAAAGACGCTAGTTATTCACAAAAGGGGTTCTCTCTGCAATAAATTTATAATTTTCAGGTAAGCGTTACACCCAGTAGTAGTGTATTTCACCATCATTTGACCGGATCGATTACAAAAATTGCTTTATTTTCAAAGTGATAAATCAGGGAAAAGTTTGGTACAAATAGAAACATGTCATTTTAGCTTCTAACCAATAAAAATAGTAAAAAAACCCATTATGAACCTGGACATTGTTGCAGCCCTTTCTCGCTACGAAAATTTCAGACTTGGGTTGAAGCTACAAATTTCACAAATTAGAGGCCTGAACGGTTTGCTATATAATGAAAGGGAGATAATTCGCTTGGTAGCAACTTACTACAACAAATTAACTAAAATCACTGACGTGAAACCCATATAAAAAAGTTGCAGACGAGAGTGTTTCAAGCAGCTTCGATATACAGCGATTATATCTTGACGATATATCTCATCTTTGTAAGAAATATTTCACTTAGCAGCGAAATATCGTTAAGTACAAAAATTACTTGGCATGACGAAAGCGTCGCTAGGCAGCAACTTAGTTTATTGTGATTTAGAAATGATGCAGTTTAGAAACTTAGTCAATCAATAATTGATTCATGCTACTCAGCAATTTACCTATCATAAAATAATCGATGTTATGTAACCGCTCAGCCTATCCCAAAATGATATATGTTTTTCATCATTTCGACTTGCGTACACTTAATAAATGATATATGTTTTTCAGCATTTCGACTTGCGTACACTTAGTAAATGATATACTGCATTTTTGCCTGACATACCGATATTTAAAAATTGCATGTTCACTATGCAATCAATCTTGAAAATATAATTAAATATTTGCAATGCAGTCTAGAAAAGAGGGGGAAAAAAAGAGAATTTGTCTGGAACTATTCAAGTGTTGGTATTGGAAAATATTTGAAAATATCAATCGCTGCAGGAAATTCAAAGTATGACTTAAACGTTAAGGAGTATAGTTCATTCAGAAAGAAACAGATTTATCCAAATAAAAATTAAAAGTTAACTTTGAGTAGTGGCAATAAATTTATCCCTTTAATAGACTATAAAATGAAATTATTTGCTAACCTGAGCAAAATACAATTAAAGCTGCTATACAGCAGTGCAGATCATTGGAACTGCTATTCAATAGTGAAAATCTTTTAAAGGCTGTTGTTCAGAAAAGTAAAAAAAGTAAAGTGTGTCTCTTCACAGGCTCTGTAATGTGTCAATATGTACATCTAACTCAAATATTTAACTTTTATCGATCTTGGTGGTATTAATATATTAAAATGATAAGGTTATTTTCTGAACATTTTTGTCAACGTCTTTTTCCAGAAATGATAGAAGTCTTCCTTTTGTAAATAGTGTTCTGATGCTTCTGAAACATTTGAAAATACCTGTAGTACATTACACCATTGAAATACATTAGGTTTTTAAACTAAAATTTAAGCACTATACAATTGATTAAAATTATTTCTTTATTCAACAAATTAGAGCCAGAGTATTTTTTATAAAGCTATTTGGGAGCCGGACAATGTGTTAAAATACCCCAGCAGCCCCTCCCCCTCGTTCCCCCCTTCCTGAAAATTAAATTAAATGGTCTAACCAGATTTCCCTCCACTTATTTTGAGCCATTAGACCAGATAATGTAAAAGAAAGAAGAAAAAAACAACAAAATGTTACGACTCTATGGTCTAAGAAAAATATAACAGAAAGAAAGTGAAACCAACAAATCAAGTAAAAATCAACAAGCAATTTATTACTAGATAATTAAAATGAAAAAAATCAAAAAGTCACTTACAGTAATGTGTTTTGAAATCCTAATAATCCAATGAGAATGATTGTTCTAATCACAAGTCCTAAATATAGAATGTTCCGAATTCACGGCTGTGTCCTTGAATGTTATGATGTGCTAATGGTCTCCAAAGTCCTGATGTACTAGAAATCTTGATGTGCTGATGTCAAAATGAAGTATTCCAAAATCTCTGAATAAGTTCACATAAATTCCAAAATCATCAATTAAAAATCCAAAATCCAAAAGTTTATGAGCACTGTTATAATCCAATGAATATTTAAAATAATTCCTCTCTTAGAATTTGGAATGAATTTTCACAACTGTAATAGCTCTTTACAAGACTGATGGTAATGTCAAAACTGAAAAAATGTCCAACAAACATGGCATATATAAAGATTGGTCACATGACAGAATGTTCTAGAACATGAGTCATCTTAATGGAACTTTTACTTGTAAACAAAATTCAACCTTGACCTTCAAATTGAGAAAACATATTGACCAAAACAACCTAATTCAATGACACTAGTTAAACATGTTTTCCTGATAACATTAAGATTTAAGCAAATATTAAAGTAAAAAAAACATTTATAATTTCCTAAAATATTTATAATATTATATAAACATCATACATAACACCTCCCCTCATAAAGAAAAAGAAAGATTTATATAATAAAGCTTTCTCTTGAATATACATCTAATACTATAATAACCAAAAATACATAAGAACATGTTTTATGATACTAGACTTAATTACATCAAGCAATATTACATTTCTTGGCACGTGAGAGTGCATCTGCAATCACATTGTCTTTTCCCCTGATGTGTTTAATGTCAATGTCATATTCTTGCAATATCAAACTCCATCTCAACAATCTCCGATTTTTATCTTTCATTTTGTTGATGAAAGTAAGGGGATTGTGATCACTGTACACAATAATTGGAGAAAGAGCTGAGGTAACATACACTTCAAAATGCTGTAAAGCCAATATCAAAGCCAAACATTCCTTCTCAATTGTGGAATAATTTTTCTGGTGCTTGTTTAGTTTTTTAGAAAAATAACACACAGGGTGATCCACACCACTTTTGTCTTCCTGAATCAATACTCCACCAACCCCTACATCACTTGCATCAACAGATAATTTAAATGATTGGCTAAAATTTGGTGCAGAAAGAACTGGTGCATTCTTAAGTATGGCCTTTAACTTGTCAAAAGATTCCTGACACTTGTCAGACCAATGAAATTTGGTTTTCTTACTCAATAAACTTGTCAAAGGTTCAGCAATTTTGGAAAAATTGGAACAAAATTTCCGATAATATCCAGCCATACCTAGAAATCGCATCAGTTACTTTTTACAAATTGGAACTTGAAATTCAGAGATAGCTTTGACCTTAGCTTCTATAGGTTTAACTTGACCTTGTCCCACAATATGTCCTAAAAATGTGACACAAGCGTGGCAAAACTCACTTTTGCTCAAATTAATTGTCAGATTCGCATCGCTGAGTCGATCAAAGAATTTTCGAATGGTTTCCAAATGATCTTCCCAGGTGTTGTTGTAGATAATGACGTCATCGATATAAGCGTCACAATTATCAAGACCAAATGTTATCATGTTCATCAGACGTTGAAACGTTGCAGGCGAATTTTTCATTCCAAACGGCATGACTTTATATTGATAAAGTCCATCTGGAGTTGCAAATGCTGAAATTTCTTTTGCCCTTTCCGTCAGTGGAATTTGCCAGAATCCTTTTAAAAGGTCAAACTTGATGACATATTCCGCATTTCCAATTTTATCAATGCAATCGTCCATTCTTGGGATTGGAAATGAATCAGTTTTGGTGACACTGTTGACTTTTCTATAGTCAGTACACATACGGAATGTATTTTCTGGTTTGGGAACAAGAATACATGGTGAACTCCAGTTACTTTTACTTGGTTCTATGAAATCAATCTCCAGTAAATACTGAATTTCTTTCTTCAGATAGTTCTGTTTGAGAGGATTCATCCTATAAGGATGCTGTTTCACAGGCGCAGAATCTACAATGTCAACGTCATGATAAATTTTACTTGTTCGTGTTGGAACATCAGGAAACAAGTGCTCATAGTCATGTAATAGCTGTTTTAGTTCATTTCTTTCCTGTTGTTGTAGATGTGACAGTTTCTGGTCTAGGTTGTTCAATATTTCTGAATTCCGAAGATTGGTTATACCAGAGTCACTATAGTCTGATCGTACTCCATCGTTGATATCTTCACTGTGTGGGACAGGTACAACTAAATTAACAGAATAATTAGCTGAGCTATCTCTGTCAAAATATTCCTTTAACATATTTATATGACAAAGTTGTTTCTGTTTCCGTCTCCCAGGAGTGTTAATGATATAATTTAAGTCATTTACTTTCTTTTCAACGGTATAAGGACCAAAAAATTTAGCCTGAAGAGGATTCTGAGGTATGGGAAAGAGAGCCAGAACTTTGTCACCAGGTTTAAAACTCCTTTCCTGTGAATTTCTGTCATACCTTAATTTCATTTTTGACTGGGTAGTGTGAAGATTAGTTCTTGCTACTTCACAGGCCTTTGACAACTTGTATTTGAAATCAGAAACATAATCAAGAAGATTAATCTTTGAATCTTCATTTGAAAGAAGTTTCTCTTTCAATAATTTCAATGGTCCACGGACGGTATGACCAAAAACTAGTTCAAAGGGACTAAAACCCAACGACTCTTGAACTGATTCCCTAACAGCAAACAACAACAAATGAACACCCTCATCCCAATCCTTTTCTGTATCAAAGCAATATGATCGAATCATATTCTTCAAAGTTTGATGAAATCTTTCCAAAGCACCTTGACTTTCAGGGTGATAGGCAGAAGATTTAAACTGTTGGATGCCTAATTCATGCATAACTTGTTGGAAAATTCCAGACATAAAATTTGATCCTTGATCTGACTGGACAGATTTGGGAAGGCCAACAAGTGTAAAAAACTTCACCAAAGCTTTCACAATAGTTTTAGTTTTTATATTTCTCAGAGGAATTGCTTCTGGAAATCTTGTAGATGTACACATGATGGTCAACAAGTATTGGTTGCCTAACTTGGTTTTAGGTAAAGGACCAACACAGTCTACTATTATTCTACTAAATGGTACATCAAATGCAGGAATAGGTTGGAGATGAGCCTTAGGTATCTTCTGATTGGGTTTTCCTACCATTTGACAAGTGTGACAAGATCTGCAGTATTTAGAAACATCACTTTTGAGTTTCGGCCAATAAAAATGATTCAAGATCTTGTGATAAGTCTTACGGACTCCTAAATGACCAGCCAAAGGAGTTTCATGGGCTAAATTAAGAATTTCCTGTCGATATGACTTAGGAACAACAATTTGATAGCTCACTGACCACTCGTCACCAGCGGGTACATCAGGTGGTCTCCATTTCCTCATAAGGACCCCATTTTTCACAAAGTAACACACTGGAACTTGTGTGGCTTCAGTTTCACTAATAGCCCTCTGAAACAAACAAGATATCTCGGGATCTTGCTCCTGTTCAACGACAAGGGATTGTCGTTTGTCATCCTGATTAGAACAAAGAGAATGAGTTGCCAAAAGAGGATCACTGTGATCAATACCATTTGATTGATCAATACCTGAGGAAAAAGTGACCTCATCAAAAGACTGACCAATACATGTGTCAGCTAAAGGAATAATATCCTGATCAACATCACTCTCAAGAGCTCTTTTTGCCATAGTTATAGTAACTGCACAAGCAGGGTACAAATCAGGAATTTCAGTTTCGACAGGATCAACTTTCTGATCCAAACAAGGCTTGTCAGTTACAAGTGGATTAACCACAACCTTATCTCCAGCTAGGTCATTGCCTAGTAATAAATGAACACCCTCTATGGGTAAAGAAGTCACTGCCCCAACAGTCACAGGTCCAGAAACTAAGTCTGATGCCAAATTTACACAATGAAGAGGAACATTTACAAAGCCGCACTCTACTCCCTGAACAAGAACACTTTAACTTGAAGAAGACTCCTCAGACAAAGGTAAAGTACCTGATAATAAAAGACTCTGAGAAGCTCCAGTGTCCCTTAATATTTTAATTGGGATAGGTTTGGCAGAATCACCAATAAGTGATATAGAACCTTCTGACATGAATGGTTCATAAGCCTCTAAAATAGAATCAGACTGGGGTTTGTTTGACCCAACAAATGTATTGCTTTCAATACAAGACCGTGACCTTGACCTCGTAGAAATAAGTGCATTTGGAAAAGCTCTGTCTTTTCTCTGTTGCTTATTTTTCAACTTGAAGCAATCAGAAATAACGTGCCCTTTCTTTTTACAATAAGTGCACGTAGGAAGAGATAAGGATTTCTGATCAGTCTTATCAGATGTTTGATTCCTAACAGTTGTGCTGTTGTGAAATTTGGAAGTACTCGAATGAGATTGAAATGGTTTTTTACCAGAAAACTGCTGAGAGGACGACTTATTGCCAAATGAAATTTTGTGAGTCAAGGAATAATCATCAGCCATACGAGCAGCATTTTCCAAAGTTTCCACTTTCTGCTCGTCAAGATAGGTTTTAACATCACTATGGATGCACCTCTTGAACTCTTCAATTAATACGAGCTGTCGGAGGTTATCATAACCTTGATCAACTTTCTTGGCTGAGCACCACCTATCAAATAGTTGTTCTTTATCCCTAGCAAATTCGACATGAGTTTGTCCAGTTTCTTTTCTACAATTCCTAAACCTTTGTCGATATGCCTCAGGTACCAACTCATAAGCTTTCAAGATGTACTCCTTAACCACATCATAATCAGTGCTTTGTTGTACTGACAGTGAAGTGTAGACTTCACGAGCTTTGCCAATAAGTACACTTTGTAATAACAAAGTCCAATGCTCTCTGGGCCATTTCAAGTTTTCAGCTATTTTCTCGAAATGAAGAAAGTATTTATCTACTTCTTTTTCCTGAAAAGGGGGTACTAACCTAATATATCTAGTAACATCAAAACCTGGACTTGTGTTTAAAGGAGTGGAGTGTGCTCTGTTTGCCAGTTCTAATTCTCTTAACTTAAATTGCATTTCCCTTTCTTCTCTTTGCATCTGCATTTGTATTTGTCTCTCTTCTTTCTGCATTTGTATCTGCCTCTCTTCCTTCTCTCTATCGATCTGTATTTGCCTCTCTTCTTTCTCTCTCTCTCCATCTGCCTCTCTTCTTTCTGCATTTGTATCTGCCTCTCTTCCTTCTCTCTCTCCATCTGTATTTGCCTCTCTTCTTTCTCTCTCTCCATCTGCCTCTCTTCTTTTTTTCTCTCTCTCTCTGAATCTGAAGCTTTGCCAATTCTAAATCCATCTGGTTCTTTAACTCTAATTCCCTTAATTTCCTGTCAGAACCAGATACAGGCTTTCTCTTCAAACTTAAAGCACTATTTTCAAAAATTCCCTTTCCTACTAAATACGGAATTAAAATAATCTTTATCTCCTGTTTTGTCAATGATACTTTTGCCTCAGATAGACTGTATTTTCTGGCAAGCTCGAGCAACTCATCCTTTCTCATGCACTCTAACCCCTCCTGGGTAGGTTTTGAAATGAAATTCTGAACATTAGATGCCATTGTAAATGCTTGTTGGTTTCACACACAAAATTTCTCTATATAAAATCTTTGCCAAAGACAAAAAAAAAATTCCGAGACAAAATCAATATGAATTTCAAAAATAACTTTAATATCTCTAATATGCTTTAAAGAAATTCAGATCCCGGAAGACGAGCCCCCAATTTCTGTTACGACTCTATGGTCTAAGAAAAATGTAACAGAAAGAAAGTGAAACCAACAAATCAAGTAAAAATCAACAAGCAATTTATTACTAGATAATTAAAATGAAAAAAATCAAAAAGTCACTTACAGTAATGTGTTTTGAAATCCTAATAATGAGAATGATTGTTCTAATCACAAGTCCTAAATATAGAATGTTCCGAATTCACGGCTGTGTCCTTGAATGTTATGATGTGCTAATGGTCTCCAAAGTCCTGATGTACTAGAAATCTTGATGTGCTGATGTCAAAATGAAGTATTCCAAAATCTCTGAATAAGTTCACATAAATTCCAAAATCATCAATTAAAAATCCAAAATCCAAAAGTTTATGAGCACTGTTATAATCCAATGAATATTTAAAATAATTCCTCTCTTAGAATTTGGAATGAATTTTCACAACTGTAATAGTTCTTTACAAGACTGATGGTAATGTCAAAACTGAATAAATGTCCACCAAATATGGTATATATAAAGATTGGTCACATGACAGAATGTTCTAGAACATGAGTCATCTTAATGGAACTTTTACTTGTAAACAAAATTCAACCTTGACCTTCAAATTGAGAAAACATTGATCAAAACAACCTAATTCAAGGATACTAGTTAAACATGTTTTTCCTGATAACATTAAGATTTAAGCAAATATTAAAGTAAAAAAAACATTTATAATTTCCTAAAATATTTATAATATTATATAAACATCATACATAACAAAAAAAAAACAAGCAAGAGCACCATGGATGATTTTCTCTCTCTCTCTCTCTCTCTCTCTCTCTCTCTCTCTCTCTCTCTCTCTCTCTCTCTCTCTCTCTCTGAATTGATCAATCGCAACTTCTCTGGCATTTCTTTGACTAAAAACACATCCAGGATGTACGAACGAGTCAACCAGTTAGGAACAATGAAGGCATCTTTTAGTCATCCATTTTGATTTTTTGTTTTTGGCATATGTTATAAAAGTACCTAGTATATTCAAATGAACTTGACATTTAGCATTAAGCATTCCGGTTGTATTCGCGTAATGACACAATTACGCGGTATTCCAGCGAGTACAATGTATGAACTCGCACCTATCAATACATCTACTATATACAAAGTTATCTTGTCTTGTGGGTTTTGTGGGTTTAATGCCATTTTTTAGCACATTATAGGCTATACACGGCGGCCAGTATATTTGGTGGAGGAAGAACCCGTGAAAACCCCGGGAAGAACCACCGATCCACGGGAAGCTACTGGCGAACCCAGGCGGACAGAGGTGAAATGTCAGTGATCTGTAAGGCGAGCACCTTAGACCACTTAGCCACCCGGGGCCCCTTAAAATGTTATTCTCGGGCATACGGTATGGCCGAGTGGTAACGAAAAGGCAGAGATCTCTCAGACTCAGACGAGAGTTTTGTTGAATGAGACTAACCATAAAATACCTTGAAGAACCTTTAGTATGGCAGGAAGTTCCATTTTAGGACTGGTGTGTACGATTTCCTATCATACAGAGAAAATCTTTTTTTATTTTTTATTTATATCAAATAACTGAATATTAAATATGTAAAAAAATATGTAAACCCAACCATGATGGTATGAGCTATACAGTAAATTACAAACAATAAGACAAATATTGACCCGATTTATCACGTGACGCTTGAATGATATACGGACGAATATTGCACTTACTTTTAAATTGCTAGTCACTGTGCAATAATATAAAAATCATCCCTGAGGAAAAGTGAACTCGCAGTCAAGGTTAAGGAAACAAGAACAGTACCAGTTGACTCACATTTCTTGTATCTAAATCTTTGGCGTTTTCCTTGATCGAAACCTTTGCCTGTCACTGAAAGGCAATACAATTTGATAACAATTTGTAGAAATTTAAATTAAAGCTGTACCTTATACGTTTAATTTTCTTTGAATTCATTATTTTTGTAGTGTACAAAATTTCGTGAATTTCGTCGTTGCTACAAGCAACAAAATTAAAGACCTCACGATAGTATCAAGAAATACAGCACAGCAAAGTGTATTTGGAATTGAGACACAAATAAGGGTTGACATATTTAAAGTCAGTAAAGACCTTGGGTCAGTCTAATTAGAATGTAATTAGTTACAGAATGTTAGGAACGCTTGTGACGTACATCATTTATTATATAATCTCCAACCTTTATGTTGTGTTGGTGTTGAGCCTTTTCGTGGTTTATATGTATGTCTGTAAATAATAAAATTTGTGTGGAGAATATCTTATGGCACTATAAGATCATTTTATATATATATATATATATATATATATATATATATATATATATATATATATATATATATATATATATATATATATGGGTCTTACTTGATATCTCACATAAATATAATGGTCTTTCTTGAATGTTCGCTTCATAAGAAATTTATATAACAAGTTTCAGAATTAATACGTTTTGTGTATTTGGACGGGCAAAATTTTATATTATATAACATTTAACATAAATTCTATATGAAATCAGCACAGATGTAAGATTTTGTGTTTCACATGCCACTATAAGATCATTTTATTCAAGATAACATTTCAAACATTTTGACAACCTATACACCATTTAGAAAACTGAAATAAAAACTACACGTATCTACTAATATTTAACACTAGAAATATATGTATAGACAAAGTATCTTCTACATACTTATAAAATTAGAATATTAGTACAAAGACACTAGAGTACAATTGAGTGTGTTTCTCGACTTGATAACACAACACTAGACCAACACTATGTCAACCGTCATCATATTGACGAATGTGCTTCAATCTTGTACTATCAGAGTTCGACGCTTTCGTATCGTTTCGGATATTGTGAAATAAGGCATTCATTGAACCTTTCATCGCCTTAGCATATCGATTACATGTCATCAACCGAATCAAGTGAGTGATTTAGGTTTGACCGGGTTATTTATATCCAATATCTAACAAAGAATCTGGTCGTTGACACGAAGTCAAAACTTCTTGAACTTTTGAACTATCGTCAGATAATCTTTGTTTGTATTTTTTCCTAAGAAAACAAAGGCATATGTTTAAGCGGTTATTAATTTTTGAGTGACGCGTGCTATGTTATTTTGATTGTTTGATACGGTCGTTCAGCAAAGGGAGGTATTGTTTCAGTCAATTGAAAGTGTGAAAGCATAATCAGACCATTAATGTTTCAAATCATATTGAAGTTTCCATCAGTAACGAATTTTTTTTTTTTTTTTAAATAACATTTTTATTTTAAATTAGAAAATAGAAACAACGACCTATCAGGTGTATGTGTGTGTGCCAATCCAATTTAAAATCCAGGTGTACTTTTATTAAATAGATCTGATTGCACGAGGTCATGATCTGTTGACCTCTTAAAACATTATTTACAGCTCTCACATTTCTGAAAGTAGCAAACGTCATTTAGCAAACATCATTACTAACCACAATTCTCCATAACACAAAATGCAACGCTTTAGCTGATAGACTGCTAAAAAATAAGTTAATCGGGAATGCCAGAGACCATGAGAACATGAACTTTTAGCGATGCCTGACAGATCTCAGTTATGTCGGAGATACCAGTTTTAATTATGTGTGTGTGTGTGTGTGTGTGTGTGTGTGAGAGAGAGAGAGAGAGAGAGAGAGAGAGAGAGAGAGAGAGAGAGAATAATTAAAAGGGTAATTTCTTAATGAGTATGTTTCTATTATTCAAAAACATACAGGTTTTAGCTGTGATTTCGTGAGTAAAAAGATTTAAAAAGATTTTGTATTTAATGTGACTAACGTAACACATCTCACTCATTTGGAAATAGTTATTTTTTTCTCCTTTTTCTTCTTACTCAATCACTCTGATACATATTGTACATTAACAAAGGAAAAGCGTTCGATCTAAAGAGTATATTTAACAGTGCACACAATGAGTTTTTATATGAACAGAGATAAATTGAATATTGTACCATTTGTAAGTATTCTTCAAAGAAACAGATGTAGGATCATAACGTAGAAATCCAATATTTGGACCATTCATAAAAACAGAAAATTATTTTTGAAGTCTCATAAAATAAATATAAATTTTCGAGATCAGAGAATACGTTTGGTGTTTGAAGATAAGGGTCACCACAGGCAAAGCATGTTATATCCATATATTGAAGAATTAAAATTTATAATAAAGTAAATAAGGTTACTCATTCGACAGAAAGAATACCTTTGATGCACCTGTGAAATTACCACTTACCAAGATACCAAAGTGATATATTTTGGGCATGCGTAGTAAATCAGCAGATAAATGTCAATAAAGGTGTTCCTAAAATCATCAAATTAAGTCGTAAGTAGCAAATATCGTCACACACACACGCACGCACGCACGCACGCAAGCACACACCCATGCTATTTAGTTCTCTCTCTCTCTTTCGAATTTGTATCGTATAAGAAGACGACAAATGAAAGTTTTGAGAACCTGTATTAAATCTACAGATATTGAGTCTTGAGAACCTGTATTAAATCTACCGATATTGAGTTTTGAGTACCTGTATTAAATCTACCGATATTGAGTTTTGAGTACCTGTATTAAATCTACCGATATTGAGCTTTGAGAACCTGGATCAAATCTACCGATATTGAGTTTTGAGAACCTGTATCAAATCTACCGATATTGAGTTTTGAGAACCTGTGTAAAACCCAACTCGTATGTGAGTTTTTAGGACAACGTTCTTGTCAATTGAATTATATAAGTATCTTGGTAAAATTTAGACTACAAATACTGGCATGTCTAAGTAAGTAATCAAGCAATGTAAATTAAAATAGTTTAGACCGTCTGAATTCTGGCACACACGGAGGTATTTTGGAAATGTCAAAAATCTACACATATCAGAAACTCAGCGATTGAATTTGAGCAAATCCAAACCCTCAGTATGCCAGAAACTCCCACCATCTATACTGACACAATCTGCAGTAACTAAATGACAGGCAGTCCCAGTGGCGTGCTAAGGGTAAATACGAGGTCTAAATTATATCAGCTGTTTCAGCACCCCAAGACCTCTGGCGCCCGGGGCAACCGCCCCATCCGCACCCTACCCCCTCGTTAGTACGCTACAGGTCAGTACGAATTGAATGATCGAGAATTACATGGTCTTATGAAAATTTATGGAGTGAAAGACAGAATAATAAACAAATACAGATATTTCGTCTACCTAATAGGGATTTGTTTTCATCTATATATTGTACCACTATCCAATACATTTTGTCGTGTCGTCTCTTATTAGGTGAATCTTTTCTCTTTGCTATTGTATTAAATAATATAATTTGCCATTTCAACGATGTTGTGGTCAAATGATGTAATCATTTTGTCTTCTACATTTTCCAAATATTTGCCTAAAACTTAAAAAACTTAAACCGTGCACAATTGGATAGTTTATAGTTATGTCTGAAAGAGCTACTGGTAGATGCAACGGTATAATCTCCTCAATATACATTGTAGACAGTGAACCTGTTTTGCAACTGATTAGATTTTCAAAATCGTGATGTAGCCACCAATCAGAGCTGTTTCTAATGTTGATGCTACTGTTTCTTTCCGATATGTTGCTATCCAATTTATATTTCCGAAAAGGTATATAGGAATATGCTGGTTTAAAGTGTCATTAGTGGCGTTTAGGTACCCCTACAACAAATTTAGGGATGTAACTCTTACATCGTGTAGGCTCCAAGATTGTGTCGTATCCGTGTGCATTTAGCACACTATGCGAGGGCTTCGCCGATCTACTCCGCAGTCTCCACCATTGTGCTGTAAACTACAGCTGTATAAGGTACAGGATTAGCGTTCTACTCTGCACATGCTCCGCCATTGTACTTTGTGCAACTTGATTTTTTACTGGCTTAGGCAATGCCAACAATTTGTAAATGACATAGCCCATGCTAATTAACAAGAAAATGTTTGATATATAAAGTGTTTCAAACAAAGCCTTTTCCTCTATGTCTTCTTCTTTAAAGCCAAACAATTCATTCTCGACTTTTTTGTCTTCCTTGATTTGTTTCCATGTCTTTTTATAATTAATTTTGCTATAACTCTTGAATTTAATTTAGCTTGTTAAAAAACAAAAATGTCTACTCTTTCTCTATTTGAAGTTTACATTCACTTGATAGTAAATTGTAAGTCTCCTCCGTCGTAATTGTTTGTCGGCTTTTGCAAGACTTTCCTCGACAACATTTTAAATTCTAGTTGTTTAATAATTTCTTTTTGTTCTTCCTGTGCTGTAGACTTTGATGTTTGCGGGTTGATTTCGATTTAAGATGTTTGCTTTTAACATGCTGAGAAAGATTTCACATGTCCCTTAATGAGTGAGGTCAAAAATGTCATTGTCTAGGCATTCCTACCTATTTAAAAAGGGAAAAAGTAAGTCACTTAGGTAAGCAACAAAAGTGACTAATATATGCTAACTAAAAGTCACTAATAGATACTAAATAAAAGTCGCTAATAGATAGTGGTGTTTCTAATAGGTTCTGAAAGTCACTGATAGGCACTTACTTTCATGTAGTCACCTTAAGCAATTTTAATTAGACGCTTTCAGTTCATAAATTGTTGAATATTGAAGAAATGTATGTTAAATAAATCAGTAAAGATGGCCATTGACACCAGTATAAGTGTTGCTGATGGTCATTACAAGCCCTTGTGTAAAAAGGTCAAATATATTTATAGAAATTGCAAGGAACATAATTTTCCACAGAAATTTGAAAAGAGATGTACAAAATGTGAAAATAAACAATAAATAGAGGATATTTGCTTGAAACGAGTGAATAAGGGATATATTTCATCGAGTGGGTGAAAATACTTAAGTTTGTCACCCACGAGATGAAATATATCCATTATTCACTCGGAACAAGCAAATATTCTTTTTATTTTATGCTCAAGAGTATTGTCTAGCAATTTGTATAACACACTGAAGTAGCTGATTTCTTACTGCATCCCGAGCGATAATGTCAGCAGTTTACTGTTATCTTCTGCTCTGTTTTGTGTATATTTGGACATAAAATATCAGTAGTTACATAATTGTATATTTGGACATAAAATATTAATAGTTACATAATGCTCCTCCCAATTAAAGGTAAAACGGCAGATAAAAAGAAAATGAAAAAAACAAAATTACCCATTGCTGGAATTGAACCCGGTTCGCCTGGATGCGAAGCAGCCATCTTAACCATTACACCACGCAAGCGTCTTAAAATGAATTGGTTTAAATTTCTTACTTTTAATGTTATCAATAGCATAAAATAAAACTTAACAGCATAATAAAAATCGGATGCAAAAAGAAACAAAGAACCGTTCAGAGTAAATACGGAATAAATGTATCATTTCATTCAATGAGAGAACACTTAAAGTCAAAGATACCGATTAAATTAATGTAATAAAATAATGACTGAATTTTATGAACACATACATATATTTCATGTTGAAAGAAATGAACTTTATATTTGATTTGTTCGAAAATTATTACGCACATATATTGACACAATTTACAATATGTACATCTATGGCTTTTCACCAATGGATAATTCAGATGAAAGCTCGTCAAATTCTTTTGCACATATATTGGAACAATTTTCACCAAATAAATCATAATGTTCACCTATACAGTTGAAATCTGACGAATTCTTACGTAACTATATTGAAACAATTTTCACTGTATAAATAAATGATTTCTTACGCACCGATGGGGCAACAGTTGATGTACCTCATGTACTCACGTCACGTGAAAAACAACACCATTATCATTATTCAGCAACAACGATGCAGAGTACAACAAAAAAGAAGAGCACGAAATCAAATACAACAAAGCAGGGATTGAAATAGACTGTTCAAAGAAAAAGGCATTGGACCACAAAGCAGGGATTGAAATATACTGTTCAAAGAAAAAGGCCTTGGACCACAAAGCAGTGATTGAAATATACTGTTCAAAGAAAAAGGCATTGTACCACAAAGCAGGGATTGAAATATACTGTTCAAAGAAAAAGGCATTGTACCACAAAGCAGGATATCAAACAAAAACAACGACGGCAAGAGGAATTTCAAGGTCGAAGATTAGAACGTCAAAGACTGGAAAAAGCACAACCGTAAACTCTTCGTAGGCAAGAACCTAGGCAACAAAAATTAAGACAAAATCTAATTATTATAGAAGGGAAAGCATCATTCGGTAACAGAATCAACGAATATAAAATTTCCGGTAGTAATGCACAATACATATAAATATTTTTTAGTCACTTTGAACCACACTTGAAGAAGATAATTGGAAGAAATCTAGACAAAATTTACTCAGTACTCATTCATCTTGTACAGGCAATACGAATGAGACGTTTGCCTTCACTCGACAAGGGCATTCAACAAACAGAAACAAAAAATGTTACCTTGGAACTCATTTCAAAACTATCTTGAACAAACTATAGATTAATTGTATTATGGACACAATTCATGCTATCACAAAATTGATATTTGACAGGATTGAATACCAAATCATGGATCGAAATATATATGAACCTAGCAATAGAAGATCATACATAGATTTACCAGATTGGATTAAAAAATAAGAAGGCATGCATTAATGTAAAAATGATGATAAAATGTTCTTCGTTTATGCTATTGAAACAATTTTAAATAAGGTCAATTTAAATTCTCAAAGGACATCCAAATACAATTAAGTCAGGTACAGTCATTTGATTGATAGAAGTCCTGTAAGAATTGATTGATGATCTTAAAAGATCTTAAGACGAATTTGGAATATCTGTAAATATATACAAGAAAGTAAAAGACAGATGCACTGGAAGTGCACGTTGCCTACAGCATGGATACATTTTGGCTGTAAGAGCGATTAAAAACGAGAAAGAAAGACTCGTTGAAATGTTGATAGTTTTTGGTCAAGAGGAACGGATTTATCACTATGTCGGAATAAAAGATCTTTCGAAATCGGTGTCTAGTTAGATAAACTGACAACACGGTCAAAAGTTTATTTGTTCAAGGTACTTGATTTTTTTTTATTCAGAGGAGAAATTAACAGATCACAAAAGGTTATGTTTTGATGAAGGTAATACGATATACGTCATGCCTGAGAAGGGTCATATCGTTCAATTAGAATCATAATCAGCTAAAGGTTCCATTCGTCATTTACTGCAATTTTGAAAGTATCATGGTTAAAACTAATGATGTAATTAAACATACCCCTTCAGTACAATCTCAGATACAAAAGATTTCTAAACATATCTCATGTGACTTCTGCGTGTACCTAGAATCAGCACACGGAAGGTATAAGCCAATACAAAAGAGGTACTGATTGCGTGCAAGTGTTTTACGATACTTTGAACAAAATCGCAAAACTAGTATTTTTTCTGTACATATTTGATTGCTGTTCTTTTCCTGAGATGTTCCATTTGTTTAACGAATACCATGTTATTAATTAGTTTGAAAAAACCTTTAACGAAATTATTTGTTGTTTTATGTCTAAAACTTGTATTTAGTTCAATGTAATATTTTAACCACGGTTGTTGTTCAAACATGACAACTTTGTATATATTTTTCTGCTTTAAACACAATGTTTGAATCGTTAGGTGATGAGTAAACCATTTCTATTGGTTTTATAACTGTTTCATTCACTCTTCAAAGCTATCTATGTATTCGTATGGTAATCATCTTTGCTTAAATATTTAGACTGAATATTTGAAAACTGCTTCAGTGTCTCTGTAATTATTTCATTAATTAAATTTTTAGCCAGATGTCGTATAGACTATTCCATGAATCTAAGCCTAACAACAAACCTGATTGTTGTTTTAAATAGTATTTCCATTCCTCTTTCATGAACCTATTAACTATGAAATCCTTGCTGAATGATATTTTATGTATCATTTTTACCTCTTAATCTAGATCATTTTTAAACAATGTCCTGATGAACAGACGACTGTCATAGTCAGACAATTTATGAATGAACAGTGGTATTTATTATGGATATTTATAATTCAGATTGTATTCGTTATGTGCTAGACTTCTATACTTACCCGCTATACGGTCATGATCGCAAACACTGTCTTTAATTTTTTTCCATATATGAAATTTAAATTTGATTAAAATGTTTTTTCATCTTCCCCTGCGAGCACCAGTGGTTTTGCATTTTTTCGGTAGTTGTTTTGCAATCTTATATAAAGGCATAATAAAATACTCGAATACTGTCTATTCCTTTTTGAAACTATTGATTTCTATCTCGTGTGGGCTGATTTGAGGGACAAAACATCCTGTTTGGCTGTTGAAACTGTCCATCATTATGCCGAATACTCTATGTCTACCTTCAGTACTTTTGCAACACTCTAGAACAATTATACTCTCAAACTTACAATGAATTATATACGGATATTTAAACTGGTGTTTAATGTTTTTACATCTTAAAGCAGAACCCTCTTCGGTCATTATATTTATTGCATTATCTACAATGTAACTCAGTCTTTGTTTTTCAACAAACAAATTCTGGTGTATTGCAAATATTAAAGTATTTTAACAACAGTTATTTATCTTTCATGTCTGGTTATCTGTGATGGCACCAGTTTTGAAAAATAATATTTATTCCAACATAATGGTAAATTATGTCTATAAAGGGATTAGAACCATCAAATTGAAATATTATTAACATGTCAACTTCTATGTATCTCCCCATCTGAGTTATTCTAACAGGATTGATGTAGTTTCTCTCAGCTGTACGTCTGCTGTGTCCCCATTCCAATATGTAATACTATTTTTCGGACATATTAAATTGGTTTTCAAATATTTGAATATCCTTACTTTTTACCGGACATCATTAAAACCAGTGACTGACACAGTCTGCATTGTATTTTGATGGCGTGTCTACGTGATCCCATTGTGTATTTAAAATAGACTGCAGATCATAAAAGAAACACCCACCATCTTTATTTGTTTACGTTTATACAAGCTCTTTTGTTCGTAACCAATCTATGTATGAGTTCCCTTTGATCGGTTGATATCCATCTATTTGCAATGTTAAATATTAAATCCTGTAAAAGATGCATTTTAAACTTTCGCTTATTTTATATCCAAATTTTGTGCGTAGCACGTGAAATAAATGTTCTGCGACGTGTTAAAGGTGCTTGTAAATTTTGTCTAACCTGTTTTGGTGTTGATTCATCAATTATTGAAATCTTCATTTAGATTTATTTAAGTAAGACACATTTCAATATATACTTAACTATTGTATTTGTTTAACTGGAATTTTTTAAATATATTTCTCTCTTTGGACGTGTGTGTAAATATTTAACCTTTGACTTTTATAATACATGTTTGCAAAATACCCACCTCACTCTCTATAGATTTATCCTCCTAGAGTAGTTATATTGAAACTGCATTTTCTATAGCAGATATGTATCTACGCTCCATGTATTGCGTACAAATAATGACTCTCACGCGGCTTCGTGCGTGAGCCACACCATGATCTTTTTCTTTGCATGCCTTTATTTATTTTTACACGTGACTTCTCAGTGACCTTATTGCGTACACATAGTGACTGTTTCATGCAGATTTTGTTTATCTGCCGCACAGTGCAAATTTGTCATTTTTTCTATGACTTGTTTAAAACGTTTTCCTACCGGCAAGTTTTCTCACAAACCCACGCGGATAGAGGTGAGATGTGAGTGATCTGTAAAGTCGAGCGCCTTAGACCACTAGGGCCCCTTATTTACCTGGTAAATCATAGTAAACTACACTATATTTGCTTTTACTTCAGTCTACGTGGTATAGTAATATTAATGATTTTCAAACCCCCTAAGTAGTGCTGATCATGTGATCTTCTATTTTGATTTTTAATGTTGTTCCTCCTCGAGAACATTAAAACAAAAAAGAAGAAAAAAAGTAAAGATTGATCCAGCGTTGACCCATCCGTGCTACTATTCTTTAGTATCGCATTTTAATATGACGAAGATCTGTGAAGGGAAAAGTGAATGTCAATCAAAAGTAATAGATCTCAAAATTAAAAGATGACATATGGTCATATGCATATATGCTTCGTGTGCATATTTTACATGTTGTTTGCGGTCCGACTGTAAATTAATTTCTTTTAATGTTGTTTAATTGTCGACGTAAACGTACTTGAGTGCATTGTCAGATCCTGGAAGAGTATTTTACGGTCAACTCCAATTACTGGGGAAGGAAATATAAATAAATATTGAAATGTTTGAAGTTTCATTATTGCATTAGTTCAAGGCCATGACTTGATGTCACATGCATATGTGAGAATATCAGCTAATGTTGTAACAACGTTCAATAAACAAAGATTGTTGTTATTTAGCAACAGATAATATATAGTTTACCTGTACGCTTCTAGCAACATATAGCATACAGTATACAGGGTACGCTTTTGGCAACATATAGCACACATTATTCAGGGTACGCTTTTGGCATCATATAGCACACATTATTCAGGGTACGCTTTTGGTAACATATAGCACACATTATTCAGGGTATGCTTTTGGCAAAATATAGCACACAATATTCATGGTACGCCTCTGGCAACATATAGCATACAGTATACAGGGTACGCCTCTGGCAACATATAGCACACAGTATGCTTTTGGCACCATATACAATACAGTGTACATTGTACGCTTTTGGTTAAGTTTTAAGATGCATTTATCTTTATCATCCTGATTACAAAATACTTAGAGTTTAGTGTTGACATGAAGACAAATAGAGTTTGACGCTGTGGGGCATATTTTTACCATGGACAAACACATGTTTAGCGAACAACGATGTTTTATGTGATTATGAATCTTTAAAAAATTAAATTATCATCATATATGACTCGTAAATGAATGATAATTCCTCTATTTTTCAATTCCATATCGAGATCATCTTAATGGGACATTATTCAATACCAGCAGAATCGAGCTTTACACACTTGTTTGAATGTATTATGTAGCAAAACATTAAGTTAAGGACATTTTGAATGCCGAATCTTGAATTTTGAGTGCTTAAAGTTTATTTTTCTTTCTATCATAGACAGTTACAAAGCATGTTCCTTCTCTGAAGTTCTTATCTTTTCGTGTATGTTTTATAGCTGTGTACGTACTGAACATCCATACTTGTTACGTTGTCTATGATTAAATGCACGAAAACATAATTTGTGTATTGTTATAGTTTGTTGTCAGTTTTTGTCTCTTTATATTTTTGACCCATTTCATCAGCTCACCTGGCAGTGATACCAAATGACTTACGGTATGGCCAAGCGTGCTGCTAGCGTAGTGCGTCGTCCTTTCATATTTACTATTTTACAAAGGGTATTATAGAACCAAGAGCTTTCAGATTCGTAGAAATTATATTGATCGTCATTTAGTATGACCTCCTGTATCACAAATAGAAAAACTTTTCACGATTTTTATTTTCTTAAAAATAAACGTTCAACGAAATTGAATTAATTGGAAAGCATTCTGGCATTATCACCTTTCAAGCTTTTACAGGTGATGATAGTCTGCTATTAAATATTACCGCTGTTATTATAAATAGTATTTTTAAAAATATTTACAAAAATTAAACGTCGTCTTTCTCTAAAATCGCTCAACAGAATTTGGCCATATCTCACTGTAAGCCTCTTTGCACCAAGAATTAATTTTAATTTGTAGAAAATGAAATACATTATTTGCAATTAAAGGGAAAATATGAACAGAATTGACACAGTCTCTTCTCAAAACTGCTTACCAAGGTTTGACCAGGGTTAAACATCCTTATATCAAACCCTTTGAACTTTGTACCAAAGAATACGATCCACCATGACCACCGTTACTAATGCTAGAGAAACCTTGAAATCTTTAAACAAGTTCTCCAAAGAAAACATGGACAGAATAGGATTCAATCTGATAGCTTTCTGACTTAAAAGCTTTAAATTTGTACGAATCGTGTCCATACGCCATCAAATATGTCTACCGTTACTAATATTGTTATTATTTTTGTAACACAAAGTCCTTCAAAAACCATTCAACGGAATCTGAAAATATTTGATATAATGCATTCGAGCATCAACGAAGTTCCAAGTCATACAAATTATGTTGATTCGTCGACTAATATGGACGTGATTACTAAGAAAAGAAAAGCAACGAAACCTTTAAGCGACTTTTTCTCGAATCTACTCAACAGAATTTGAACAAATTGCCAGAAGGCATCCAGCAAACCGAGTTTACTTGGCCAAGTGCCTCTGTGGGTACAAGTCCTTTTTTCTTTTCTATAACAATACTTAATTTGTGACCATCACAAAGTGGCATCCGATGTCTTTTATATTTAAAAAAATATATATTAATGGAAGGAACAACATATAGTTTGTCTACCAACATATTAGTCGACAACAGATCTGATTCCTCACTGTTCAAAACTGACCACGCGTTATATGCGAGAAGAAATGGAAATTAATTTCGTTTGGCAAGCATTAATCACATGAAATCTGTCTTAATATGATTGACAACGTTTGTGTTTTGTGCCTTTCTATAACGCTCAGGCAGCTGAATCTCTAAATGTTAAAGCCATGTCAGTTAATGAATCTCTAAATGTTAAAGCCATGTCAGTTAATGAATCTCTAAATGTTAAAGCCATGCCAGTTAATGAATCTCTAAATGTTAAAGCCATATCAGTTAATGAATCTCTAAATGTTAAAGCCATGCCAGTTAATGAATCTCTGAATGTTAAAGCCATGCCAGTTAATGAATCTCTAAATGTTAAAGCCATGTCAGTTAAATTAAAAAAAACAAATCTTTTGAAGGCCCAGAGTTGTGCGAAAGCAAAAAAGAACAGTTAATGTATATTTCATAAGTATGATTTCATTTAGGTTGTTACTTTATGGTTTCGCTGTGTCAATGGCCATACTCAACAATTGAAAACAGTACTGTCAAATGAAAATAGACCTTAATAGGCATAACATTCAAAGTAAAAAGTATTTGATCAAAAATGGGCAGCATCCATTTCTCAAGAATAATTTTCACTCGAGTAAAAAGAAAGCTGGGTCAGTAATGATCTTTAAAATGAGGGACAATTTAACTTGAACGAACGTCTAATCTAAGAACAACGCACTTTTTTGTTGTAACAGTATTAATTATTTTCCGTCTCACTCCTTTCCATTGCTATCAAGGTCTGTTATTTTATAAGTTTACAAATAGTCTAAATTGTGTGTTATTTTATACGTTATACAGATAGTCTAAATTGTGTGTTATTTTATAAGTTATACAAATAGTCTGAATAGTGTGAAATTTGTAAGATAAATACGCAGGCTAGATTAAAATAAAATTTGTATCTCTTATTTTTGATTACTATAAAAGATTTCAAAATGGACGCACTGTTCTCACTCTGAGCATTAACAAAAATAATGACATAGTTCTATATTCTGTAAAATTTGTTTTTTGGGCAGACTTCTTTTTCTACGACATAATTTTGTAAAGTTAATACCCTGAAAATAATGCAGTATTGAAAGAATGAGCTTATATATTCAGTAACTGCTGACCAGAGTGTTCCGCTAGTAACATTCGTAATTTTCAAAAGACAAGGCAAGAATTGTAAGTTTTCTTCGTTAACCTCTCCTCCTTCCCAGCAAGTATTAACCCTAGATATAAATTAGAAAAGTGGAAGATGTACAGATACATAAAACTGTGAACATATGTTCAGAAAGTATAACATATTTAAAACATATGTTCAGAAAGTATAACATATTTCAATCTTGTATGAGCTTGAGACAGGACTACAGCTATAAATTGGACATTTGTCAAAACCAGGAGTGTACTGGGTAAGCAACTCGGCCCTGGACTTATCTGCCGGGACAGGCCCGGGGTTTTGCTCACACCAGTAAAACACCGGTAAAAACGGATTTTTTTGACGGCCCACCGGCCCACCGATGCGGCGGTCTGCCGGGACAGGCCCGAAGTTTTCCTCACACCAGTAAAACACCGGTAAAAACGGATTTTTTTGCGGCGGCCCACCGGGATTTGTCCCGGTATGCCCAATGGCCAGTACACCACTGGTCAAAACTGACATAGAAAATAGAGGTCTTATTATGAAGCTAATGCCCATAATGTGTATTTTATTTGTAATGATCAAATTATTAATGAGTCGGTATTGTGTCGCTCGCTTATACGATACACATAACTGGCCCAAGCTTGCGTCTTGAAGGACTCGCGGTTCTAATTATACCAACATATATAGCAGTCTAGAAATGGGAAAACATAATAGAGGATACATGGGTTTGGGAGGCGATGATTGATTGATAATCAGAGATACATATTAGGTAAAATTATCTTTTCAAAGCTGATTGTACCATTAATTGAAATGAGATGGAGAAAAGGTTCTTCTCGTGCACTGTCAGTTTTTTTTACTAGCTTGGTTTAGGAACCCCAATAATGAGAGTAGCTGTTTATTCCTTTGGTGCAGAATGGGTGACATACGTTTCAAGCACATTAATTTTTTTTTTTTTTTTTTTTTTTTAAATGCCGTGTCTCATATGGTTTAGTCAACACACAAGCATCAATGATGGTTATATGCTGTGATATGCATCAAGGATGGTTATATGCTGTGAGATGCATCAAGGATGGTTATATGCTGTGAGATGCATCAATGATGGTTATATGCTGTGAGATGCATCAAGGATGGTTATATGCTGTGAGATATGTTTGGTCCCGAGTATTTAAAAATAGAAAGAGTTTGAATTTTCAATATTTTGGTGTTTCCAAAGGTTCATTATAAGAATCGAATTGGTACTGTGTGTCATGAAGGGTGACTCTCGACCAGAGTGCGTGGCTTGTCAGTGCTCACTTTTAGTTGAACACATTCTTCTCGTGTGTATAGACTTCCATCATGTGAGACAAGAGTATTTTGATGTCAACTCGTGTGTATGGACTTCCATCATGTGAGACAAGAGTATTTTGATGTCAACTCGATTAATATGCTTTCTGATGATATGCTACAAGAGAAAATTTGTGACTTTGTAAAAGAATGCGTTTTATATTTTAATAGTAATTAATTCTATATATTATAGATTACACCTTTTAACCTTTATTTTTGTAAAATATAAAAATATAACTTCTTCAAATTTTTAAAATCTTTACCTTTATCTTATACTTGATATGAATACATTTGAATTCGGAATGTTTGTCTTCCTACGAATTATATCAATTTTAATGTTTGTCTTCCTACGAATTATATCAATTTTAATGTTTGTCTTCCTACGAATTATATCAATTTTAATGTTTGTCTTCCTACGAATTATATCAATTTTAATGTTTGTCTTCCTACGAATTATATCAATTTTAATGTTTGTCTTCCTACGAATTATATCAATTTTAATGTTTGTCTTCCTACGAATTATATCAATTTTAATGTTTGTCTTCCTACGAATTATATCAATTTTAATGTTTGTCTTCCTACGAATTATATCAATTTTAATGTTTGTCTTGTTACGGATTATATCAATTTTAATGTTTGTCTTCCTACGAATTATATCAATTTTAATGTTTGTCTTGTTACGGATTTTATCAATTTTAATGTTTATCTTTCTATGGATTTTAGCAATTTTAATGTTTGTCTTTCTGCGTATTTTAGCAATTTTAATGTTTGTCTTTCTATGGATTTTAGCAATTTTAATGTTTGCCTTTCGACGAATTTTAGCAATTTTGATGTTTATCTTTCGACGAATATTTAGCGTTTGTCTTCCTACGGATTTTAGCAATTATTTTACCTTTACATATGTTACTTCCTAACATTTACTCTTCACTATATAGCCAGAATTGTGCTATAATGTGCCGTTAAACCCTTCACACACACACACACACACGCATGCATACATACATACATACATACATACATACATACATACATACATACATACATACATACATACATACATACATACATATATACATGCATGCATGCATGCATGCATGCATACACACACACATACATACATACATACATACATACATACATACATACATACATACATACATACATCCATGCATGCATGCAATCATACATACAAACATACATACATACATACACACACATACACACATACATACATACATACATACATACATACATACATACATACATACATACATACATAAAATTACATCAAAATTGAGTACGTACATAATTTTATCCTACTTAATTTCACATGGAGTAAAAAGATGTCTTTATTAACGGTAATATTTACCTTGAGTCATATACTAAACATTTGCTATGAACTGAGGTTGTTTGCATTTGTCTTTACTTTTCGTCACAGATTCTTTTAATTGCAAACATACCGTGCGTCTTTCTGCTACTCTGCACGATATTTATTTTCCATCGACTTGCAGTTTTCAAAGTAAATTTGAATTCTTTTATAAGGAACTAGAAACCGTCAATACATTTGTTTGTCTTGGCATTGCTTTTAGCTAAGATGGTGCATTTAATGAAGCACAACAAACACTAGGTGGACAGGCTCCTAAAGCTACTTTTATATGGACAAATACTTGTAAATATCTCCCTCAATGGTAGACTGTGTGATATAATAATACCAGTTTTGATTAATGTAAACCTTCTCTCTTTGAGAAAATGTTGTTACAAATACACTAACACTTAAAACATCTTGCGATATCCATACAAAACCAAAACCATAGCTAAAAAATAGATTTCTCACATGTGATGCCCATGTAACTCGTAGGTTATCATCTAATGATATGACATTCTGTTGCATTCTGGGTATTTAGTCCTATCTATGCCAATATTTAAGACACCTAGAGTAATATATAACGCACAACTGTAATCTGCCAAGTTCTCGAAGAGCAACGTAATTATTCACATTACGTGAGATACATAAGCATTATTTACAGAAGCGGCTTTGAACATTTTCAGTACATTCTGAATACGCGTGGATCCAAATTTCAGAACCACAACATAATATAGACTTTAGCATAGTATCACATATCAAAGTCTTTCAAAATGTAGGTATTATAAAAAATATAAAACACTATTAAAAGTTGAGAAGCATCTTCCCATAGGATTACCATTTTATGTCCGTAAAGCTGTCTCGAGATTTAAATGTTTAAGTCATAAGCATTTTATATAGACTGGTAGCCATGATGGTGTTACTGCTTCATATCGTTAGTGTCATTTTTGTTTGCGTAGTGATTTATCGCCATTAGAAGGTAAATATAATTCATTTTTCATTTGTGAACATTATCAGGATCTTAGAGAAAAATATTTAGACAAACCTTGGCACACTAATCCATCTCTAGAAAAATGTTATGGCTTTATGTCAATACAAAATTCTTTTGTTATTCACGGAGTTGCATTATTTACTAGTATCTGCCATTTGCTGCGTCGACAAGAAAATACATACAATATTTAGTACAATAACAATATGTATATATGCGCTTCACTTAATAGTTTCTGTTGTTGCTTATATTATTGTATTATGGGTCGCTTGCTTAGATTACCAATTAAAGAGTCTTGTGATCTTGTAATCCCAAAGTGGTATGTAAATTATTTGATATTCTAGTTGTGTCAATTTTGAATGTTGGTGCCTAAGTATGGGGATGCTGTCGAGAGAGTACTCTTACAAGTTTGTAAATTAGGAGTGAGGAAATGTGCCCAGAATAGTTTCATTTATGGTGATTGTGGAGAATGTCTCCACCAACAAATAATCAATGTCGTATTTTGAAGTACTGGACCAAAGTTACTTATACTAATAATAGGAAATATGTTTATATTGTCTACAGTTCAATGTTGACAGATCTAGAAATTTATCCTGTTTAGAAACATTGTGCATTTTTTGGTACGACAATTATTAAATGATCTATGATTTGGGAAAAGCTTGGATGAACCAGTCTGTTCGCAATACAAATGTATTTTTATCACTTTTCAAACAACATTTAGCTTACCAGTCTGCTCAAGACCAACATTCTAGAATGGAAGAATCCTCGAGATCTAGGCTATATTTAAATTTGTCTCTGGAGTTTGGATGTAAAGTATATTTCAATTTGGTTAAGATACAAACATTTCGAAATGCTATTAGAAACTTAGTAATATAATCAGAGACGCAAATCACTTTATCTTTTAGCTCTACAGTTTCCAACTGTTACTACTTTATGGTCTAAGAAAAATGTAACAGAAAGAAAGTGAAACCAACAAATCAAGTAAAAATCAACAAGCAATTTATTTCTAGATAATTCAAATGAAAATAAAAATACACTTACAGTAACGCGAATTTAAATCTGAATAATCTAATAACCCTAACTGTCATAGTCACAAGTCCTAAATATCAAATGTTTTTTAATGAATTTCAGTATCCTTGGATGTGCTAATGTGCCAATAGTCTTTAATGTCCTGATGTGCCAATAGTCTTTAATGTGCTGATGTGCCAAATGAAGTTATTCAGAATATCTTTGAATAAGTTCATATACATCCCAAAATCATCAATTCAAAATCCAAAGTCCAAAAGTCTATGAGCACTTTTATAATCCAATGGGGACCCCTGACCTAGATGCTATGACAGCGTTACCGCAGTGTAGGGCAAATTATATGAGAGCTGAAAACTCATCAGTTCATAAAATGAGTAATTTCACTCATACCGTTTATCATGTTGTCAAATAAGAAGGTTTCAGCATTATTTCAACTCATTTAAGAATCAGAAAATTTAGATGATTTTGATACATTTAAGCAATATTAACTCTTGTCTACATTAAATCAATGTAATCCTGTCAACAATGGTCGGATCCGAATGACGAGTTACGTGACTATGTTATGTATTGCGTGAAATCGCTAATATTGCACTATCTAGAGTTTATAGCCATAACTACTCCCTTTGATCAGTTATGGAGCATGTGTATACGCGAGTTAAAACGATGAAATATGAAGTATATTCTTTCTAGTCCGTTGTGTTTGTCCTGTTGTTTACATGTATGCCAAAAGATATTTTCCGCTTGGTGCACCAGTTTTGAAATAAAATTCATGTCACCATGCTTAAATAATCTGCATACGTGTTTTGAATTATTTATTTTAAGAGGGATTCTCCATTAATATAGTGAGAACATTACGTAAGAACATGATAATGTCAGTACTTCGAAAAAAGGACCTATACTTGATGATTCCAAGGAGAAAAACCGAGTGTTTACCTCAGCCGAATGAGATCACCGTAAAATACCCGTATATAAAAACTGTCCTACAGCCAATGAAATTATTTTCGTCTATCCGCCTCTCTCTATGTATGTCTATCTGTGTCTTCCTCTCTAGCTATCCGTTCGAATGTTTTAAAAGCAAACTATACCGCTCATCTTGCTTTTTTTTCATTGCGAAATTCGTTTTTGATCTAATTGTAGAGTCCAACTGATTCTAAAGAACGGATGCCCTGACATATTATTATATGTGTATACTGTTAACCTGACATATAAGGTAACCATGACGTCATTCCACCAGGCTGCTCTCTTTCGATAGCGCAGATCTAAGAAGCCTTGAGCTGTTGACAATCTTTTTTTACTAGAGACGAAGCTTCTAAAGATAGAATCTGATTGCCATGCTTCAATCACGAGTTACTCGAGGGTGGGTACCTGAGAGACTGCATTTATCTCATCAGCCTATTTCCGGTCTACGCAGTATCTTCTTCCTCTATTGTCCCGACGAAGATATAATATTGTGAGACTTCGTTTTACAGACTATGCTGATTTTGAAATTATAACTTGCTTAATTTAGTGTCAGACAGCGAATTTTTAAAATCAATATAGTATGACTACCGTAACTACTATTGACTATGATGACAAAAGCTAGTTGTTTGGCATTTTTATTTCTGCACGTAAATACTTTTGTTTCTAATTCCTGAGTTAGCTACTAAATGTGTATTGTCCTGTATGCGTGGGAAACATTTTGGATATTAAATATACTGATAAACGACATTTTATTTCTACTAGCAATACATTTTAAGAAGGTTACCAAGAACCTAATACTCAGTCAAGTGATTTCTTTTGTCTTTCTTATTTTGCAATCTGTAAAAGCTTCAATACAGACTATAATTTGTTTCTTTCTTGAAAAACTATCATACATATTTTCCTGTGCTTGTATGTGTGCATGAAAATACTCTTTTAAGCATATACACTATATGTATACATATAATTTACAAGCATGCACAAAATATTTACCTTGAACAAATTAGGTTTTCACCTTTATGCAAGAAATGAATAGTAGGGGGTATATACTGTCAAAAAAAGGCGTTTAAATTCTTGTTTTATGTCTGAAGGTACTTGCCTTAAAATTACATGCATCTTTTAGATCTGTCAATCCGTCTGTCCTTCTGTCTGTTAGTCCTACCGCCTTACTGTCCGTCTGTCTGTGTGTTAACGGTTTTATATCAGGTGCTACAAATCTGCGTCGTATCATGCACTGTTTGTACTGAAAACCAAGTTTGTTTCTGATCGACCAGCATTATCATATTAATAATAAAACCAGCATTGTCATATTAATTATAAGACCAGCGTTGTCCTATGAATAATAAGACCAGCATTGCCATATTAATAATAAGACCAGCATTGTCATATTAATTATAAGACCAGCGTTGTCATATTAATAATAAGACCAGCATTGTCATATTAATAATAAGACCAGCATTGTCATATTAATTATAAGAACAGCATTGTCATATCAATTATAAGACCAGCATTGTCATATTAATTATAAGACCAGGATTGTCATATTAATAATGAGACCAGCATTGCCATATTAATTATAAGACCAGCATTGTCATATTAATTATAAGACCAACATTGTCATATTAATTATAAGACCAGCATTGTCATATTAATTATAAGACCAGGATTGTCATATTAATAATGAGACCAGCATTGCCATATTAATTATAAGACCAACATTGTCATATTAATTATAAGACCAGCATTGTCATATTAATTATAAGACCAACATTGTCATATTAATAATGAGACCAACATTGCCATATTAATTATAAGACCAGGATGGTCATATTAATAATGAGACCAACATTGTCATAGTAATTATAAGACCAGCATTGTCATATTAATAATAAGAGAAGGATAATATACTGACAGTGATATAAACTTATTTCAAATACGTTTTTCATTCTGAGATGGAAATACATATTTTATTGTCATCTCTGTGTATTGAGAAAGACAATATAAATATATATTTAGATGTTTTCAAGTTTAATAATAGCAATAGCTCAAGACCATGACTGCGGTCATATGTATCTGTGCTGTGCCACAAAGAGCATATTACCTAAAAATGTAACAACTCTGTTTGAACGGAGATTTATGTTGTTCACTATCCTTGCAACGGATGGCATACATAGTAATCTTACATCATTTTCAAGATCTCGAACTTTGTTTATAAACTAGTGAGGGCGTTGGAATCACACCAGATCAACAGTCATTTTATATATTATTTGTTTATGCTCTGGTTATGTTATCAGAAAATGTTGAGGGTTTTGGTTTGGTGTTTTACGGCGAAGCAACACTTTGAAGGTTTTTTCGTTCCGGGGAAAGCAGAGTTAAATTCCTTGCCCAAATACACACCACTGATGGTGGTAATCAAACACGCACCCTTCTGATCACGAGTCGAATGCATCAGCTGTTTCCGACTGTTGATGGACTACAGTTGTTACTAGGTTTATTGCAGGAAACTTTTAATAACTGAAGGCTTAACTGTAATTATTACTATTAAAAAAAAAAAAAAAAAAAAAAAAAAAAATGGTGCTTCTAAAAGCGGTATTCGAGAACTTATTGAAGAATGGTACAATATCGGAAAGTTCAACTATTTAGTTGAACTAGTTAGTAGAAATGGTAAAAACAGTTAGCGTATAAAGGTGTGACAGCTATGACTATTGTGTTCTGTAATATTAGAAAATGTCGGATTCCTAAAAAAAATAAAAATGACACACTGCAGTCAATCGATAGTTGTACATTACCTATATATCCCTTCATGCAGCCCTCGTAAGGGTGCACCCACTACACAGCTACTACACACCCACTACACAGCTACTACATACCCACTACACAGCTACTACACACCCACTACACAGCTACTACACACCCACCACACAGCTACTACACACCCACTAGAAAGCTACTACACACCCACTACACAGCTACTACACACCCACTACACAACTACTACACAACGCAAAAATGAACACCCCAGAGCTGTCCGAACGGGGGGGGGGGGGGATGAAAGGCTCGAGACGAGGGGTTTAGCGGTAAGGAAATGGCTAGTTTCACGGACATTGACAGGCGTGGTGGCGTAGGCAAGATGCCATTGTGGAAAACTGTGCAAGAATGCAAGGGGTCTGAAGATCCATCAATCAAAGTCTCGGTGCGGGCCTGTGAGAAATCAGTTGCAACGCGCAGAGCCTAACTCTGGTGAGACTCAGGACGATATCAGCCAGGTATAACACCAGTGTTGATGATCTATCCCAGGCAAGTGTAGTGGGTGGAGTGGAGGAGAGTAGACTCAGAACATTTTTGTCAGAACTGAATAAAGACTAACGAACTCTTCCCAACAACCTGAGGAGGTAGCGCCTATTGCTTTTAGTCAGTCTGAGCTACAAAACCTTGTTATTGAAGACTAAGATCAACAACACAAAACGCTTAGACGAGTTGAGATATGAAGAAGGGAGGGAGTGGAAAGGCCAAAGATGGACAATAAGAAGGTCTGCGAAGAGTTTGATGATGACTTGGAGAACATCTTAAATGCTGCTCTGCAGGGCAATGTCGACACGAGGATCCAATCCCTTTCTACAATCACTTATACCCTAGGAAAGGAGAGGTTTGGTGTCCATAAAACAAGATCCAAGAGAGCAACCCCTTGACCCAATATACGACAAGTCGAGCGAAAGAAGATACGACAGGAACTTCAGTCACTGAGAAGACAGTTCATAAACACTATACAAGAAGAGAATGTGGGACTGCAACAGTTGCGGAGGTCCTCAGAGAAAGGCTGCTTAAAGTTAAGAAAGCAGAACAACTTCGAGAGAGGAGGACAATGAAGTCACGCAAGATTGCGGCTTTTATCGCAAATCCCTAAAATTTTGCTTCATCTCTCCTGGAAGAAGAGCGGTATGGCCATCTGGTGTGCAACAGAGTGGAAGCAGAATAGATCCTGAAACAAATACATTCTTACCCACACAGAGAAGATGATCTGGCAGAGTGTCCGAGAATCCAACACGTAGAGCCACCATCTTGTGCCCAAGAAACGTGGGAGCCTACATGGAAAGAACTGTGCGAAGTCGTAAGGAAAGCTAGATCTAGCTCGGTCCCAGGACCTAGTGGTATCCCCTACAAGGCGTACAAGATGTGCCCTAAGTTACTTAGACGTCTGTGGTGACTGATGTGGGTGATATGGAGGAAAGGGATGATCCCTGCTTCTTGGCAGGACGCTGAGGGCTGCTTTGCACCAAAGGAGAAGGACTCCAAACACATGTCAGTTCCGGACGATATCGCTCCTGAGCGTAGAAAGAAAGATATTCTTCTCGGTCTTGGCAAAGAGAATAACCAAGTACATAATAAGCAGCAAGTATATCAATACATCAGTGCAGAAAGGAGGAGTTAATTGATTTTCTAGGTGCATTGAACACATAAGTGCCATAAGTCAACTCATCAGAGAAGCCAGGATTGAAGATGGCAATTTGACAATCGTATGGTTGGATCTTGACAATGTCTATGGTTCAATACCCCACAAGCTGATTTAATTAGCTCTTGAGTATTACCATATACCAGAGAGTGTAAATCAGTTACTCAGGGGGAATTACAGCAACATCCAGCTACGACTAACGGCAGAGACGTTCACCGCTTCATGGATTGCGCTGGAAAGAGGGATCATCAAAGGCTGTACCATCTCTGTTATACAATTTGTCATGGGCATGAACCTCATAATCAAACCCACAGAAAGAGAGACAAGAGGGCCAAAAACAATGTAAGGAATAGGCATACCAATCACAGGGGTTTCATGGATGACCTGACATTCACCATTGACACACATGTCCAGGCAAGATGAGTGTTGACAGCACTGGAGGAGAATGTATCATGAAGTGTAAGCAAAGGAAGTCCAGGAGCTTGGTGATAAGAAATGGTAGGGTCACCTCCCAGTTTGTGATGAAGATCCAAGATGACGAGATCCCATCTATCTTGGATAATCATAACAAGTGTCTTGGCAAGTTGTTTGATGCGACTCTGTTGGACACAAGCGACATCAAACGGCTAAAGAGCCATGTAGAAGATGGGATGCAGAAGATTAACAAATCAGGACTTTCCGGGAAATTCAAGGCATTGATGTACCAGAACGGAATACTGCCTAGACTGGTCTGTCGATTGATGCTATATGAGATAGCAACAACAATTGTGGAGAGTTTAGAGAGAACAATCAGCAAGTATATGCGTAGATGGCTTGGAGTACCACCATCATTCACAGGAGTTGGGCTCTACACCAGGTCTGGAATGCTCCAGCTACCATTGACTTCAGTGGTGGAAGAGTACAAGGTGGCTAAAGCAAGGTTACTTATGATGCTGAAGCACTCGCAGAACAAGACGTTTACTGTTGCAGGCATTGAAGTTAGAACTGGTAGAAAGTGGTCAGTTTCCCGTGCAGTTGAATCAGCAGAAAGTAGACTCCAGGACAAGGACATAGTGGGAACACCCTACTCTGGAAGACAAGGCTTGGGAGCAGGTTACAACCAATGCTGGAGGGAAGCTGACCCAGCTACGAGAAGGTCAATGATCCAAGAGAGTCGACAATCAAAGACTGTCCAACTGAGAAGCCAAGGAGCATGGACCAGGTGGTCTTTACCATAGAGGAAGCTAATGTGGTCCGATACCTGGAATTACGAGCCTTTCCATATCAAGTTTCTGCTGAGATCAGTGTATGATCTTTTGCCATCTCCAACAAACTTGCACATATGGGGCCTCATTGAGAATCCTGCGTGTCCTCTCTGTGGTAAAAGATGTAGCCTATAGCACATCCTGTCAGCATGCCATATTTCACTAATACAAGGCCGCTACAGATGGAGGCATGACGGGGTCCTCCGAGAATTAGCAGACATCTTGGAGAGGGAGAAGAAGAAAAGACCAACACCTATCACCAGGCCAGGATTTATCAACTTTGTCAAAGAGGGAGAAACTAGTAACATCTTACTCCAGAGGAGGGAATCCGCAATGAATCAGAGAGTTGGGACATGCGTGTGGATCTTGGGAAGAAATTGGTTTTCCCGGACATCGTCCACACGTCTCTACGTCCAGATGTAGTGATTTGGTCAGAGTCTAGGAAGAAGCTGGTGGCCATTGAAATGACTGTACCTTGGAAGGAGATGTGTGATGAGGCTCATGAAAGGAAGTTCACCAAGTATGCAGAGCTGATAGAGACATGCAAGAGCAACGGATGGAGTACTTGGTTGTTCCAAGGATAGGTGGGAAGTAGAGGGTTTCCTGCTCAATCGGTCTGGAAGATGATCAGTGCTCTAAGAATTACAGGGAAAAACCGCAAAGTGGCGGTTCAAGCACCGTGCAAAACTGCCAAAAGAGCGTCCAGCTGCTTGTGGATGAAGCGTGAGGACAAGAGCTGGCTGCCTACCACCAACAAGTAGTGACTGATCAACACTGCCGCCCCGCAATCAGGAGTGTGTTCCCGGATAAGGGGTGAAACACTCAGTGATAGATGGTCCCGGCTCATGATGTTGGTCGATACACTGTATTGCAATATATATTAAGCTATGCCTCAGAAGTCTGGGGCTTTCATCCTGCAGACACAAGAGAACGAGTACATCGTAAATTTATAGAATGTCTTTAAATGTATTAAGAAAAAAAAATCAACATGGAGCTAGCTTTGTTTTGTGTTTGTTTTTCTACTGTGAATTGAATATATATGCCCTAATATATAAGAGAATTATCATGTTTTGCTTGAAAGTAAGAGTAAGTGAAATAATATATTAAAGACTTTGTATGATTTACTTTGATCTAAAGCAGAAAGAAATCAAAGTGTAAATGGGTCATCTTGAGTCAGATGTTTTGAATCGCTATGGTTATACCCTGGATTCGGTGAAAGTGTAAATGGGTCATCTTGAGTCAGATGTTTTGAATCGATATAGTTATACCCTGGATTCGGTGAAAGTGTAAATGGGTCATCTTGAGTCAGATATTTTGAATCGATAAGGTTATACCCTGGATTCGGTGAAAGTGAAATTAATTTTATGGACCCTAGAGCAAGTCTGCAGGATAGTTTTTACTAATTCATGGAGTTATGAACTAAAAAGATTCGTGAACAAATGAGAGTTTGATAGAGCTATTATAGACAAATTTATTTATGATAAATACATGAGCGTACATAATAATTTGAATAATAGAATATCATAAATAAAATTAAAGGTTTCATCCCATTCTTTGTGTATTAAAATAGGTCGCCAAGGAAACCAAAGAAATGATAGAAATAAAGGATTTATGCATTTTTTTAATCAACAGGAAACTGAGGATGAATACCACTTTATGATTAGATGGACATGACCGTGATTAAAATGTGCAGAGGTATTGAAAGGCGAATGTAGGAAAATATTTTATTTTATCGTTTGCTTCTTTTCTATAGCTTGATTGTTAAACCCAACCCATATCGTTTAATTTATTAACGGAACCCGTTCACGCTGGTCATGGAGTTGCAGTCTTCTGCCTTATTAAAGTTATGTTACTACAGCCGTCAATGGCCCTGATGAATTGTCTTCCTTATTTGGTTTATGTGGGCCTTTGTAAGAACAAATACTGTTTTCTTCTTTCCAATAAAATACATAGCTGATGACCATCACAAACTGATATCAAATGTCCTTTTTACCTGAAACAGAAAATAACAATATAAATAGAAGGAACATTTCTGGAAGATTTGTGTCTATGCTGTTAACAATGGACATGTAGATATACAAGAGAAAATACGGTAGCTCATTTCGGGTAGCAAGTAAAGAAATTAGCATAAAACGACTAATGTTGCCACTTGGAAACATAAGCACTCTCGCACCTACGGACATTTTAGCGCAGATTATTGTTAGTGCATGTCTAATTCAAGAACATGAAAATATAAAATTAAATATTAAATAAAAATGTTGGCGCACATTTATCTTAATGCACATTGGACTGCACGGTAATTAGGCTAACGTTTCTCATGAGCTAACGTTAGTCGATTTACACAGCATTAGACAAGATCAATATTTTGAGACGACTTTTAATGCAAGTGTTGAATGCCACACTATCACGCCAAAACAGTATCATCTCAAATATCAGAGGCAATGCCAGTTGAAACCAAATAAATCTGCTATTTTCATCCGAAGAACAAGGTTTGTGAAAAAAATGTTGGTTTCTTCAGCATATTTTTCCTTTTAGCTTGTTTTGACTGTGTCAATAGCCATGTTACAATTGAAACAACAACAACAAAAAAGAAAATAAGAAAAGACTTTGTTAATGTATAACATTTAAAATAGACTCTATTTGATTCCAAGATATCTCATCCGATGCTGTCTTTATAGTTTCTTTTTAAGCATTTAAGAGTCATGTTTCATTATTGAAAGTGTTGAAGCAAAATATACAAAATACAGTATGCTCACTTAAAAACAATTTGAAAGTAAATATGTGCATTTGTATTTACATATTCAGTATAATTATTTGTCACCTAGCTAAGTTCGATATTATCCCGCATGGTTACGATGACTGAACATAGAAAAAGCGCATGTTGCGCAGTGTCCTTGAGTGCGCTCGACAAAGAAAATAGCAGTGACATCCTGCCACTATATTACCGGCACTCTTTTAATCTAACTGTGGTGTTCCAGGAATTGGAAAGGATGGATGCACTGACAGCTTCTTATAGGTGTCCTCTGGTAACCCTGACAGAAAAAGGTAACAGTGACGTGATTCTACCGGTAAGTTCTCGTTCGATAGCGCCAAGTCACGGAGCCTCGACATGTTCAATACATATAATTTTCAGATCAAGAGGCGATGCTCCTAAAGATTGAAGCTGGGTGTCGTTTTTCAATCACGAGCTATTCAAAAGTACTCTTGGGGTGGTATTTGTTTTGAAAATATTATTTTTAATTGTTAGAGGACGCGAGAGCTCTTTGTTAGATATGGTTTGTGGTATTCAGGTATTTTGGGGATGTTTTTATTTCTTTAAATCAAAGAGTACTCTCCTTTTTGGACTGTCTTTCTCACCTGTATACAAAATGGTTGACTAAAATTTGAACAATGGTGTACCCGGCACACACGATATAAACAGAACAGTGTAGCCGACAAAAATGTCCTGGTTAAACTCTCCAGTAGGTACAATACAATCGGTATCCTTTCAGACTTTCTTGCTGAATGGGAAAATGCGGAGCACTTAATGAGCTGCGAAGTTTGGCTTTGAAAATAAAACTGTACCCGGCAACAGAAACAGTATATGCGTTTATAAGTTCACCTCATAGTTTGCTGGTACCCGTACTAAACTGGCAAGCCAATATCATTGGCCGGTAGCTAGCAAAGTCTGGTTCGCAATTTCAAGGTCAATAATACGGATCATATCTCGAATGTATGCCGAGAGCTGCTATTCGGACCACATCGGCTATTTACGAAACAAAGATTGACCGAGAATTTGGGAATACAGCGAACTATTTTTTCATTTGCAACTTCAGGGTCAATCCTACTGTAAATCCAATTATAGAAATAGCCGAGGTAGTCCGAATATATTGCGGTTTCTTTTTTGCGAAGACATTTCCGACGAATAAAATGTTTGATTTTTCTGTAAATGACTGCGCCGACATACATCTCAGGCATAATTTTGTTTCGCAGGAGTAGCCGAGATGGTCCGAATGGTAAAATGTTTGCAACCCGATTAGTTAGTCGTCTAGCGGAAAGCTTTGCAAGGAACCAGACTAATGGGCACGGTGAATCATGGGAAAAATTTACAGAGTTTCTGTACTTTCACTAAGGTTGCGCTGTACAGTTTCGTACTTTGCATAGGGTTTAGTTTTTTAAGAAAAAGAATTTCCCAGGTTTTCCTCACTGGTTATCCTGGCTTTAAAAAAAGACCTTGTTTATCTATGGTATTGTTAAAATATCTTTTAATTTCCTTTATTTTGGTGTATGATTGATTGGTGTAATTTGGGTTATAGAGTATACAGCTTCGCCTTACTTCAGATGAGCACCTGTCAATAAACTGCTTGCTCCGCTTGGTCATTTTCACTTGCTGGATTTCAAAGGTAAATTGTAAAAAAAAAGGAGCTGATAACTTTTTTTTACTTTTTATATATTTTGTAATTCATTCATTGCACTTTCAGAACATGGTATTGCCTAATTTGGCAAAATTCGTTTTCCATATTTTAATAACTTCTAAAGTTAGTGTACTTTGGACTAGTTCAGGCTGATATTTCGAGCACATGGGAGCAGCCATTTTGATCAGCTGTGTGTTTAAATCATGCATGATTTCCACAACTACAACAATTAAAGAAAGTTCAGCCACAGTACATGAATGTAGCATATAGGTATGCCAACATTCTCTTCAATGTGTATGTTGCAAATGCAAACAACTTCACCTTACACCTGTCACTCTGTCAGAAGTACGTAATATCTGTGGAGCGCAACGTAAGATGAAGGATGCTAGTTATCAGCGGTCTCACGAGCACGGAGCACCGGAAGTGTGACGCAGTTGTGAGCAAATTCTCATAATTGAATCTGGGGTACCGTTTAAGAGTATTTCATTTAGCATCTGCTTCCTGCTTTCTATTCAGCCAGATGAAACGCTTAGGCTAGGACCAGTATATACGATCATGACCGGTGTTTCAGTGTTTGTAAGGAATTTACGCGAAAATCAAGCCAGCTGATGAAGATAAGGACGAAATCGAAACACCTCATTTGCATGTAGATCTCTTGAATGCATCGCAACATGCTATTGACGTTTAATAGCTGCTGGAAGGTAGAGTAGTTTTGTTATCTTCGATTAAACAGTAACACTTTCATTACAGGTAATTTTCTTCCTAAGTAAAATTGCAGAATATTTTGTCATTTTTATAATATAACCGAATCACCCCTTCACCGTAAATAATAATCTGCCCGCACAAGGTCGCTGCAACGAAGAATTCAGGCTGTAAGTCACGTTCTCCTTGGAGGAACTACTAACGGCAAAAGTTGGTCTTTGTGAGCAACTTCTCAAGCACAGTTGGTCACATACACTTTTGTAAATACAGTCACAAAATTTGATGCATGCGTTCGCATTTGAAATTATCACAGCAGAAGGCACATGTAATTAGAAGTGACATGCATAGAAGTGAAATACATGTCATTTTCATGCTCTGTTGAAATTTTTCATTTTGTGTTTTTACATGTAGATCAGTTTCCTAGAAGTAGGGTCAGTATGGGAGAGCTGGGCCACGATTGAAATTTAAAATAGTTTATATTGTACTACTGTATAAGAAGCAAAAAGAAAAACAACAACAATAACAACAAAAAAGCAAACAAACAACAAACAAAAAACAACAACACCAGAGTACTTCATTACTGCCACAGAAAACAAAAACTAAAACACGAGACCACTTCTCAACACTGGATAAATAGTTCAGTAGTAACAGAAGTGGCTGTGTGTGTGTGTGTGTGTGGGGGGGGGGGGTTTGCAGTAGTAAGAGGCCTCGTATACTTTCTGTTTTTATGCAGTAGGTGAGAAGTGATCTTGTTTTCTTCTTGTTTTTATGCAGTAGTGAGAGAAGTGGTCCAGCTATTTTTAAATTTTGTTTTCTATGCAGTAGTAAGAAAGTGGTTTTTTATGCAATAGTTTAGAAAGTGGTCTGGTGTTTGTATAGTTTAGTTTGTTCTTGTAATGCAGGAGTAATAAAGTTGTCTGATGGTGTCTTTTTTTAAACTCATTTTTTGTTTTAAATTATGCAGTAGTACAATATCAACTACTCCTAGAAAATCCAGCATGTATGGTCATAAAACTTAATGTGTACATTCACCTTTAGCACTTACGGAATCACCCACAAAAGATTATATTGCTGTTGTAATGACCTATTTATCTTGCCTTTTTGAAGAAATCAGTGACGTCATTGTACTCATGAGTTTCTCGTCGGGTAAGTAATTTAAATTCGAGATCCTCGACGCAGATAACATCATGGTCGTGCAGCGAGGATAACTTGAATTAAATGCCGTCACAAACTGTATGACTGTATCTCCACTCTTTTGAATTTTTTAAGCATAAACGCAGACTCCTAACATGTTTGTTTTTGTTTATGTTTCTAGGATATCATCAATGTTTTCTCTAATTTGTATGCACCTGTCTATATATGTGCGTATGCTTGATCGACAAAGTATTTGCCATGACAAAATAAGGTTGTACTTTTGTGCGTAGCTATTGTGGATGGTATATTCTTTAAACACGGTATATGTGTGCCTTATATGTGTATATGTAAGCAAAAGAGTATTTACTTCAAAACTATTTTTGTATCTCTTTCACCATGTCCGTTCTGCCTTCTTTCCGTTCATTCGACCATCTGTATGTCTGTCTGTCTATGTATCAGATGATTTACAACTGCACCATCCCTCGACTATTGTTATGTATATTGAATTTATAATATGTGTCCATGAGGTAACTTGTACTTTAGTCATTTTGTAAACAACATATTTACAACATTTGAGTTCAAGGTCAGTCTTGATTACCACGCATTGAACAATTAGATTGTTATTTTCCATGTCTTGACGTGAGAAAAGTCACGTACGCACCGGAATTTTACGTTAGAATTACTCATATTCTTGAATATTTTGTCACGTGACTTATGTTCATATATAGAGATTTTGGTGGACAATATTTCATTCTTGTTCAAATGGTCAGTCTATGAAGAATAATTTTAATAATCAGATGTTTATAGTTGTGTTGTGAAAATTCAGAGCAAATTCAGACGGAGGAATTATTTATTTGAAATATTCATTGGAATTAGTAAAAGTGCTCATTCTCATAAAGGATTAATACGTGACTTTGGGATTTATGTGAATTTTATGCAAAGATATTCTGGATTACATGATTCAGGCATATCAGAACATTCAAGACTACTGACACACCAGGACATTCAAGGCTACTGGAATTCATTCGGAACATTCTATATTTAGGACTTGTGATTATGACACTTAGGATTTTAGGATTATTTGGATTTGAATTCACGTTACTGTAAGTGTCTTTTGAATTTTACACTTTAATTGTCTAGAAATAAATTGCTTGTTCATTTTACTTACATTGTTGGTTTCACTTAATTTCTGTTACATTATTTCAAGACCTAGAGTCGTAACACAATATTTATACCTACAGCCACGTTTGTTTTATATTGACCTTCAAATGTAGTATTGATTATAAAAGCATGATAGGATGATCGCTGCTGATGCATGTCCTCAGCTGTCTCTGCCATAACAGGCAGCGAGGACGAAATAGCAACGTTAAGATAGTTCCAAATCATGGAACCCCAAAATGTTCAATACAGATAATCTTCAGATGCAGCGGAGCTTCGTAAGATAGTCATTAATTACCGTTATACAATCCCAAGTCTCTTACAAGTACTTTGGAAGACTCTGTAATTATGTTTATTGCTCTATTCTTGGAGACTATCGTCATCTCTTAATGTAATTAACAGGACACAAGTTTATATGAAAGTTTTGGGGGTAAAACTTAGGTATTACTTTGTCTTAAACATACTATATGAAGACTTATGTAAATTAATGTGTGGTATGTATGCATGTATAGGTTTTGAATGGTACATCAGCACAGTACTGGTTATATAGTGACTACTGAATTTTTGAAGTTCTAAAAATGTATAAAAAATACTGGGATGATAAACCCTTCCAAATAAAGGTAAATATATAATCCTACTGGGTACAAAATAAAAGGTAAAGACGTTAAGGTTGTTTAAATGTATATAACATAAAATAATAATGATAAAAATATATAAATCATTAAAATATAGAGATGTAGAAAATAGAAATGAAATTACTAATGAAAGCAACAAAACAGCTCTCTTTAAAAAAAAATGTATTTCGTTCTTAACTCCAGAGTTGGTTCCTTATTAAGACTGTCTTCCATCAAGTGTACAAGACATTTCTCGAAGTATAGTGGGAGTACTTGTGTGTATGTGCAAGCGTGTTTGTGTTTGTGTTTATATGCTCATGTAAGCAAAGGAAATATAAACATGTAATTTTAAGGTGCACAAGAGAAGTATGGCCAGTATTTATTTTCAAATGTTACGAGAGCCTTACTAAGTGGGTAATCTATCGTATCTCTCATTCGTACTAAATTGAAGATATCTCATTCGATGCGTTCTTTATAGTTTTAAGAGTCAAGTTTTTTATCGAAAGTGTTGAAGCAAAATATATAAAATACAGTTTGCTCACTTAGAAACAATTTGAATGGAAATATGTGTATTTGTATTTACATATTCAGTATAAATATTTGTCGCCTAGTTATGTTCTATATTTTCCTGTATGGTTACATCGACTGACTTTAGAAAAAGCGCGTGTTGCGAAGAGTGTCCTTGAGTGCACTCAACATAGAAAATAACAGTGACGTCATTGCACGGGGAAAGGTCTCTACATAAAAGGTTAAATCACTGAGCTTGGAGATGCTTGACATAGATTATCTGCAGGTCTAGCGGCAAGGATCCTCCAAAGTTTTGTTTGTTTCTTTCTTTGTTTGTTTGTGTGTTTGTTATTTAAAATGGAAATACAGTTTTTATTTTTCATATTTGGAAACCACACAATTCATCGCCACAGCACCTGATAGACAGAATCACTATTGACATCAGACCAGCTATTTGAGTTAGCTGCAGACCCTGAATTCTTTGTAATTGCATTGTAAATAATCGTTCTTAATAGCACATATGTTCTTGCACTAACTTTAGTAAATGTGAAGACAAAAGTATTTAAAAGAAATACATATGATGATATATCTTCTTTGGTAATAGTATTGATGAATATATAAATATGTATATGCTCTAACGAGAAATGGGATTTAAGCTGTGTAAAATAAGTATTGGCAACTAGCTATACTTAACACTAATAATACAGGTTGATGATTTTTCATTTCCCATGTGGTATTATTAAATGGTAAAAAAAAGACAAAGACGATCAGTCGCCATCTTTGTACGTTTACGATCAACCGAAGATATTTGATGAAACTGACTCAACTAGTGCACTTCATTTGTAATAATTTATTATGTTGTGGTAGTTCAATTGGTAGAGCGTTGGACTCGTAATCCAGGAGTCGCGGGTTCGATAACCGCATAGGCCAGCCCGGGTCAGCTGCCTTGGTGTGTGATTGAGGAAAGGCACTTGGCACCCATTTCCGCGGCATGATATAGCCATGAATGTGTTCAAATTGCCGTTAAAACAAAAAGAAGAAAAAAAGTATGTGCATTAGACAAAATGCAAAATTGTACTGTAAATATCCACCATGACTATGATTTATCATCTGTAGAAGAGACAATGGAACCGAAGTTTACAGTATGCAGCAACACGTAAGAACAGAAAGGAATCACATGATCTCATCGGTCCAGACAAAATACAGTTATGTCGGTTACTTTTGTCACGTCCTGCTCCCGTTGTTGAAATTAAGCAAGCTATATCTCTAACTATATCTCTAACTTCAATATGAAAGAGCAATTTTCATGGCGGCAAACTTTCTTCCTAAAATATTGATTACCTAACTTTTGCATCGAGAATAGCGCTTAACATGTATATCGATGGATTAACCGATTTTTCGATTAATCGTGCCAGCCATAACATGCACATGTACACAGGTGCATATGTATGTTCGAGGAAATATGCACTCTGAAACATGATTAGTTTGTCTTTTCCTTAGATAGAAGTATGGAATGGGTATTCTTGGGAGTGTATGTCACTCCTTAGATGGAAGTATGGAATGGGTATTCTTGGGAGTGTATGTCACTCCTTAGATGGAAGTATAGAAGCGGTATTCTTGGGAGTGTATGTCACTCCTTAGATGGAAGTATGGAATGGGTATTCTTGGGAGTGTATCTCACTCCTTAGATGGAAGTATGGAATGGGTATTCTTGGGAGTGTATGTTACTTATTATCTTTAGGTAAATAGTGATACTTACTTTGAAGTGTCATGTGTCTACCTGTCTGTCTTTTCCTCCGCCCTTCCGTCTGCCTGTTAAGTCAGCCCTAACGTCTGGCTATGAATAGTTCTTTGTCATGTGCTTCAGAACTGCATCATCTCATGCACTCTGTTTCTACTTAAAGCTATATTTGCCTTTGATCTACTTGCGATCTTAAATACACTGATGGATCATGATGTGTGTCCGTAAGTAAATGTAACATAAAAGGCACTGGTGACGTCTTTGCACCAGTAACTTGATAAGCTCTCGTTTAATTGCGCCAAGTCACGGAGCCTTGAGATGCTGGATAGAGATAATATATATATTTAGATATATTCTTTAAAGACCCATTTTAGCATCATTTCATGGCCAGAAGTTACCAAAAATATTCCCAGATATTAAATATTTATCTCCTTTGCACATGTATTGATGAAACCATAAAGACGAACCGTTGTTTTTTTTATGCTTAGATATTGAAGTGCTAAATGGACTTCTGACATTCTACAGGCTCAATATTTCTATCTTTTTGTTTGTTTAGAAGATGACGACGTCCTTACGGCAAAAAAAAAAAAAAAAAACAGTCTGCCAAAACTGCTGTGTTTTTGTATTTTCAAGTTCATAAATATTTTTGAAACTGTTGTCCACTATAGAATTTGTGATCAGTACAACAGATAAAGTATTTAACTTCAACAGCGTTGTGATTGTGCATGCGTAGCTGTCATTTGAAGGATATTAAAAAAGAAACAGTATATGTGCCTGAAAGTAGGTGTATCTATGTATGTATGTATGTACGTATGTATGTATGTATGTATGTATGTATGTATGTATGTATGTATGTATGTATGTATGTATGTATGTATGTATGTATGTATGTATGTATGTATGTATGTATGTATGTATGTATGTATGTATGTCTTTCAAATGATCGTAAATACTGTGGAAAAAGCCTTATTGTTTTGACAATAATAATATAACACAAGAAACATATCGCTCCATGTTTGTTTATTGAGACAGAAAAATAGAAAAGACTACATTTTGAAGCGCAAGAATCGAATCAGATCCCAGAGATGCTTCGAAAAGAGACCCAACCCATCATAGTTTGTTATAAAACACCCCAAGAATGATGAAAAGTAAATATAATACCGTCTATACTCGCGTATATGTAGTGTCCAACTTCAAACAACATATTGTGCCGGCAGATCAGGGTCTATGTCGTTTGTTATACTGTTTACTATTAACAAACTGCATAGACCCTGATCTGAATGCGCATTATGTGACGGTAGATCTTGGTATGTACAGTTCGCAGTTGGACCCGACTTATAAACGAGTATATACGGCGATACGAAAGAGATATGTGATTACTTGGTTATTGGTAATGTTTTGCCTCCAGACAAGCAAAACTTGCCTATATATCTCAAAAATCATATAATTTATGGAAATTCAAGTTTTTTAAAGTGTTTATGATGTGTGACAATGCAAAAGGTCAGAGGTGCAGCTTGATCTTTATGATGACCACACGAAGTTCTCTTTATTACTAACATTTTGCACTGTCTAGCACAGTATCCAGTGTCTAAAATTGTAAAAGTTAATAATTCTTCACATTTTCCCAATTAAAGTTGCAAGTTTCATTAACATAGGTATAAATCAGACATTTTCTCTATACCGTCTCTTTAAAAAACAAAATGTAAAACCATACCTGTTCTCATTTTCTTGTTTCCTTTGAAGTTTTCAGTCCAGCTGTTTTCCAGCTGTTTTGGGGCGTTTTTAAAGAAGGGTCGTTTTAATAGGATTGGTTGTTATATGATTCTTTTAGTATCTCATAGTTCCTCACTCGTATAAAAATTACATATATTCAGCATAGAGTAAACATGGCATTAAAGAAAACATGGACGTTCAAAAAAGGATATAAAGGTGGGACTGCTGAATTAAATAATATGAAATAAATGAATATAATATGGAATTGTATGAACTGTTATATTCATCTCTCTTGTAATTTTTTCATACACATTGTACTAGATGTGGAACATACAAAATCCATACCTGGTTGTGTGACTTTTCTCTATGTATGCAAATATTTCTTGGACACTGAAAATAGTCTAAATATGTAGCTCTTTCTTCTCAGTAGGACGTATAATAGGAGGAGGGAGAGGTGCGAGGAGGTGCAACTGATTTTAAGCGTCATAAGAAGAACATTACAAATAACTATATCTTAATAGCGACAGAATATACAAATCTCTGCAGAGTGTGTAAAATGTATAAATTATTTTCCGGCGCCACTGTCGAACCACAAACGTGTATGCAGAAGCTGCTTGTATAAAGGTTCTGTCCATGCATTGGAACGCTAGACAATGACAAAAAAGTACTCACATCTATCACATTCGTGTCTGTCGTCATATATCAGATTTAAAGTTTCATTGTTTCTTAAACGTGACAAGATTCCATCCAGGAATATTGCTAACCATATCGCAGGAATTTCTATAAAACAGTGCTTTATATACGAGAAGTTACATTTTTTAATATGAAATTAAAAGAAAATCTTAAGCACCATTGTTCAGAAAAGTCTTGTATAATGGGAATGATATAATGATGGGCACATTGATCAAGCTGGGTCAATATAGTCCACTGTTTCTTGGTAGAAGTCTCTCCTATCGATGGGTGTGGGTGTGTGGCTTGGTGAGGGGGCTGAAGGCCTATCCGGAAGATCCTCCATCAGCAGGGGAGGGAGATGGTGCTTAACGCGTCCGTTTTTGCTCTCTCTCCGTCCTTTATTTTGTACGAAATTATTTTGTTTGGATAGAAAAGACTTAGACCGCTGAGGCATATGCAGTCCGCCATTTGGCAAAGATCTCGCGAGAATTTCGTGGTCTTTTGTTGTCATGCTCAAGCGCGGACAATTCAGCATGTCCCGAATGAAGGGATCATTCCGAGGATTTTTGCTTCTATCAATACAAGCAACTTCATTGTCCAATATTTCTTCCTCACTTTCGTTCGAATCTGGTCCTCTATCCACGAAACCCGAATCGTGTGTACCGTTCCCATTGCTCAAAGAATACTTTCCGATTCCTGGTAGAGGATTTTTCTTATGCAGCTGTAGTAATGTTGGTTGCCTTTCAAACTGATATTCTCTGACAAAACGTATGATTTCGTCTGTATTAACATCCTGCCGTCTCTGCCTCAGGCTCTGATGTCTCGAAACCTGCCTGGAAAGTTTCGGAGACATGGCAGGGGTTGGCCGTGAAGTGACGTCATCATTTTCGTAGGGTCGCATTGTGGAAAGATTGATCTCAAGTTTTGTTGTAAAGTTTTTCTGGCGTTGTACTTTCACATCGAAAAGACACTCGCCTGCAAAAGAGCAATACCAGATTTGAATAGTAGAAGCATCAGAGACTGCATAATTATGACAATTTAAAAAAAAAAAAAATACTACTACTACTAATAATAATAATAAAATCACATGAACCATCCAAAGTCTCCAGTCGGCTTATGTAGGTAACAAAAGATAATAACGAAAAAAGCGCATAAAAGTGTAGATACTTTTCAGAGAGAGAGAGAGAGAGAGAGAGAGAGAGAGAGAGAGAGAGAGAGAGAGAAAGACAGAGACAGAGACAGAGAGAGAGAGAGAGAGAGAGACAGAGAGAGAGAGAGAGAGAGAGAGAGAGTGAGTTAAACAATAAGTTTTAATAAACAGAACTGTTGAAATTAAAAATTCTTATTAAATACTTCGAAAATTAACGAAAATATATAATGCAGCATCATGTGATTAGGGGTCCTAGATTGTTGCTTTCTTGAGGAGTAAGGTTCCTATTTTATCATTAGGATCCAGTAAAAGAAAAGCGCTGGCGCTGAAACTGGAATTTTACACAAAAATTGACAAACAATATATAGAAATAGGAAAAATATAAACAAACTGAATTGGAAGAAAAATAGGACAAACATTTATGGGAAACCAATAAAAGCCATATTTAAAACTTTTCCAACATCAAGTATACTGCTGTGTGAAACTTGTTTTCGAGCAAAACATAGTGTAAAGAAGCATTACACTTCAGGAAAAGAAGTATTGTATCAATAATGCATTTGCCAAACTCTCGTTAATGCACTTTTGCATTTGTGCATGGGCATAACATCTGTGTGTGCTTATGTAGGCATATAACATCTTTTACGCCTTTATATCATCCCCAGATTCTGAAGTATAGGAAAGAAATATTCCCATTCCGGTACAGGTGCGCTTTATGTTGGCTTGACAACACGATACAGGTTATGTGCCAGACTTAACCTTCATGCGGAGAGTTTGTTACTGTAAAGTACTGGCAGAGAAGTGAAAATATTCCAACAGAATTGTCGCTTTTTTAAACCAAAAAAAAAAAAAAAAAAACGCTAGCGCTTCGCGACAAGAAACCAGTTTCAACATTTACTCTTCGCTGCACGGAGTTGAACTTCTAATAGAATTGCAATCAACTACAATAAAGGCAATTTACTCTATGTAAGAGGGTAAGAAGTGAAACATTTGTTTTATTATATCAGGCGATAGCATTTTAATAAACACAACGTAGAAGAAATTTAACGCCAGAAACACAAGACGTTGAACGGCAAGCGTAGCGACTGATGAGGCACGCAAGAGTGATATATCACTTAATTCCGCTAAAAAGCTGATCAATTAATAGCTAACCTGAACGGCTTCATTTGGGTACCCGTTCTCCCCCTGCACCCCACTCCCCGCCCCCAACCCATCCCAACCCAACCCAATATGGATGTTAAACGTACACAACAGACATCTTACATCATATCTGCACATTCATATGTCCAACTCGCCTCATACACACACACAGAGCAGTACCTTTTGGCATATTATGACGTCAATCAGTATTCTATTTTATTTCAGTAACATTTAAAACAAAAAGGAAGACGCATAGTTGACAATATTTAGAAAAAGAACGCAGTTACTCACAGTTAAAGTTGCTAATTAGATATTCATCGACCAGAATGTAAATAAACTGAGAGATTGCTATCTATCATTTATCTAGATTGATTAAATTAGAATTTTAATTATAGTTGGCTATGCTTCTCTCATCGAAAGAATCTCCCTGTTTATACTTTGACGGTTGAACAAAAGAACTTTTTGGAACATTTTTAAAACTGAAAGTAACAAGTGCTATATGTTTTCTATTATAACAGCATATTCCCATTTATATATCAATATTATATTATGTATATTGTATTTTACCGATTAACCATATGGATTATGATCATTCGATGATGTCTCGAGAGTAAACAACTTTCTATTATCACAGAATTGTAACACGTTTATGTAATTACAATTAAGCCCATAGTGGCCATTACTTGCGACGAATTTGCCAATAAATGAAAGGATTTATTTTTCGCGAAAGCAATATTCTATTGAACGTTATGCAGAGCTTTTCCTGCGCACAGTTATAATTTTTACACATTGTTTCGAAATTCAATTGCAGTAGAATTTAAATATTGTGGTGTCATTACCCGTAAATAAAGAAAACGATTTACAAAAATGGGAATAAATGCTGAATTGTAGAAAGACTGATGGAAGATTGTCAAGATAGTCAAAGACTGAAAGTGGAACATAGATGGATAGAGAGATATGTATTCGTTAGATAGATAGATAGATAGATAGATAGATAGATAGATAGATAGATAGATAGATAGATAGATAGATAGATAGTTTCTTATGAACTTGCTTTCTTTATCCTTGCCAGAGTAGACCTTAGTACTTGGGGACAAATTTTACAGTTTTAGCAATCATTTTCCTTTTAAGCTTTTTGACCCCATTATGTATACGAAACATGTTACAAACATCTCCAAAGTTCAAAAAGTAGAAATTAAACCGCAAATAGGCAGCTTTTAATACTAAAAGCTTCAACCTATGGGCGTACGATGTTCAAAAACCAGGAGATGGCATGCATTTGCCAAGTTGAGATTTGCATTATTGCAAGATTTTGTTTGTACAAACAATTCGCGGCAATAGGGTATTATCAAGCGTTACATTTTGCCCTTAAAGAAACGCCAATATGGAGCCTTGTATTTGCATATGACATTTTCTCGCCGCTTTTAAGTCAATAATTAAAGATACGTTAAATAAACAGTATTACATATATCATTTGTATATATTTAACCAATGCATTTCCAACTACTTGCAGTGTTGGCCTAACAAATGTTTCTTATGTATTAATTTCTCACTCTGGTAGTATATTTAAATTAGTTTTAGTATTTGTTTCTCTATGTCACACATCAAGTATTTTAGTTAAGTGCATTTGTCGGAAGACAACATGTGTGGGTTGGTTGCAAAATGTGCAGACTAGAAGAGTATCGGTTGAACACTGTTCCAAAAAAGGACCATATAACCATCTTCCACCTCCACCATTCCCCCCCCCTTCAAACCTTCATCTTATAAAAAAAAAAAATACGGAATTTTACAATTTTATTGTCCCGTTGTAGTTTTATACCAACGTCTTTGTTTGTCTGCCTATTTATGTCTGTCTGAATGTCTCTTTAATATGTGGGAATAGTGTCAGACCACAAAAAAAAAAAAAAAAAAAAAAAAAAAAAAAAACTATTATGAGGATTGCATGGAAGTATCTGTCAGTCAATGGTACACTAAACTGGTAAACAGGTAGATGTAGAATGTAGCTATCAGTAAATGTCATATTCTAGACATAGGAAACTGTTGAAAAAGGATTTAGTGTGAAAAGATAATACCGTGGGCGTTTGTCACTGGTATCTATTGGGATTAAAGTGTCCACTGCTACAAGAGTCGAAGGAGCATCTCAGGTACTCAGTAGATAGAAAAAGCTGACAAGGTGACGATCTGGTTACGAACACATGCCACCAAAAACAGACAGGTTCGCAAGATGCACTCCTCAGTGAGAACAACTGACATCAGAATTGCCATGTTTACAAAATATGAGGTTTATCGTGAAGATCTAATTAAGCTCTGTATTATCGTCTGACAGTACACATAGCTGATGACACTGACAATGTTGTCCATGTGACACGGTTATCTGTTGAACGCGGTGTGAAATAAATGTATTCCTATTCATTCATACTATCTTCACGAGTATATAAACTTTATTTGATGATAATTGAACTTTCGCTAAACAGATGTGCAAGAATATTAGTCATCTCAAATTTGTTTATGACATATCTCAAAAACCTTGTTTGTTCATTTGTCAGTCTGTTTGTGTGTCTGTAACCCGTTCTCTCAAATAATTTATCACATGTATGAAATGTCAGCAGTGAGTTTAAAAAAATACTTGAATAAATTTTAGCAGAGAGAACAAGTCCACTCAGTCAGGTACATATCAAATGTCAATACAATTTAGAAATAAATCTATTCAATAAGTGTTAATATAGCGTGCACTTTTCCTTTCAATATGGTATGTTAAGAGACAAACAATATTACAACCTGTTGGAAATGAGATTTATTACGGTATTGTCCTGTGAGTATTTGTCAATAAACTCTATTATGGAATAAAATGTTCATAGATTTTAAATTCCAAAATGCATTTTTGTTAAAAGTAAAAAGTGAACCACCCAAGGCATTGAGTAGCTTACAAGTACCACCATGTAAAAAGACAAGTTTCCAAGAAGCACTCTTTAGCAACCTGACAAAGCAGTAACGTAGCAAGAAATTCTGCCCCCCCCCCCCCGCAAAACTTAATTCTGGGGACCTTCCCAATACAATTTCGCGTGTTTGATGGGAATTTTTGGCCCCCACTGGTCCTGCCCACCCCCCACCCCCCAACTCCCACCCCCCAGTTTCTTGGGCGGTTGCTATGCCACTGTGACAAGGTTTTACGTGTAAGAAGGTGATTTGTATACAAGCGGCAGAGGAGGTGCGGTTAAAACTACTGGACTTCTTCCATTTTCTGTATTGTTTTTCTGTCTTATGTGAGGCAGGGAGTTTTCAAGAGCGAGAACATTTTAGGATAAAATAAGGGACATACCGGTGTATGACAAATTAATAAGCTACCATTCGAATATCTTTTGCAGAAATCGTAATTCATTACTGTTACACTGTTATCCACAAATACATGTATCTAATAGATTGCATAGATTGGATCATCAAAAAAACAGTGAACGTCTATAATCCCTGGCTTCAGAAAATCTATGGTTAAAACTTACGTTTTGTAAACGCGACAGTATTCATGTTCACTATTCTTTATAAAACTGTTTTCTGCTTTGAATTTGAAAGTGCCTTTCTAAACTTGTAGTAATTATTACATAAGGCATAAAGTCAACATTTTAAAAATAATAATTTAAAAGCGTAGAATAACAAGCTTTATGTTAAAAGAGTACTGTTGTAACGCATACGATTAAGACAAGAGTACTGTTGTAACGCATACGATTAAGACAAGAGTACTGTTGTAACGCATACGATTAAGACAAGAGTACTGTTGTAACTCAAACGATTAAGACAAGAGTACTGTTGTAACGCATACGGTTAAGACAAGAGTACTGTTGTAACGCATACGATTAAGACAAGAGTACTGTTGTAACGCATACGATTAAGACAAGAGTACTGTTGTAACTCAAACGATTAAGACAAGAGTACTGTTGTAACGCATACGATTAAGACAAGAGTACTGTTGTAACGCATACGATTAAGACAAGAGTACTGTTGTAACTCAAACGATTAAGACAAGAGTACTGTTGTAACGCATACGGTTAAGACAAGAGTACTGTTGTAACGCATACGATTAAGACAAGAGTACTGTTGTAATGCATACGATTGAGACAATGACCAGCATGACTTCCGAACACAATAATTTTGATAAAATTGGCGTCGTCACGCTAAAAGTATAAAGGATGTTCTTACGGACGCATGACCATGTACAGAACTTTATTCCATAAGTAATAGACACCGGAACAATTAACTGTAAACAAAACGTACATTGACCTTTTGGTCATTGTCTTTAGGTAAACATCGTGTCTCCAACAGACATTAACGTTCATTTGGAAGGTCAGGTATTGATATTGGAACTAAAGATAAGTACTTGAACTTCACTCCTTTCTGACAGTGAAAATGGGACCAAGTATGTATAAAATTTAGACTGGGTCGTTTGCCACATGATCTGCTGATGGACATGGGCGTACATTGACCCTAGCATAGAATAAGCGAAATCCACTAGTACAAGTAAATGGACCTGGGATCGAGTCACCTACTTACCGTGTATCAACAATACTACAACCACATGTATGCATCTGTTTTTTATGTGGTTATGCATGCCCATCTATCCAATACATGTTTTCCAACTCTCTGTTTGCTTCTCTGTTTGTTCTACCATCTGTCTGTAGGTTGACAGGTAGGTGGGTGTGTAGGTAAGTAGGTAGGTAATAGCAGGTAAATAGATAGGTATGTAGATAAGTAGGCAAATAATAAAGATAAATTTCAGCATACACTTTTCATGTTGGACGTATTTCATATGAAAAGTGACAACGTCGAAATACCGTCGTTGATCGTTAGAGTGAAATAATAGTTTTTACACCTTTTTTTGCTGTTGTCACACGTAATTAGGCCAAGAAACCTACGTACTTTAGACTAGTCATTGAGTTAGATAACAGGAATCCAATTTAATCATAGACGCTGACCGTTTTAGTGCTGCAAGACAGGATTGTCATCCTCGGTTCCAAATGGAAACGAGTACCTACATAACAAAAATGAAAAGATATAAACTGCTATCACAAATTGACAACTGCTGGAATGTTTGTTGAAAAAATTATAAAATATATATAATTGAACATTTGTAATTTCAAAAGCTTTGTGCATTTCGACTATCACTGATGTAAACCGAGCGATGTGCCTTGAAAACTTATTAATCACCGAAGTTCAAAGAAGCATTTGAATACAACAAACTTTAAATCTAAAGTGTACAAATAATCATCATTATCATTTGGTCAGTGCGCAATTTTGTTGATCGTTTTCCTGTTGTCAAAGAGAGAGAGAGAGAGAGAGAGAGAGAGAGAGAGAGAGAGAGAGAGAGAGAGAGAGAGAGAGAGAGAGAGAGAGAGGGGGGGGGAGAGATTTGAAAAAGAATATCATAAATTTGTGTATGGCAACAATATCAAGTCCAAGTTTTCAAGTCTACTAAACATCGCACCAAACTTAACGCATCGACCGTGTATCTCTGTTCGGAATGACTACATTATTTCACCTCCAGCAACTGCTGTCAGTATTTACAAGAGGAACGGGAATTAATGTTGTCATGTTTACTTGCAAATGTAAACAATTTATTCAAAAGCGTGTTTTAATTTCTTACTTTTCTGCTGAGCTTTTGTTTTTAGTCTTATCTTGCCTTTTAGAGTGCAAAACGACGACGACGACGACGATGATAATAATAATAATAGTAATAATAATAATATAAATGTCTTTATTTAAAGAGGATACCACATTTAGCATTAAAAGATACAGTTTTATATTGTCCTAACAATATATATATATATACCTTAGTTAAAACTCATATTCCTACTAAAACTCTGATTAAAATGACATGTAAACTAGTAGAGGATATCATTAGTGTTAAACAACAAAAGGAGAGAAAAATATATGTATATTATAAAATATATGTATACAATAAAATATATGTATACAATAAAATCCGAAATGTAAGTCTGGATATCATTAAGGGTGAGTCAGAATGTAATCGTGATGCAAGAATTTAAGTTACACTATGAAGGTGAATTTTTTAATTTTAAAAGGAGTAGAGTTTCATAATTATGAACCAGATACAGCCAGATATTTTGACCAGATACTGTCATAAATTTGGACAGAGATTTGGACCATTTACAGCCAGAGATTTGGACCCTAATCTATGACCCAATACAGTCATAGATTTGGAGCCAATACAGTCATAGATTTGGACCCAATACAGTCATAGATTTGGAGCCGATACAACCTGAGATTTGGACAGATAGTTGGATCCGATACAGTCATAGACTGGACAGAGATTTGGACCCGATACAGTCATAGATTTGGAGCCGATATAGCCAGAGATTTGGACCCAATTCAGCCAGAGTTTGGATTCGACACAGCCAGAGATTTAGACAAAATATAGTCATAGATTTGGAGCCGATACAGCCTGAGAGTTGGACAGATATTTGGACCCGATACAGTCATAAACTGGACAAAGATTTGGACCCGATACAGTCATGGATTTGGAGCCGATATAGCCAGAGATTTGGACCCGATTCAGCCAGAGATTTGTACCCAATACAGTCATAGATTTGAAGCCGATACAACCTGAGATTTGGACAGATAGTTGGATCCGATACAGTCATAAACTGGACAGAGATTTGGACCCGATACATTCATAGATTTGGAGCCGATATAGCCAGAGATTTGGACCCGACTCAGCCAGAGTTTGGATCCGACACAGCCAGAGATTTGGACAGATATTTGAATTCGATACAGTCATAGATTTGGACAGAGATTTGGACCCGATACAGTCATAGATTTGGACAGAGATTTGGACCCGATACAGTCATAGATTTGGACAGATATTTGGACCCGATACAGTCATAGATTTGGACCCAATACAGTCATAGATTTGGAGCCAATACAGTCATAGATTTGGACCCAATATAGTCATAGATTTGGAGCCGATACAACCTGAGATTTGGACAGATAGTTGGATCCGATACAGTCATAGACTGGACAGAGATTTGGACCCGACACCTGATACAAAATCGTGGTATGGGCGGTTTGGTGAGATATAATAGACATTCCGGTACAATTATGATGATGATGATGACGACGACGATGATAGTAGTTCTGTAAATTTATTATTATTATTATTATAATTATTATTATTATTTTTATTATTATTATTATTATTATTTGTATGGAAGATACATTTTTTTTTGCAATTCTTTCTATTTATAATTTAAGAACCTAACTTTTAATCGGCACCATACAGCCAGTATTGTTTTGAATCTAAACCCATAAACATACATACAATTTGTATAGGGGAGATGTTTCTAAGTTGCAAGAACTTGTAGCCGATCTCATAAACTCTAATTGTAACAAAATCAGTTAAAGCTACAACTACTACTACTACTACCACTACTACTATTACTACTACTACTACTACTAATAATAATAATAAACCAACCATCACAAAATTTCAAAGTCTTTACTTCAAAGGAAATAAATATAATCCCTGGTTTCTAATCAAATATGAAATGGAGAATACAAACGTCGATATAGGGTTTCTTTTCAAAACATTGATCAAAACGTGATTGCATTTCCCCTTGATCGACAATAATGGAGAAGAGCAACCGAGAAATAAAAATGTAGCCAACAAGATGATGTACAGTGGCACTTTGACTTTGAAAATCTTTTATTTAGCGTGTCATCTTGTCTGAACAGAATTTCTGAGAATCCGTTATAGTCATAAATAACGCGCACTCAAAATGCGAACAGTGTGACTCATATCTGCCGTCGCATTATTCGTCGTTATATCAGGGTCAATGCTGTTATTCCCATTCTTGGTCTAAGTTTTTCACAGCTGGGGTCGCGTTATTCATGGATACATACCCGGGGTTATACATGGATACATACCCAGGGTTACACATGGATACATACCCAGGGTTATACATGGATACATACCCAGGGTTATACGTGGATTTATACCCAGAGTTATACATGGATACATATCGAGGGTTATACATGGATACATACCCAGGGTTATATACTAGAGAGAAACTTGTTGATATCTGTCTCTTTGCATGTTATATTTTTCAGAAGAATCAGGGAGAAATTATCTTCATCAGATTGGGCAAAACTGTTATATTATGCGAGCTGAAATCAATAGGCAAAGAAACAGGAAACACGGGAATCAATAATATCATGAATCTGTCGAGGACGCCTACGAATAATAAATTCCGACCGCATAATGCTTTTGAACAAAGATAATTCAATCTGTGCAGGAGGTATTCTTGTGACGAGAAACTCTTGCTGACGCAAATACCCATCGTGATTTAGTTATCAAATCATCTTGAATCTTTCAACTGATATCTTTAATTTTCTCTATTATCCCTTTATAATTTTTGGCAAGTGGAGAAATGCTTGTTCATAGTTAAATGTTTTATATATATATATATATATATATATATATATATATATATATATATATATATATATATATAGGGCCAGATTAAGACCTTTAGAGGCCCTAAGCACTGAAAAGATTATGGTGCCCCCCATATGTAATTCAAAATAAGAACAATACTAAACCGTAATTTCTAATTTTTTTAGCTCCTGCTTTGCTGGTGCCCTAAGCACGTGCTTAGTTTGCCTATTGGGTAATCCAGCACTGTATATATACAACGGGGTATAACTTCGGAGTTCACATGGTGCGGTATATGCAAATTTACTTAGATATCGTATTTTAGCTATGTGTATCTATCTGTCTGTCTCTCATATGTATGATGTCATTGAGCATATAGCAGAAGTCCTACAAGACGAGCCTGAAGCGTCGTATAATTTGTCAAAGTGTGCCGTATCTTGGCATTTTTAAAAAAATAATAAAATACATATATGTACTCCAATATAAAATCCTCCCTCACGCACTCACTCTCAAAATTGCATACATTCATGCATACATATATGCATGCATGCGTCAATATATAACTACGTATAGATGGACAGATAGATAAAAATACTTCATGCATACATATATGAATGCATGCGTCAATATATAACTACATATAGATGGACAGATAGATACAAATACTTCAAGCATACATACATTCAGACATATATAATACTTACTTACTTGTTAGTGCTTTCTTATTTACACTAATCCATCAATTCACTCTCCATTTCATTTTTCTTTTTATTCTTACATTTCGAACTGTTTTCTAAATATCAGACTCACTTATTTCAAAATGCATATGTTATTAATGAGAAAGACTGATACTGGTAGAGATCAGAACGAGCATGACTTTTTCCATTTTTCAGCTAATTTTGCGATGAATCTCTTAAGGCATACACTATAGGTAAATGTAGATGATTCGAAGAGAGAGAGAGAGAGAGAGAGAGAGAGAGAGAGAGAGAGAGAGAGAGAGAGAGAGAGAGAGAGATGTACCTTTTTATCCTCTGTATGAAAACTCTGGAATTTAATTACTTAAAGTCGAAAAATACAGGAACAAGCTATAGAGCATTCATTACTGAGTCCAGTATTTCGGATTTTGTAAAGTCTACACTGAGGGATATGTTTTCCCAACCCGTCTCAAGAAGAACGTATAATGTGGCTTCAGTACGTACGTTTCTCAATAGCGTGCTTTTCGTCCCTGCACCTTGTACCGTAGTAAAGTAAAAGTGCTACAACTCGCTCCAGATGACACATCGTGTCACTTATTTACGGACCAATCCGGTCGATATATTAGTAATTTTGCCCAACAGACGTTCACCGCCAGTTTCACGTCATTTAGGACAGGCTAAAACACAATTTCGGGCAGTTTTAATTCAATTTGCGTGCTTGCAGAGAGGTTGTCTTTATTTTGCATTCAGTCGACAACTGATGATTCAATTCACTGAGACGTAACATCATATGAATAAAGGAAGTTGTCTACTGTAGTGTCCTTGAATTATTTACAATTACAGATAACATTATCATATCGATTTTCATAAAATATTTACCTACATGCAAGTTCAAAATGTGGAAAAATTAATGAACTATATATATATATATATATATATATTGATTTACACCATAAGTCATAAAGTGTATGGAATGAAACATTAATTAACATTTTTACGGTTTTCGCATAAATAAGAGCCGATGATTATGACTCGGTAAGTAATGATTGGTACAGTGTGGTAATTTAAGTTGCGTTTTAGTGAATTTCAGAGTCTTTGCGAATTTAGTTGAAGAATGGTAATCGTTATCTTTCCTTGTATAGATTAGTCAATTATTTAATATCATGCAATCTCTTCAGAATGAAATAATTCTTTTTTTTTCTTTCAAGTGTGAAAATTAATGTACTTTATTAGAAGTAATAAAGTGTATAAATACTTTTACTTTTTTTAAAATCCAGTTACACTGCACATATAAGCATTCACATACGTATGTAATGATGTCTATTCATGCATATATGATCTTTCATTTTTTTAACTCAGTCATTTAGTGTCAGAGAAGAATAAGCAAAGGATTACAGTAGTTTCATATATTATTGACAAAGTTTATGCAAATTGTGCAAAACGTGATATGACCCTGACACAATCTAAAAGGTTTGAAGGCAATGAGTTCATTGTGAAAAAAAAAATATGTTAGCTCATTTTAAATCTTACACCTTCTCCTCTTATTGGTCACACTTTTTCATTTTCTAAGACCCCGATGATTTTGTTATATAATACCAGACCACTTTCAAACTCAGGCCACCTTTCTCTAGTCCAACCAGTGTTTTAATTGGGAGATTTCGTTTTTAATCCTCTGATCCATACGATTATGTGGACCCTCCGGTAATAGTTAATAATTTCTTTTCTTCTGGTTTTCTGATTTCCACAATCTTAAAACCACAACACTTCGACATCGGATTTGTAAAAGTTTCACAACTTTATTTCACAATCGACGTAAAATCAACAAGTTACATATTTAAATTACCTTATTGGGGGTTATTTTTTTTGGAGGTTTAATTCTAGCTATATTCGCGATCAATGAGTCTTCCCCGAAAATCGTGACAAAATCTGTCATACAGTACTGAATAAAGATCTCCATTTTGACTAAAGTGAGTCTCATGACTATTTTAGCAAGTTCACCTTTGGCCCATTATATTTCATCTACACCTGACACCAAAGGGATATGGAGGCCATATGACACCGAACACCTGACAACTTCAGTAAATGCGACAGAAGCAACAAAGTAACCATACTTGTGTTTGTTATTTATGAATAATTGATATACATTTATATTCTTATAAGTATTGGTCATAGATATTAGATATTAAATTAATCCAGGTTCATTTGCATCTGCTCTTGAAATGCAGGTTATGCATATATGCCATCTGACCACTGGAAATAAAAGTGCACTTCGCCTCATTGATTGGGAAACCTGTCTATTCAATTAATGGGTGCTGCTATTTTGATTATAGAAGAAAATGTAATATTATAATCTGAAGCAGAGCGTGATTGATTCATCGACCGTGCCAAATAAATTCAAACTCGAGCATACAATGCCAATTGCTCAGGTTTAATGTATGTGTATTTAATATAATGGTTAGTTCATTTATTGAGAAAGTACATTCAACTACGTCTTTATTTCCCTTGTCTGCAATCGTAGTATTATACTGACATTACTTTATGGAGGAAATAGCTTCGAGTCTTGTAAAAATATTTGGATTTTGTGAACCTAACATGGAAATTTGAGGACAAGAATCTCCTGTAAAGAACAAAATGTATTGTACCTATTATAATAGGGATCACTTAGTATACGTACGTAGCTGATACTCCTAGGTAAGTTTATGACTATCAGAAATTACAGGTTAAACACGTGTGATAACATTAATAAGACTTTGCTTAATTTAGAGATTATGGGCATTAAATTGCATGTATAATTGTCCAAACTGAGATTATGGGGATTCAATTGCATCAATTGCATGAGTAGTCGTCCAAACTGATATTATGGGGACTCAATTGCATGTGTAGTGCTCCAAACCGAGATTTTATGAGCATCATTAAAACACAGGGGAGCGGCACATACGCTATCTGAGCAGAACGAGGTATATTTTTTCTACTATGCACGGAACTCAGAATTGAAATGACCACAAAAGGATTTAATTATCGATTAACGGATAATGAAAAATAAATATATAATCAGTTTGGTGTAGATTTTTGCATCATAACAGTGGGTCTAACGCCACTGCATCTTGACATTTTTAGCTTTATTAAGCAGCCCATTTCCTCCAATACAAATCTTTAGATTTCCAACCGTTTCCTCTTTTTCTCTTATGAATATCAGAAAACGACAGCCTGAAATCAAAATTGTAGGTTCAAAATAGTATTCAATTTATCCAAAAAGGGAAAAAAGTTAGAATAAGCAAAATAAAACCAATCCACAATTTGGAAAGGTACATATTCCGGGATTAAGTCAGAAGGGATAAACATTAACCAGAATAAGCTAGATACGTCTTCAAAGAGTCTAGGAAATCTGTTACTTATCTACTAACTGTATTATATAGATAGTTCTTAATGTCTTATTTAATGTCAATAATACTAATTATTTAGTTCAACCTTTGGCAAACTTTCCAGATGAAGCACTATATGTCTGCTTGCTAAGGAAATTATTACCGTATATACCCGCGTATAAACGAATACCACTGCAAACTGCATAAACCCAGATCTGCCGGCGCATTATGCGCCGGCAGATCTGGGTGTATACAGTTTTTAAGGACTAATCAGTAGAACAAACAACATAGACCCTGTTCTGCCGGCGAATTATGCGCCGGCAGATCAGAGTCTATGTTGTTTGCATTTGGACACGGATTATACGCGATTTGTATCAATATACTATTTAGGATTACATTTTCAAATTACATTTTTTTAAAAAATTACGTTGGTTTTAGAACAATTTTTAGTTCAAGCCAATGCTCAGCATTATCTGTTGTTATGACACGGCTTTAAAATTAGCATTATGAAAATGGTATTTTTATTTTTATCTGCAGGATGATACTGTGTTTATTGATTTATTTGATAATACAAAAAAAAAAAAATGGCTGTGGACCATAAGGAAATAAAATCCCAGTATCTCATGAGTACTAACATGGTATTTCTACGTACATAAACGTGTGCATGTCTGGCACATTTCTTTATCCGAATCAAACAGTTCTGGATTAATATAAAGTGTGAAACAGATATATCACTGTGTATTACATGATAAAGAATTGTATGCATGTGAATCAGTTTTGAAAGTGATAGGAATGTGTTATCTCACATGCAGTAAAAAGATGTCCCCGTAATTAGAATACTTTGTAAATTCGTGTTGGGTCCAAACAGGTAGTCAAGGAATAAACTCCACTTATCATTAGTGTCATTTATTATTATTCTCACGTACAATCGAGTCTAAAATACCCCGTGGTGTAAATTTTTCAATTAGTTGAAGAGACAAATATATTTCTTGAGTTCCAAAGCTAGGAATAACACCCTTTTATGCGCTCTCCTATATCTATTAGATCGTTCCCATAACGAAAATACCCTCGTCATACAGTTTCCATACAACTTTTGGACGAATCTACGATTCCAATAAAAATCATGTTTTAGAGTCACCATTTTAGTGTTAGTGACATCTTTGTAGAATGCAACGTTAAGTTATATTCAAACATGTACACACATACTCCACGGCAGCTGCAAGATACAAACGATTACTACACCGATGAGTGCACTTTCAAATCCTAGTAGTATATGTTTTTCTTTTGTTTTCCCTATCGCTGAAGGTCATTACAAACCATACTCACTCCCTATCCACTCAATCCCTACCCCCATTCCACGCACATATTTTTTTCTTCCAAAGGACTCAAAAGGATCAATGTCTCTTGAGCCAGGATTGTGGTGCTTCAAATACCAAAAGCTAAATTCTGTCGTTACCATTGTTGCCGGACGTGTTGCCAGGTAAAAGATAAGTTGATTGATCCTGGCTGATTCTTGATCTTAAGTATACGTTGATTGGTATCGAACAAACCTATTTCTTCTCGTCAAATACATAGTAATAGTACTTGCCCTAATTCTTCACGGATAAGTTTCTGTCATATCCTTATCACGTTATATTGTCGAATGTCGGACATATTTTGGACATTGAATGCATTAGTATCCATTTGAAGATCACATATCAACTGCCTCCAAAAGTTCTCTGACACAATGATATTGTAACATTTTCAATGATAACACAAACATGTAAGGACATAAATACCAATAAAGGAAGCATACACAAATTTTTTTTGAGAGAGATTAAGGTAAAATCTGACAATATAAATAACTTTAAAGTGTGTAGATTTTCGAAACGGTAAGACAAAATTAATATTGATTAATATCTACTGTTAAAACAGAGAATTCAAGAAACGTTGCAAAGTTGATGTATGTATACATTTAACTTGCAATTAAACAGTCACATGTCATCGTTTCACGAAATGTCTTCAGTGTTACTTTCAATTTTCATTCCAAAATACTCAACTGAACCTAAACAAAACGAGAAAGAAAAAGCCCTGTGTGAGGGAACTTCTGGTGGGCAGTGTCTGGTTTACATGTACACATTTCTTATTATACCATTTAGGTATAGACGAAATACAAGAACAAAATCATGATAGTTATTCATGTCCTTAAATAAATGATGACTGTCATACATGGACTTAAAATCCAATTATCAACGCAGAAGTGACTGCTTTTACAAATAAAATGCCATTAAAGGAGAGGAACAACGATTTTGTTTACCGTTAACTGTGAAGATTATTATTATTTTGTTGCCGTTATGCAACTTTCAGCTTTTCATGTGTATTCATCCGGTCATACACTATACATACTAAACCATATCTTATTTGCTCTCTAAAACTTTCTCTGATACTTGAATCAGAAGATTATTCAGTTTATTGAATTCATTCATGAAGTAACTGCTCTTTATTTATTTGCAGAATTATCTTCAAGTGCTATACACATTTCGTCTCCAGTTAAAACCACTTGTGCAGGTCAGGACAAATATTGGTGTGGTGTGAGATTACCACACCTGTCACCTGTGCAATAATATAAATGGGGGAGGGGAAAAAGAAATAAAGAAGTAAAATATGTTTAAATCTTGATGTTAATCCAAGATATATGATGTTTGAAATTCATGTAATTATGCAGAATTCCAGAATTCGATACTAAATCTTCAATTTAACTCCTTCAAAGGAAAGTGAATTCAAAATTACTTTAGTCATCTTTGTACCGAGTACACTATCGACATCGATGACATGAAATTTAGGAGTCAGCATCATCTACCGCGTAGTTAATTGTGTCATGTAATTTACACTTTTGTCGATAACATGTTGGCAAATTAACCTACATGAACAAGCAAGTGTACATGATACTGTGGACAAATACAGGAGATGTATGTGAGGTTTACATTGGCGAAAGTTTGTCGATAATTTGTCAGTATCAATCTACGACCTACTTTTCTACTTCAAAACCTGCTCCATAATCCAACAATCAATTCGGTATAATTGTAACGCCAGCTATCGATCGCCGGAAAAAATTAGGCTATTATATGGGCTATGATACCATAGAATAATCATCATCATTATCAGCGATGTTGTAGTTTTTTCCTCATTTTCGTTATTGTTATCGATTTATTTATCAGTGTCGTCGTTGTCATGATTCTCCTTTTCTTTAATGCTAGCCAATATTTACTCCTTCGGGCTCGGGGATGTAAAATAGGCCCCGATGCCCTCTCGTGAGAGGCGACTAATGGTGACTCATTGGTTTCCGTACTGGACTTACGATCGAAAGGGTGCAGGTTCGAATTCTACCATCAGATCAGCCCGATGTGTCCTTGGGAAAAAGACTTTACTGCAGCTGCCTGGCACTAAATAAGCTACTTGTGTTGCTGTGCACACCACAAACACCAAACCAAACTAATTGAAATTATATATATATATATATATATATATATATATATATATATATATATATATATATATATATATATATATATACAAATAAATAATAGTATCAATATTATTATACCTGTTAGAGAATTTTAATTTGTACTCTACGGAGATTCGAACCCGGATCCGCTGGTGGGTTACGGCGCCCATCGCTTTGCCTGTAAGAACCAACCCCTATACCATCTCGAACATGCACACATCACCCAAATAAAAGATACTACAAAGCCGGTAGTATAGGCATTCGTGCGTAGCAGACATACCCGTATGTTGACCCAGTAATGAATTATCATCTAAGTACACAGTCCATCTGGAATCCTACTACAGAAATCAAGGTAGTTATTATAGAGAATTACAAATATACACCAAACAGATGGTACATGGGTTGGTGCCTCCAGGCAAGGCGATGGGTGTCGTAACCCGCTGACGTGAACCAACCAACCAACAAATAAACAAGTAACGAAACGCTGAAAAAATGTACACAAATTACCCCAAATTAGCCTTTACAAAGTCCGCATGGCTATATATTTATTCATTAATAATCCATTCTAGCTATCTATAGGGAGCTCAATCATTTTTAACTGACCTTTTCGAGAATAGTAACTTGTTTTATTCTGTGACATGGGATTGAATTCTTTTTCGTTTTATTAATTAAACATACAATTCACAATTTGTAAACAGTGCTATGAGAAGAAAAATTGTTTGTGCTTTTAAAATATGTATTCCTCAGAAAAGGGTCTAAATCATTAAAAATCGTCAACGAACACAAAACAGAACGCGATATCGCCTCGCGCTTGCTTTGTTATGATAATACATTCACGTGCCGTTTTATCAGGAGCATTGTAATTCAGTTGAGAGGACTTTTTATATTCATTTATTTCACATAACGTAGGTGTTTAGCGTTGTTTACAGACTTACGCGAAACTGTCAAAATGTGTAAAAATGTTATTAAATCAGGGACATAAGTTTATATCCTTTAAAGATGGGACTTACTTGAGAAGTTGGCGTTAGTCGTTCTGAACTAACTTTGTCACTGACACTTTTTATTCATATTACGAATATAAAAAAAGTTGTCACAGATAAACATGTGCAACTGTGATCGATCAGTCGCATTCGGGAGACGGTCAATTTTATATGTAAAGTGAAGTGCAATTTGAACCCCCTTAAAAACTGTCTGCTCTGCTACGAAATTAATAAATTTACTTTATAGCCGACTAAATTATATAAACAGTTTCTACAATTTTGATATTTCACAATACTTCATAATAACACAAAATATAATATCAAAGTACTGTTTGATTACACTTAAAATCATATTTTTCAGTAATAATATTTGCTATGTCCCTTTGAATTCATTTTTGGTTCCTTTGAACTTGTTCATTTTTGGTTAATTTGAATTCTTTTCCAGTGAATCTTTGTTCATTTTCTGTCATTTAATTTCATTTAAGTTATTATACGTGTTTTACTTCAGCCATACCTTCGGAGCTCCAACTATTTATCTTAATGAGAAATTCGAATTATATTAAGGGAGTAAAAGACGTACATGCAAGTGACCTAAAAATTTCTGAGATAAAGTTATTTGATCGGTCTTATTTTAACGTGTCTCAAAAAAAAGGTAAAAGATGTTCAAACTGACCCTCAGTAAAGTAGCTTGCATTACCCATTTGGTTATATACGAAACAACGATTGACCGAGAAAACGAACCTATCACGTGACGGGATCACGAGCCGAAACACTACTGTATATAAAAATTATTGTATTGATAAATTCAAAAGCTACTTTCAGAGATTGTAGGCTTTGTTGCGTAAGACTTTTATACTGTTTGCAGGGGCGAATAAAAAAAATATCTTTTTTTTTTTTTTTTGGGGGGGGGGGCGTAATCAAGAAGACAAGGGGTCTGTGGAAATGGAACCCCTTGTTGGGGTCCAGCGGGCGAAGCCCCATGGAAGCTTCTTCATTTTAAGAATATCCAGGGCATAATTTTAACCATCTAACTGTAAAGAAAATTTACTCTAGGATACGTTGCGCTCATTTCGCATTCCGCCCCCTCCTCTGGATCGGCCCCTGGATTACTTTTGTTTCCAAGAAATAGGGAAATCATTCTGCCTCATACAACCGAGGTATTTTCTGGCTTGACAGAAAAGGCCGAGGTAGCTCCGATTGCTACTAAGTATGCCAATGTCTACGCAGTAAATCAAAAACGATTTGAAAAAACAAAATCTAATAGTAGAGCACGCATCAAACAGAAGAAAGTACTTCGTATTTGTTAATTTGCATGATACCATGAAGCTAAGTTTATTTTCACATTGATATTGTTTCTGTTATAAATGTGTTTCGCTCGGTCACCACGTGTTTATCACAGAAACTGTGTAAATGCACCTGTGAATAGTGAGTGTTGCAATAATGAATCTAAGGCATTGTCTAAAATGCAAATGATGAAACTTGAACCCAAAGTTACATTTTTATAACAGTAATTGTACGTTTTAGTATTCAACAAAAAATCAGGTAAATGCATGTCACTGTTGTTGAAGCGGAAGAATAATCATTCATTTTAATAAGTGCAATAAACATATGACATGGCTGAAATATGAAACTACGAAACAACGTTATTGTGGTAAGTGGTTTTATCGTTTCTTATTACATTAAATAATTCATCAAATTGATTACTTAACTTTTCAAACCGACGAGAGTAATTCGCTGGTTTTGTAATGCGACCCAACAAGTATAATCTGACAGACATTCATTGCTGGGGTGTGTCCAAATAAACCGTATCTGGTTAAACCAGGTTCGAATCCTATTAATGTAATTACTTTATTATTATGGATTTGCACCTATTGCATATCTGAAAGCCATTTAGGATTTTACATTTTAGGTGTTAAATTGTGTTCACACATAATCGAATTTCAAGCTGCCAAGTACATAGATTGTTTGTGTTATCATCTCGAAAACTACTTACGTTACATGCATCCACATGCCGTATATCCACTTTTCAAATATAAGCACAGATATAGTATAGTACATACATATATACATACAGACAGACATACAAATCGAAGGCAGGCAGACAAATAGATACAGTGATAAGAACTGTAAACCGAAAAAGTATATTAGATAGCACAGATTAGTAATATTAAAAAAGAAATTAAAATAATTCAAGGACTGAATATTTGTTTCGAATTTTCAGTTATATTTCGGTATTTATTATTTAATAAGCGAGAATTCTCACATAAAGAAGGAATTATATATGTTTAATTTGTTGCTATATAAAGATCTCTCTCTCTCTCTCTCAAATACATTAAGTCATAATGTGTTTTCAAGACAGTCTAAATTGGAATGCGCATGAATTGCTCACAATATGAAACCATCAGCTGGGACTCAATAATATAGTACAAGTAAATATATATATATATATATATATATATATATATATATATATATATATATATATATATATATATATATATATATATATATATATATTCCTCTTTTCAACTATTCCTCATGACTGATTTTATGTTCATATTGCACAAGATCGCGAACCTTAGTCTAGCTTTGCATGTGGGCTCCCCACAGAGTTGTCAGACACGTTGTTTGTGTATGGAATCAATATTTTGAATAAAATATCAGCGAAGCGATAGTAAATTGAAAGTGAACTGAAATAACATCACGCGTCACTTGTCTCACGCAAGAACATTATTCGTTATATAATGTAAAGTACTGGGCATTGCGACATCGTAAAGTGTCGACAGTTGTCTAAATTGTTCATTTTTCTTGCATCAACATCTGGTTGGCAGCGTCAAGACATGGACGAAACGTACGACTTGCTGTCAGTTATATGATTTACTTGAGTAATATAAGGGACAAAATAAACTCTGGAAGAGACTGATTATTGTATTGACGTTGGAGCTCTTCTGTACATAAGAAAAGAAAATATTTAATATCTTCTCAAGATAACAAGGCCCAGTAGCTGTCCCATGGAACTAAATGTCCACATATCGAGCTTTATGAACTTCTAGAGACCCCGTCCTCTACAATCGTCAAATAAACTAAACCCTAGTTTTGTAAAATCAAGATAAAGGCGTTATTCTTTATGAAACTTTCCTAATGATAAGTTATCTGACCCCTTCAACTTTCAGCAAAATCAATACCTTTGTCTTTCTTTTGCACCCGACCTCTGACGTGCAAATTGTCAAAGCGCTATCACGAACGCTATTATTCCACACCGATAAATAAGAACAGAACAACACTTAGTTGTCTCTTATTTATACTGACACAATGCAACATTTCTGTCACATGCAGGTATTACAGGTGGTGAAATAATGTCAGGTAAAACTTGTCAATAACCCTGTCTTCTTTGTTTTGAGATGCGTGTATTTGGGGGCGCTTTGAAGTGACACTTCTGGAGAGTATTCTTGGATCGTTCAACTGGCCATGAGACAGAGATGATTTGAAGCAATATAAAATTGTGGTTATTTCATATGCCCTCTTCACTCTCTCAAACAAGTACTGGGCCACTTTGAAGCGTCATCAGTGAGGAAGCATACCTCAATAAATAGAATAGTATAAGTGTCATATACGCTCTCTCAAAGATTCTCAATTATGTCTTGAAATAGCAAATTTAATTTAACTTCAACTTGTTTGTTCAGGTCTTCATTTTTAAATTATGACATTAATCTTATGTAAACGTTTTCAAGGGTTCAAAAAAAAAAAAAAAAAAAAAAAAAAAAAAAAAAAAAAAAAAATTTCGAGTCGTAATTTAAATTCTTGAAGGGGCATTTGTATAATAGTGAATGCCTATTCAGCTTTGAATTGGAAACGTACTGGATCCTAAGTTATGTTTTAGACAGACATTGCTGAATTTTTCCAGAAATAGCACACTTGTAGATGCCACGCTCGTCTAGCAACATAAAATAGTGCCACTTTTACAATCATAATATACGTGCCACATTATGCAAACGACATAATAAAATGACGGTTAACCGAAAAGAAGATATCCATGGAGACAGTTCGACTACTGACTTTTACAAATTTCTATGTTTAGTCCTTTAAAAACCAATGGAACAAAAATGTTTATGCAACATATTTACGTCTGCTCAACAATAAATATTCCTTTGTTGGATTTATTCTGCTTTCAAGATCATTCCCATGGAAGTCTTGCGAATGTAATTGCAAACGTTTTAGAATTATTAACCCTAAATATTCAATGAGAGTAAATGATCTTTGCAAATATATGTATATCAATGATTTTCAAATTTCTACATATTACCGGGCAAATATTATAGATTTGTAGCCTGCTAAAAAATACCTGAACCATTCTATTACTATTTTTGAGTAATAAATTCACATCTCTAAAAGTAATTAGGCCTATATAACTCTAGAAGCTGGTATATGATTCAGGAGTATAGGGTTAAAAAGAGGTAGTATGATACAGTATTTTGTCTGAAAATTAGCATTCTAGTAAAACGATAGAGCTCAAAGAAAAGAGCGATCGAGAATTTCAGAATGGTATCAACATGGCTTACAAAAGTTCTCCATATGTATGTATGTATGTATGTATGTATGTATGTATGTATGTATGTATGTATGTATGTATGTATGTATGTATGTATGTATGTATGTATGTATGTATGTATGTATGTATGTATGTATGTACAAAAGTTCCCCTTGCCATGTATGTATGTATGTGTATGTGGGGATGTGTATGTATGTAAATATGTATATAGGTATGTGAACAAGGGAAAATCTAACCTGTGTTAGAAATTCTTAGAAATTCTGAAGTTTGATTTACTGAATATTTTTAAGGCTTGTGCTTCAGGATTTTTTGTCATGTGATGTCTAATGAGATAGTGATGGTAATAAAGTTCAAATTATCAACCATCGATTACCTTTGGCTTTATATGATTTACACTTACCAGTGCTCTGTCTTGCCAAAGGTAAGTTTCTCTCTGAAATTTCTGTCGACTTAAAAAAGGAAATGTGAAAATGTTTGAAACGTTTATTGTGCATTACAATGATGTGAAAACTCCTTGAATCTATTTTCTTTGTGTAGATATTCAAAAGTATTTTAGAAAAGCACTGAATATTGTCTCTAACTGAGTAAAACAACTGGGAGAAAAACAATGATCCATCAAGTACTGACAAGTGAAATCGATATAAACCTACGTGATAGAAATATATAGCTAATCATTTGTTTTCAAAGCTTCTTTAAAATTCTTATGCATGACTATATTTCTCAGGAAAATGGAAATAGCCATTAGGAGTGCTTCGTACCTTCTTTGATACAATAATGCTCACCAGATCTGAAATTTCTACAACCACTTCCAAAAGTGTCAGGTGCTTTATAGGCAGATGGAAATATTAAAAGTGAGATATCACTATGATCAAATACCGTGGAAATTGGAGTTTTAATGGGGATATTTCTTATGGTCAAATGTAGAACCAGACTGATTTCAGTCTAGCTTGTAGGTTAGTGTAGTCTTGTTCAGTCAGACTCTCGCGTGGTTTAGTGTGATCTCCGTCAAACGAGGGACCCATTCGCAACTTCGAGGTCAATACTACCAATCATACCTCGAATGCATGCCAATGGCTGCCATTCGGACCACTAGTGCTATTTACGAAACAACGATTGACCGAGAAGCTGCGAATGCATCGAACTCTTTTTTCATTCGTAACTTCTCGGTTAATCATACAGTCAATCCAATCGTAGAAATAGCCGAGGTGGTCCTAATAGATTGTGATTTCTTTTTTGCGAATAAATTTCCGGCGAACAAAATGTATGATCTGTAAACTACTACGCCGACATACGGCTGATGCATATTTTTGTCTCGCATAATTAACCGAGGTGTTCGAATGATGAGGAACCTCATTTAACGGTGATCTCACGAAGATACGCGAGAGTCTGGTTGAGCGAGACTTGGTTAATGAGATGAAAACTATTTATTCGAAGTGTTTAGATCAGTAAAAATTATGAGTAGTCATTGAAGGACTCGATGCATTAATATTCATATCACGTGAATCTTAATCAGAACATTACACCGTTATTATATTTTTCTTTCAAGATTGTAACTCTCAAGGCATATTTTTAAAAAAAGCATGCTTCATACCTATTAGTTTATCTACCCTGTGGAGCTGTGCTAAAGTGGTATTTTTCTGCGTCATTAAACTGTATATCAAGTTTATTATCATATATAGTATAACTAGCTCACTACAGAACGTCTTACCTTTACATTATGTTTGCAATCAAAACGTGATTTTTTCACCGCATTTCGTTAAAAATGATAATAATCGATGTATGTTGCATAAAACAGACCTAAATATTGTTTAACATTCCTAATTCAGAAGTGGCATTAATGGTCGGAAATAATCGTTTGGGATGAAAAAGCAAGTCTACCATCTGACTGTATTGCATGGATTGTGGAGATAGTCAAATGATATTATAAGATATTATCACCAATCAGACGTCGGATTATACTGCTAAATTAATTGCTTTAATAATATTGTGTCCAGGTTGACCCGTCTCAAAACCCGGGATATAATTCTCATACAGAGAATTACTTATCAAATCTAATTGCAGATCAAAAAGCAATCAGCTGAACGGTTGGGTGTACTTGAACCATGTAGAATACGATTCGGTTCCAATAAGGTAGGAGTCACGGGGGGATAGTGAAGGGTTTTATTGATCTTTCTTTGACATATAGAAATAAAAATGTGAAAAGGAAGAGGCATTATTTATAGAGATAAATCTCTTTCCTTTACGTATTAAGGCGTTGAGAATGGTAACGTTGACAACAACAGTGCACTATCAGTATATCAATATCTCATTGATATCAAATCACACAACAATGTCGCGCTACTGAAAACTCGCGAACTTTTCCGAAACTCTCGATCATTTAAGTAAGAAAATGATTGAGAGGTTCCGGTTGGTACAATCACTAATATTGTCGAATGTTGATATTAAAATACACGCAGTTGAATCAGCCTTATGACTTTAGCGAAAAAACATTGCATAACTTAATTTGCAAACGAAAAGATGGTTCTTTCGCAAAACGCTTAGCAGGGTTGGCTGCACCATTCTGGGTATAAAATGTGTGGCAAAAAGATAATTGAAAATCTATGTTGTTTTAAAAGAAAAGATTTTTTTTTCATTCATGAGAGAAATCAAATGAAGTCAATCTGTTAACCTCACAGACTTGGATGCGCCAATAGAAATAGATTTTCATTTGTAACTTTCCAACCCAGAGACCAATATAATTTTTCAACCGACTTGCTTTTTCCATGATTTTTCATTCAAATCCAACATTATTTATAGACATAAAAAGATATGAGGAATGAGAGATGATGGCGATTCCACAATGAATGCTTAAACTATCTATTATCTGTCTTCACTCTCACTCCTTTCCTCCACCCCTTCCTTCTCCGTCTCATAGATGGCAGTAGCGTAGCTAGAAGCTTTGGACTATTCTTAAAAACGTAGGTGTAATGTAATGAAAAAGGGTCTTGTCTCTTCATGCCAATATTGGACATAAACATATCCATGGCAACGAGGCTTGGTCTTATTTTTCAGTAATGACCCCTGTACTATATGTGGATGATAAAAACATAACAATAGATAAGGATGGAATGACCAGAATTGCACAAGCCACTCCACATAAAGCGCTAGCAGATCTGGGTTTATGCAATTTGTTAGGACTAATCAGTAGAACATTCAATATACACTTTGATCTGCCGACGCATTATGCAACGGAAGATCAGGATCTATGTTTTTTTGCAGTTTGGTTCGTCTTATAAGCGAGTATAGACGGTATTACCTTTTCTGTATATTCATCAATCATTCGGCACTCACCGCAGCTCCCATGTTGACATGAGTAAAAACTACTTTTCCAGGAATTTTACAAACGCGTGAAACTCTCTAGTTTAATTCTCACGCCTTAATACCGGCTAGACTTCAATGTTTGAAATAACAGATAAATACTGTCAGCAATTTAATGATCAATTAACTGGATCAATTAGGATGGTTAAGTCAAATTAATCTATGTAACCGAATACTTTCATTTTGTCGCATAATTCTCGCTTCAAATATGCCGAAAGTTAACAAGTATACAATTATCGAACATGAAATTATCACCGTTATTTTTGCTTTCATTCGCACTCAATCAAATCTTTGATAATAGGACGAGAAACATAAATATAATTCCTATTATTCCTTTTAAATGACGATCCTTATAGTGTTGCATTAGCAAAGTAGATAATATTCACCTTTTGAAAATAGTATGAATTCATTTTGGATTGCTAAAAGTCATATTTCACACTTTAGTGGAAACTCAAATCCCCTATCATTTTTTAATACGGTCCTTATACTGACTCGTGTTGATCAGACAATCAATTCAATAGAGAATGGACTACCGTATACACTCGCGTATAATGCAGATCAAAATGCAAACAACATAGACCCTGATCTGCCGTCGCATGTTGTTTGTTCTACTGATTAGTCCTTACAAACTGCATAGACTCAGATCTGCCGGCGCATTATGCGACGGCAGATCTGGGTCTATGCGGTTTGCAGTTGGTATGGACTTATACGTGACTACTAACGGGTAAGTGTTCACAGATATAGATCATCCGGGCATGAGCATTTGTTTCTGCAGTAAACAAATAATGATAATGAAAACATATAAATGTTTCAGTTAATTTTGATAATGAATTTATTTTTAATTTATGAAGCTTAATATCTGCATTTTATAACAAAGGTGTTGCTTTCACTCAAAAAAGAAATTCGATTCAGTGATAAGTGTATTAATTGCACTTGGCCATAACTCATCAATAAATAATAAGAAAGGCCAAGCGAATTGATACTACTAAGTTATGATTAAAATTGCGTAAAATAACTATAAGCACATACTTATCCCATGTATTCTAAGTCTTCCAAAATTGAATTGCTCTCTCTCTCTCTCTCTCTCTCTCTCTCTCTCTCTCTCTCTCTCTCTCTCTCTCTATATATATATATATATATATATATATATATATATATATATATATATATATATATATATATATATATATCTGTGTGTGTGTGCCTATGTGTATATATTTATGTATCATGTATGTGTGCATGTCTATCAGTTTTTATGTATGTATATATGCATGTACGCAGGCATGCATAGATGTATGTATACAATCCTTCGCAAGAGAATGACTTAACTAAGAGATGAAACTATATTATACAATGTTCAAAGTCACTTCTAAAACTTAGTTACACTTTCGAAACATCGCGCATGCGCAATTCAATTTGAAAAGCATCTTTAAAACTTCTTGATTTTCAACATAATTGTCTGTATGTTCAGAGCCTTTTTTCTCAATGTCGCTTTTTAAGCAGACCTAATAGCATAATATAGGCCCTAGCGGTGCAAAATGCACTGTGCAAATCAATGCAGTAATGAGAATTTTCTTCAAATTGCGCTCAGAATGTGGAATGCTATATCTGTCTACAACGGTGAATGACAAAAACCTCGTGACGAATCGTACACCTCAGCCTATAATAACATACAATGAATTTGTGTTTGTTGTTGCAATAATTGTGTGTATACATGTGTGCACTATCGTAAAACACGACATATTTACATATTTGATTCAGATTTGTAAAAATATGGAAATTTCCATGCCTTTTTCGCACCAAGGAAGTTTATATGCATGTTTAAACTGGGGCTAACATTACATACCCACAGAACCAGTAGCATTGTTCAAAGTAATTCGGAAATAAAATATCTCAGACAGCTCTGTTTCACACTAGTATGAAGTGTGGCTCTATATAATGATTACATTTTCTGTAATGTCTTCCTTTATATTCATAAAGAAACTTCTCCAATACCTACACAAAAAACCTGACCTTTTATCAAGACAGGCTTCCTCTAGGGAAGTCATTTTTCCTTTGAAAAATAAAAATATTTTATATGAAACACATCGAAACATGCGGTCCTCCTACTGGGTCAGGGTTTTCCTATTGCATTAATATTAATTTTCAAAAAAGACAATGAGGATCAAAGGTTGCTTGGGTGGTTAGGTGCCAAATGAACGCTACACCAGCCAAGAAGGACAAAATAAATGTACGACAAATTCACTATATATTCAAAGTGAAAAAACAAATATTTTCTTTTCTTTCTTTTTCTGAATACAAATGTTGATTTCAGAGTCAGCCCTAGCTGGGGTTCACCATCGTTTTTCGGTGACATTGTAAAGCGGCAACCAAGAGTCATCACGCTATGAATTGATTCATGTCCTCCTTTCTTTTTCAAATGCAATTGTAGGCCAGAACGTCGTTACTAAGCATTGTGTGAGTTCCGAAAAACGACGATGAAGTGGCTAGTATAAACGGTTTATGTTTAAACACACTCATTCACTAGAAATGATCAAAGGACAGAGACTTTGTATTGAACAATTTTGCGTGTTTACTTTTGAAATATTGACTTATGATCATGGTCGTGATGAAAAAGGTGTTTTTTTCTGTTAGGAGGTCTTCACAAAATTTTCAGTATCTCTAGAAGTCTCTTTAGTGTCTAACGGCCGTAAACATTTAATTTGTAACCATTAATATTAGCGGTTTGAAAGACTCACTTGTTTGTTGGTATGTATTCCCATATCATCATGAAAACTACATTTTTGGACACAAAGCCGCAGATAATTCAACCGTACAAGTCTCTGTCTCAAAAACGTGATCAGAAATGATAAGGATGTTTCTTTTTATTACATTTGTTTTGAAACACAATTGACCGGCAACTAAAAAATTGTTCTCTTTCAATTTTCGCTAGCTTCCAGGGAAAATAAACTTGAGATATGCAATCAAAGCATTGGAATAAATTTCTACAGAAAGCATCATACTTTTGAAAAACAACTGCTCTTGTATAGTAAGCAGTGGCGGCCCGAGGGTTCTAGGCGCCCGGGGGCAATGATCGCGGGCTTTGTACTTTGGTACAGATAACAGTTTTAATGTTAGTTGCCTCCCTCTCCCTCCCTCTCCCCCCTCCTAAATATAAGTTTTGTGAAGAACTGTCCCCATTTCAATATGGTGAAGATGAAATACCATGAAAATTTCAGCTAAAAAAAAAAAGAAAAAAAGTAAGCTACCCACGGCGTTTCCTTCGCCTTGCGCCCGGGATCAATTGAACCAACCCAACCCCCAATCCCTCCCTCGCGCCGCCACTGAACTAGGCAACTTATATTTATGTATTTTTACATGCCATATAAGGATACGATAACATTTTTTTTTAAAAATTGGGTCAGCAAGGCTTGTGTTTGAAAATCAAAGTTAAAAATCGCTAGTACACTCAAATTTGTATGTTTTGTACACGTGTCTAATACGATGTTCTTTCTGAACACCTTTCCTTCGAAGAAGAAAACGCTAAACATCAACTACAACAATCACTGGGTCAGTCAGCCTATGACTACAATTATTGAATACTAATTTGGTTTTCATTTTACATCATAAATAATGGAGCAATATAGCGAGTGAAAGGACCAACTGAGATAAATCTATTACTATATTTTTTGTAGATCTAAAAATAAAATAAAATAAATTTTAAAACATAATCAGCAAACTTAAAAACTTAAAATATCTAAAATAGTGTATTACAATGTATCTACTTTCAGGAAAAGAAACTAAAAATGGCCTTGATTGATATTAAAGATACCTTACAAAAAGATAAGTATTAAAATGAACAACACACCATTGAGAAATATAACGGTGACAAAAATAATATATAAGGAAGGGCAAACCATGGCATAGATAGCTGTGAGAATGCCTTGTGTTCTGGTAGGCTGGCCACATGTCGGATCGAGGACTTCAGACTCTCACGTCCTGGCCTCGATTGACCTATCCGAAATTTTCTCTAAGGAAATATTTCCTAATGTATAAAAAACTATGAAATTTTACAGACCTAATACACTTGGTAATAGCAAAATAAATTTTACATTTGAGCAAAATCAAAGCAATAGTGTGTGAGTTTATGCGACTTAAAATTACTGTAAATTTCCTATATTTTAGTTTAATTTGTTGACACCATTCTCACATGTTGTTCCACATTACGCAACTTCATCACACGATATTTCAGTTCATATCCCTCCGATTGGATATAGGTAATGAGATAAGAAGCTGATAAGTAAGGTTCATTGATATGTCGGAAAGGTCTATGGTCACATGGGGTTAAAATGTCGGCCAAACTCGCCCTCGGGCTGTGGACACTAGCAATTGGGTGAGAGTTTCTCATTGCTGCGGAACTAAAAAGCATCAAGGATGAGGAAAGGTGTTCCTTAAACTGCTGGAGAAGTAAAATATCATCAGGGTCAAGCACCCAGTCACTAGGCTTGAGCTTTGGTCAACATTTATACCAAAGATCGAAGGTAAAAATGTTAAAGGTTACACATTTGTTGCAAATATATTCTTAACATTCCTAAAACGTAGAAGTTAAGTATAGATATAATTATTTATAGCTAATTAGAATACAAAATAGTTAAAATATATTGAAATATTTCTAGTTAAATAAAATACAGAATAGTCAAATAGATATCGAAATATTTATACTGAAAAAAACAACAAAATGAATACTTGATTAATCAACACACAACCCCCAAAGAAAATGAGAAAAATTACGTCCATCTTTAATACGTTTTTAACTAGAAAAGAATTATAATATATGAATTGACAGTATTTAAATAGAATCATCAAGAAAAGACTTAGAAATTCAATGAACAGAAATGTCAGTTAGTATATATATATATATATATATATATATATATATATATATATATATATATATATATATATATTACGGTGGTAACAATCACCATTTGTATGAATCTTTAAATGACAATGAACCATATTTGAAGAAGATCATGAGTAGAAAAATTCAGCAACTTGGTTCAGCGAATAAAACGAATTGGGTAGAGTATTATTTTGTAATCAAAGTCTAAATATATTAAATAAAAATGGATAATACTTTATTTTTTTCTATACACAGAGACATTATCAGAACATAAACCACTGTTTTACAATGTAGATAATTTGATAGATATAATGCATGAAGCGGGTTCTGTTGCATCACTTTAAAATTCCTTATGTGATTTCCAAAGTATCATCATGCCAGAAGCACACACGTATAAATAACAAAATGACGATGTTGCTTCGGGAACCTCATCGTTTAAGGTGTGTCGAGGGCATGCGGATACTTCGTGTCCTACTAGGTGTGTCAAAAGCGTATCACCTATGAAGATGAAATATCTTAATAAAACAGCCCAACACATTCCAGCAGAGTTATGTTTTTAACTCCATTAACCCACAATATATATATATATATATATATATATATATATATATATATATATATATATATATATATATATATATGCCAATAGTTTTTCAGAGGGTACACATTGTATTGAAGTATTTTACGATGCGTTGGGTAAGATTTCAAACTTGATGTATGGAAAATAATGCTAAAAATGCCTGTGGTGTTCACAGAAGATGATAAAACATTGTAATTTAACAAATACATGCCATACCTGTGAGAAAGAAATAACTTGAAACAAAGTTAGAGACCATGATCACTTAACACGCAAGTATAGAGGTCCAGCACATAACCAATGCAGTTTGAATTTTAAATATCCCAAATACATACCATTCTTCATGCACAACTTGTCTAGTTATGACAGTTCATGAAGACACTTGTAAAACATGATCCATATAAAGAAAAAAAAAACAAAAAAAAAAACAAAAAAAAAACAAAAAAAAAACACGGAATAAGGGCGATATGTATAGTTCATCCAGCAAGGATTTACAGTTGATAGTTTAATGACAGAAGAAAGAAATAAATAGTTAGAAAGGCAATCGGTTTGTAGGTAGCTTCAGATTTATGAAACAATCAATATAATAGCTTGCTAAAAATTTAAGAGACAATACATTTACTGAGACACTTAACATTTCATAGACATTTGGGCATATTGACAACTTTGAAATGTTTAGAGAAAGAGCTATACTATCAATATAACAGTTTTAATGTTTGATTCAAATATATCGAATGAGGGCGTACAGTATACTGTCATGGAACATTTTAATCTTCACACAATCTACATGAAGTACTATTTCACGAATAATACTTTGATGTTATGTGACATTTTTGAGGAATTTACAAGTCTAAAGTTTAAAGATATCAGGTTTAGAACTTGATTTTGTAGCAGACTATAGTATGTTCCTGATAATTAAGAATGATATACGGATGGCATCAACATGATACCGTATAGGTATGCTGAAGTAAATCATGAATACTACTTTGACACAGATGGACAGACAAAGCACAATGTCGACGTCCACGTCCATGTCAAGTAGCACAGCGAACTTGAGTCAAGTTCGCAAAGTGCGGACAAAGTCCAGTCAAGGTCATTTATTAATACCTTAATACTACTAACCTCTATGCATGGAACATGAGACAATACATGCTGGTAAAAACTTTAGATTGGCAACTGATAAATGAATTAGAAGAAGGTCTAGAAGAAAATATGTTCAAAATGCAAATGACTATGGTATTGGCTATATTTTAGAAGTGGATTCGGATATTCCATTACACTTGCAGGGCTACTTCAACGACTACCCGTTAGATCCAGAGAAATTAATTACAGATGAAAAGGATGCATCAGAGTTATGGAAGAAGTTGATAGATTACGAGAGGGATATAAAGTCAATCGTACAAAAGCTGTTATGTATCTTGATAAGTAAAGAAAAAATGTCATTCACCACGTACACTTCAATCGTTTCATACAGTTAAGATTAAAACTTGAAACTATACACAGATTTGTTTTGTTTGAACAACAACTGTGACTTAAATCATACATTGAACTGAATACAATTTGAGACAGAAAGCAACAAATGTATCAATTTCTGTCTTCAAATTCATAAACAATTAGTATGCTTGGTAAAGAAATGGTGAATTTAAGGAAAAGAACAACAGCTGAAATATGGAAAGAAAAAAATTAATTTTTCAAAAATCAGAAAGATCTCTTATTTGCCAGGAGAACAATTATTGGTGATGACTTAGTACTGGTTAGTTTGAAAAGCAAGAAAATCATATTAACAAAACCAATTTAAGGTGGATTTACAGTGTTAAAGTTATAAACTAGTTGATTATGAATTTTACCACATCAGGTTGAAAAACAAATATGGTGATACAATGAGATAGCGAATGACTGATACTGTTTCAATGTGTATCTCCAATGAGATAGAAAACCTTTACAGTGATATGAACAATGACACCAAGTTATATGATACTAATGACTAGCAAACGGATAGCATATTTGTTATCCCACAAATAAATCAGAAAGTTCCTAGGCGTTTTAAGGATGAGTTGAACGGTATTCCAATTAGAGAGTTTTGTGGATTAAAGTTAAAACTTTACTCGTTTATGACTGATAAAGACGAAATGAATGTTTGTAAATTAATCAGAAAATGTGTAATTAAACATCATTTAAATTTTAAGCTATAAAAAGGTTGCTTATTCAATCACAAGAAAATTATCAATATATGTATTTACTCAGATAATACAATCTCGAGATGTACAGCATCAAAATTTAAACAGTAGCATTGCCTAAATATGACGACAAGCATTTTTTGGCTGTCAACGTAGATATATTACCTTACGATCACATCAGAAACATGTAATCTACGACATAACAGTATTTAAGTCTCATTAAAAGTGTTTTTTTTTTTTCTTTTTTCTGTTTCAAAGTGTCCACAATTTCAACTTTCATTTCATCTGGCGTATCATGATCCGCTTCAAACACAATTACTTTTTGACCTTGTTGTAGAAAACTACAACAATAAACGTGTATTCTCTCCAAAACCTTTGATTACAGAGTTGTACTTTTACACAATCATGCAAAATGATATTACAAAATCTTTACTACTAAAAGCTAGTTTGGATAGGTCAGTTGCTTTTGTTTACATCGTCAAGATTTCCACAGTCATCAATGGTTAATAAAGGATTTGTAAATTTGTACACATCAACCAGAAATTCTAACGACTTATTTCATTTATTCTCATGATCTATCGGGATCACTTTCACATCTATGCAATTTCTATTGCATGTTTTGTTGATTATAAACTATAGACATATAATATTGATAACAGAGACAAAGTTACTGTATTCACCCTCCATCAGATCTAATGCAAAGATAATCTTTCCACAATTAGTCACTCCACAAAATGTCATGTTGTGAGGTTTACGTAAGTAAAGGATTTGAATTTCCTTATGGTAAATTTAACGATACATAAAATATATTATTTCACTAAGTTGTTTAGAATGTTTACCCGAGTATATGAAACGAAACAAATATACACTTTGTGAGCATCAGCATTTTCTTTTCTGCTGATTTGAAGGTAAATACCTTGTTCAACGTTCGCAAATTTAAGACCACTACAATCTATGGTTATCAGTGTGAGCATTTTTAGCACTTGTCTGCGAATTTCTGTATGCTTTTGCTGTTCATCTAATAAACACTTAGTGGCTACTGTAAATTGTTGTCAATTGCCCCCCCCCCCCCATAAAAGAAAAAAAAAATAGGTGATGCTCGTAAACGTAGTTAATGTTTCTGTTTAAAACAACATCGTCACCGAAGGTGAGGTCTCTCGAAAGGAGAACACTATGCCTTAGGTAGAATTCATAACCTGTTTAAAAAGTAAACTCTAGCAGCTCCTGAACCATTAGTATGAATATAAATGATTGCTTGTTTCTTTCATGGTTAATATTGTTTGTTGACGTTTCAATATCGACACGTGTCATCGTATCAGAGACAACATGTGCCGCAGGTACATCATCCTCATTATAATCCTTCTTTTCTATATAAAGTTTACTAACTTTGTCTTGTTTGTGTTCTCTGCAACTTTTCCTGTCTTATTTTCACATATTACTCATCAGAGCGTGACAAACCACCAGCAATTAATATATCGAGATTGATGACAGGACTTACACGAGTCTTTGGATTTCTTCAAATTGTTGTTATATTACAACGACAGTACCCATTTTCAGAACCATGTCACATGGCAACAAAAAGATACCAACAGCGTAGTCAAAGTTTACTCTTGAATCTCTTATGTATTTTTGAAAAGCTGACACAATCTTTATGTCATCGCCGTAATCTCATGTTTCTAAAATATATAACTCTAATAACTTTTCTTCGAAACTTGTGCAGTGGAAACAGACTGTGCCATCAATGTTTTGTTAATGACTTGTCCGTCCAATATACATATTATATATGTTCTAATGTTTTGGTTTACTGTTGATATTTAATCATCTGCAAGACTGTTATTTTCCTGTAGAAAGATGTATGTCCAGCCTCTTGGTTCATTCTTATCTGATATATAATTAATTCTATCACATGACAGTTAAATTTAAAAATGCCACCATAAAGGTCCACATCTGCTTTTTACAATCATATAATTTTCCTTTCTGCCAGAAGAATAATGTCATCATCTATAACTTTTTTATTTCCCTTTATGTATCTACAATCGATTTTAAATGAACTTTTAAATTTGTCACAGATCAAATTAAATTGTCTTATAATTATTCCATTATTGACAGGATTAAAAGCACGTTGACCTGGGAAAGGAATTTGTATTCTCACTCGATCCTTTCCAAATCTGGAAGTAAAGGTAAAATATTTAACTGAGTTTATTATTTATGGTACTCGTTTGTTTGTTAAATGCCAGTACTATATACTACAGGTAGATGTTACTATTCATACCGCCCAGTTTAACTGATTTCGTTGTTAAACTATTCGCAGAGTATGTTTGTAGACTCATCACTGTAAAAGTTCAAAGTGTAGTTATCAAAACTGTTTAATGGTTTTTATGTCAAATAATTATTTCGGTATTGTAAATTTTATTTCGTTAAATATGTTTGATAAATCTTAGAGAATGTATGGGAAGTCTGAGTATGGAGCATCAAAGTGAACCGCAGGATAAGGATAAGAAGAACTGCTTCTTAGTTTTTGAACATGGCATCAATTATTGCATCCATTTTATCCAATCTTAACATATCGTCTAAAATATGAGTTTAGGCTTATTATTTATTAATTAGATCATGCAAAGAGAATATGTATCTTTGTAACGATTCAAAGAATTAATATGCTGAACAATGATCTTATATGAAATTGAGTTTTCTTTTGAAAATAAAACCGAGCCTCTATTTACTGTTGTTCCGCATTCCCATGTAACCCTTTGTTGATTTATCTCTCTGCTCTGTTCATTTCCTCCACTGTAATGCTATTTTGGTCTCAGCTTTATTTCGCAATCTTTACATCTCTGGTATTTTGTATTTCGCGTTTTCATTTCCTCTATCAGATTTTTTCTGTTGCATTTGTAACAGCTTACAACTAAGTATGTCTCAAATATTGATTGTGCCATTTATTTGTATAGTATACTTTCGACTACTAGTGGATGTCAAATGAAAGTTCTGAAAAATGTGCATCTTCAGAATCTGGGTATCTACACACGCGAAAGGTGCACTGGATTTTACTTGATTGATGTGGAGTAAGCACTCTACCCATATTAACTGATTTTGGTTAATTTTTGGGTAATTCTTTGTATCGGAATGTTATATGGATGCATACCTTGTTTGGGATGATATTTGAAAGAAATTTAAATGTCCTCATGATTGAATTTGTAATAATTTTTTTTCCTCCACATGCTTGCATATCAACTATCTCAACCTACCATTGGTCATCTACGTGACTTACATAACTTTTTTTGTAGGGAAATCTTTTTCTCGCTTCCTTGTGTAATCCCTTGATACTGACATTGTTGTTTTCACGTTAAATGCATACAATATTTATACCACCTATCTGAAAACTATCGAATTCAATACAAATTAACTTTGTGACATTATTTATGTTTTGAAAAAACAAAAAATCAATTTAATGGTCATTAATTGCCTCCATGGTCCTGCTGGTCCAGTAATTTATTTAATTTTTGCTGCTCTAGTATCCATACAAGAGATGGTGATACAGAAAAATATGACTGTCTGGCTTAGTCTGGATTTATCTTGTTTAGACCGGTTTGACTGGCCTAGTTCTATCACTAATTTCCTCCATAATGTGACTGGCACAGTATTGTTTTTAATTATGATGTTTTAGTTTTTTTCGACTCCGAACGAGGGGTGTTCCAAAGGAACATCGTATCCCTACACGAGATGTACAAAGCAGAAAAAAAAATATCAGTGGCATGGTGATTTTTAATTTTGATTGTCAAAGCACCTCCATGTCTTGCTGGCCTAGTATTTTTTTTCAACCTTTCATTTTTATTGTTCTTGTATCCTTACACGAGATGTAAAAATACAACATGTAAGTGGCCCAGCTATTTCAAATTCCTTACTACTGTCTCGCGTTTGGTTATTAGGCGGATGTTAGCCATTTGAGCGATCTCAGACCCACATGGGTCTCTTATTTTTATAAAGATCGATGTCATTAATTTATACATACGTTGTCACTCTTCTAATGGTTCATATATTTTACCATGGAACTTCGTCATTCTAAATAGCAAATTTCGATTACCCGTAGATTGTGCAAATGTCATTGTGATCACATTTCGCTAGAGTTTATACGAAAAGTATAACAAGCTATTGTTAGTAAACTGTATGATCGATCGAAATACTTTAGAAGAGTAAAATTTCACGCTTCTCTGTGTGTACATGTTCCAGATAACATTTCTTGTGATCAGATTGCAATATAGTAGATACAGCTGACTTGCCTACGGATTTTTGAAATGACTTTAAAGGTTGAAAAATAAGACAGAAGTAGTGTATAATGAAAAAAAGAAATAACAGTAGAAGGGGAATAGTAATATAGGGATTGGTATGTCAACATCATAATTCAAAAGTTGCTTTTCTTTCCCATACACATATATAGACCTAACACATGTTTCGGAAACAAAATTCCTACATTAAAATCTCTCAGAGTGAATATTTACGTGCAGTATTCTTCTATTTCGCTATTTTTTTTTTTTTTAATCGATTACCTTGAATACCCAAGTTGAGAGAAATTTAAAACGAAAGTAATAACAGTGTGTATCTTGCACCAATTGCATAGTAGGGTCTACAGTACTTATGTACATTAATTTTTTCATAAGTAATGTGCGTAATATAGGTACATTATGTATTAAATCAAAGTGGGTTTAATTTTGTGTCATTTCTCCATTACATATACAATAGAATCAGCTAAAGTTTTATTAATTTTAAAACATAAATTATCAGATATATCAAATGATATCAAGATCATACCATTAATATAGTTATTTTTCTTGAATTATTAACTAAATTAAGATAGAAACATACATTATTAACAATTATACATCAATCATTTCCTGTACTTTTTCATTGTAATTATTCTTGTCCTAGGACACAATTTCTAGTGCCTAGTGCAACAAAATGCACATCAATCGATTAATTTCAGTATGCCCTTGTATTGTTTGACTCTTAATAGTATATATATATATATATATATATATATATATATATATATATCATATTTGCAAAAAGTTAAATACTTCAACCTCTGACGTTATACTAGCGATCACCTTAATTGAAATTTGAAGAGAACAAAAAAGTTTTAAAAAACTCAACTGAAATAAAATGTTATGTAAACTTTAACAATAGCATTTACCACAGTTCAAGAACTGTACAGCCAACATAATTCCAAGCATGTTGTATACAAAAATTAAAAATTAAATATTCAGTTAATTCACATGTGACGACTATAATTTCCAAAAATAAAAAAGGAAAAACAAAATTTTTAAAAAAATTACAAAAATATTAATAATAAAGAGCACCAACAGGTAATCTTTGTTGTGATTGTATTTTAGGGACCTTGAAATAGTAGCTGTGATTGTATTTTAGGGACCTTGAAATAGTAGCTGTGATTGTATTTTAGGGACCTTGAAATAGTAGCTGTGATTGTATTTTAGTGACCTTGAAATAGTAGCTGTGATTGTATTTTAGGTAACTTGAAAAAGTAGCTGTGATTGTATTTTAGGGACATTGAAATAGTAGCTGTGATTGTATTTTAGGGACATTGAAATAGTAGCTGTGATTGTATTTTAGGGACCTTGAAATAGTAGCTGTGATTGTATTTTAGGGACCTTGAAATAGTAGCTGTGATTGTATTTTAGGGACCTTGAAATAGTAGCTGTGATTGTATTTTAGGAAACTTGAAATAGTAGCTGTGATTGTATTTTAGGGACATTGAAATAGTAGCTGTGATTGTATTTTAGGTAACTTGAAAAAGTAGCTGTGATTGTATTTTAGGGACCTTGAAATAGTAGCTGTGATTGTATTTTAGGGACCTTGAAATAGTAGCTGTGATTGTATTTTAGGGACCTTGAAATAGTAGCTGTGATTGTATTTTAGGAAACTTGAAAAAGTAGCTGTGATTGTATTTTAGGGACATTGAAATAGTAGCTGTGATTGTATTTTAGGGACCTTGAAATAGTAGCTGTGATTGTATTTTAGGGACCTTGAAATAGTAGCTGTGATTGTATTTTAGGGACCTTGAAATAGTAGCTGTGATTGTATTTTAGGGACATTGAAATAGTAGCTGTGATTGTATTTTAGGGACCTTGAAATAGTAGCTGTGATTGTATTTTAGGGACCTTGAAATAGTAGCTGTGATTGTATTTTAGGGACCTTGAAATAGTAGCTGTGATTGTATTTTAGGAAACTTGAAATAGTAGCTGTGATTGTATTTTAGGGACCTTGAAATAGTAGCTGTGATTGTATTTTAGGGACCTTGAAATAGTAGCTGTGATTGTATTTTAGGGACCTTGAAATAGTAGCTGTGATTGTATTTTAGGGACCTTGAAATAGTAGCTACTTATGAAAAATGGTTTCTTCAACATAAGTGCTCTTTTCGAGCAGGTCTGACTGTATTGCGAGTTAAGGGGATACAAATATATCACCTTTTTAATGAAAATCCCTTTACTCAAAACTATAATAACTATTTCCAATTATGTAATTTATATGACACCTAAATATAGCACTTTATGCTACCAACATGTCAGAAACTTTTATGAATGGTGATGTATCAGTACAAATAACCAGGCATAACTGAACATGAAACACAGCTATCATCATGCTGTGGAAGCCGCTGTAGGTCAGATGGTAGAACATCGGACTCGTAATCCAAGGGTCGCGGGTTCAATACCCACCCAGGCCAGCCCAGGTCGGCTGCCTCAGTGTCCTTGGAAATGGCACTTAACTCCCCGTTCCTCGGCATGATATAACCAATAATTTGTAAAAGCTTCCGTAAAAAAACAAAAAACAATTTGATTTTATCTAGCTGACTAAGGTTACTTAACATCAAATCGATGGGTTGGGTGCACCTGAAAAGAACAATCCTGTCAGCTAATAATCTTTTCATTCATAAAAATGAAGAATATAAATCAGTATTTGTAGTTTTAAAAAGAATTACCTCATGCATTCCAGTTTTTCTGCCTTCTTGACCTTTGAAGATAACTTGCTATGGTCTGGTACACTTTCGCAGCACTGTGTTTTCACTCTCAAACTTCAGTTCTCAGTTCTTCTTCGTTGCCAAGCAAAAGATAAGAGAGTTCTTATGAGGAACAAAGAGATTCAATTTAGATTTCTAATATATTTGACCCGATCTCTTTGAAGCCACAATGGCAACCACGGAGCCCAGTCCGATTCACAATTTAAGATTCTCAAAGGGATGGACCTGTGATTGATATTTTTCCGTTTCACCAGCTTTCGCTTGAAAAGATGAAATCGCATTAATGGAAGCCAATGCAAAATATCACTCGTCCTTTTGGAAGATCGGTCGTAGTTTATGTGTTAAACTGCTCAATGTTGTCAACTCGAATAAATAAGCTGATCCAGGGGTACACATACGAGTGGAGCCTTCATTTATATACATATTGACACACCGTGTTTCCTTATCATTCAGTCCCTATGTAAACGTAGATACACTTTAGATACACTGGTAGAAAGTCCATTCATTACGCTGAAAGAAAATCAAACAGTTCCAAAAACATATTTGCATTGGGAATATGCTATCAAAGTACACTTTTCCTCTACGTTTATCTTTTCCTCCTGTGACAAATCCTGGCTGGGTTGTACAAAAAAATGCATAGCTCGGAAGACCTAGATCAAACGTGAACCATCAAAAGAATCAGGTACAAACTGAAATAAGTATCTTCCAGTCAAAGAATAGAGTTGAATATAAATTGTACAGGTCAGTCTGCACTTGCTTCTTTTAAAATTTGACTTTAATCACGCAACAACCAGGTGGAGTAGTTACCTATCAAAACGTTTATTCATCGAGTACACATGCATTACTACACTGGAGGAACTCGGATGATTCGATATTGGTCTGAATCTAACGCAATAACAAATGTCCCATTGTTCTATCTATATTTGATATCGACACCAAAGCCAGTGTCGAGAAAAATGAGACGGTTAACATTATGAAGGGATTGCCATTGTGTCTAGTCTTTCACAGAGAGAGAGAGAGAGAGAGAGAGAGAGAGAGAGAGAGAGAGAGAGAGAGAGAGAGAGAGAGAGAGAGAGAGAGAGAGAGAATGATGTTGACGATAATGATGGAACATGAATCGACGAGTCTGTCTTTTATTTACGTTTATGAACGAATTTGAACTTATGTAAATATAACTGAGTAATATACCATATGTTCACGTTAGTCATTTTTTATTATTATTGTTTAATTATTAGATAGCTATGTGTACATCTACCTACCTATTTATCAACCCACCCATCTATATATATAACTGACTATCTGCATACTAGCGAATTATGTTCTCACTGAACAGCATACATGAGGCTGAGGTGACCAGCGAATGTATAACTAATATACATTATCTAGGTACTGATTGTACCTCGCGTTACCGAAGATGAAAAATTGTTTTTAACAAATATATATTTTGGTCGCTATTCTTATCGTTATGTTCTAGTTTTAGTATTGCAATTATGTGATTCTTTTTAATAATTTCACTGGTAATGACATCTATCAATTAATGTCCCAGAAAACACATTTTATTTACCAAAACATTTTCCGCTACACTGTAGACTGCACAATTGAAAAAACAAATATATATATATATATATATATATATATATATATATATATATATATATATATATATATATATATATATATATGCCAATGTGCAACATAGTATGTCTGCCAATAATTATTATTTTATCTGAGAGTAACTATTCTTGGCTGGCTTTGTGTATATAGCATCACTGAGTGTTTATTATGTGTGACAGATTACTAGTCACTTTACGTCCCATAATACATTACATTTTAACGAATTCTTTATTTATTTATTTTATTTTTTTGCACATTACGTTATATATATATATTTGTAAGTCTTTTCATTCCGTACCTGTATATTAAATGAATATAGCTAATCACCAATCACCACATTTGTACAAATTGTTTCAATGTTGCAATGTAAAGTTAGACCATTCTGTTTAGGTACATAGATTGCGATGTTTTTTTTTTTTTTTTTTTTTTTTTTAATTAATCTTACTGGTAAGTGCACTGAACACGAGATCTTACTTGTTTGATCACCGCTTAAAACAACGAAATAATGTTATACTCCTATAAAATACAACGGGTTTATTTCAGTACAGTTTAATTATTGAACAATTGCGCAACCCTATTTTTAAATTTATGACCTAGCCGCTCTTGTTTTAATCTTAGAGATAGATCTACGATCATTTAACTATTTCAAGGGCGAGTGACCAGAGACAAGTTGTGATTAAACTTTAAGCACAATGCACAAATGTATATTACGTTTGCATGATAGTGATCATTAACATCTGGATATAATGAGTAGCCAATTGCGTTTCGTAACCATGAACGTATATTTTGTGTTAGGTTCACACATTGTTTCGATATCGATAAAAGAACCCGTATCTAAAGATTGTCAACGATAGTAAGTACTGCGTGACTGCCAGATTGCTGGATTATACAAGGTACTGTACCTTCTCAGAAGCTTAAAAATTTGAAAATATACCATATATCGAAAAGTAACTTATAAAATGCAAAATACATCGAAAAGTGAAAACAACTCAGTCAAAGGTCTGGTGTTTCAAGTCAGCGATAAATGAAATATGTACTCTTGAATGAGCAAGATCTAAAGTTGGAAACACTTAAAAAGAGGACAACTTATACAGTAAAACGTCGATTACCTCTATGCCGATTATCCGGATTATTTGCTCGTACTACTACCCTGTCTCTAGAAGTATTTACTTATTACAATGTACATGTATCTATAAACGAAAGTAATTTGCCGATCACGACCACAAAATAGAAGAGAGTAAATACACAAAGATAATCAAATATAATCTAATACAACTGGAGGGGCGGGGGAAGGGTCAGATACAAAAGAGAGGTACTTTATTCTTACACCCGATTCTCGCTAAGTGAGTGGTGATATGACTATATGTAATTTGTCATACAGAAATACCAAGTTAATTAAACATGATTAAAGATTCTTCAGGGTCCCAAAGTCATTTTGTAGTTTAATCATAAGTAATTAACTGTCAATAGTGAATTAACGGGTGATAAAAGTTAATCACCGTTCGGCACAGCTATGAATAGAATCCATGTCAGCCAAGTTTACCCTAATAAAAGCTCTTGGAAACTTGTGTTCAAAAGACCGCACATATAATCACCGTCCGTCACACTTACGTTACCATTCCATCATGAATAGAGCATATTTTTTGTTGTTTATTATACTTTATCTACCTTTAAACGTGTGATATGTATACAAAGTATTATTATTTACTTAATTACCGCTACATATACAATCTAACATACGATTATTAGACCCATTTAATCCAGATACTACCATTCACAACCGATTATCTGAACGAAATCTATGCCCATGATGGATAGGGATAAGCTATATTTTACTGTTGTTTCAAAATGAATTTTTGATAATAAATTTAATACAACTCAATTGCTACGGAAGAAAAAAATCATGACCAGGGACTCACGCAAACACAACATAGTTCTCAGTTAATGATATGTTCTTAAAAGAAAAAAAAAAAACAGCAAAAAAAAAAAACCAAAAAAAACATGACAACTTTATGAGAGGTTTCTAGAATAACCTTTTTCGAACCTAAGTGTGTGAGTGTGTTTTCTTTTTACTAAAGCAATTGTTATATTCTATTTACTATGCATAAAAATATCCCCCAACAAAAAACAAAAACAAACAAAAAAAAAATATATGTGTGTGTGTGTATATATATATATATATATATATATATATATATATATATATATATATATATATATATATATATATATATATATAATGTATGTTTTGTATCCGGAATTAGACCCTTAAAATTACAGAGAAACCAGATAATCCAAAGGCAGTAGAATCGGATGACTGAGGCAATATGGGAAACCACGCATTTTTGCATGCATGAATTATTTTACAAAAGTATCCCGAGCTCTCCGAAAAATACATTGCTTCTTTAGATATGGAGAAATGGTCGACTTGTGCTTTCCTGCTACTCACTTTGTATAATGGAGATGAACTTGTAAGTTATTTTGAACTTGTTTCCTTCTCTTTAACAAATAAATTACGATCTAGAGCCATACAATATGTTTAAATTAAAGTAAACTAAAATATTTAAGAACAAGACCGGGTATTCCTTGCTGAGAAAGGGGACTTTTTATTTCTTAAATTTATATTTTCCAATTATGTCCACACCTGCTATATGACTCATCATGTGCAATTTAATTGTCTGGGGTCAATATTTGTTGTGGATGAAATATGAATTTACATTTTCAACGGCATTTTAAATTCGAATGGAAGCAAATGATATCTTCCATCGTCTAGGTTAATGTTTTATGAAATAATTGTACAGGCAGTAACGAAATTATCATTATTCGTTTCGGGTTAAATCAGGTGAGAAAGGTTTTTGACAATAATCAGAATTAAAAAACACACACACACACAGACACACCACAACGACCACCGACACCACCAACAACAATGACAACAACATAAACAAAAACAGAGTTAGCAACGTTCAAAAGGCAAAAACACAAGGTCACGATATAATGTCGTTTTGCGAATGTCTTGGACAAATTACACTTTCGCATTTGGTAGAGGGCATTGTCCTAGAAATTGCACCATGACTTGTAGAATTTCGTAGTTATTTGTTTTGTTCTACTAACTATAATTTCAAGTTTTGTTTAGATGGTCAAGTTCTAAAGTTGGTATGACATGACTTTGAAAAAATATTTAGGAAGATGGGCTACAAGTGTAAGAACATAAATACAATTCCCTGGTTTTTAGTGCATTATTGTGCCGTGACAATGATAGGGCCTACATTGTGAAAAGAACTTTTTTTCTTCACAAATACAATATTGAGTGGTATAAATATAAGCTGACTTTTTTCACTCCTGAGGCTTTCTATCTATTGGTATTTATGATTAATTGTGTTCGAACTTTACCATTAAATGATGGAAAGCAAAGATTACTGTAAAAAAAAGTATGTCTTTAAGGCATGGAAAATAGCTTGTGACATAAACAAACAAATTATGCATCGCAAACAGTAGATAGAGGGTTCATTTTCTGCCCCAGTTGCACATTTATTAAAACAAATTGATAGTAGAGTGTTTTTAAAATGGATTTCTCAACCACATAAGGATCGGATTTCTAGCCCACTTGTAAATTAATGAAAAATAGATAGTAACGTGTTTAGAAAGTGGGTTTCTCAACCGCAAGACGATCGAATTTATATTCCCACTTCCGTGCTACTGCGTGACAGAAAAAAATAATAAATTGAACTTTTTTGTCCAAAAAAATAAAATGCAAAAATTAATGAAATATTTTTGTCAAAATAAATAATAACACAAAGCTATATTGCGATAGATCAAACAGTTATCATAGAGGTGATATAAAATATTGAATGAGTTTAAAATCAGAGCACCAACCTCCTTATCAATAGATAGCGTGTTTTGTTTACAGGTTTGGATGGTATAAAACTGTCGTCAAAGCTAGTTGTGTTACAAAATAACATTCAATAAAATACAAATGTTTGATTTGTCGATTTCAAGCATAAAAGGGATATCCTGCAACGTTTGAGAAAAAATGAAGATTTACATATCACATTTAATGGTGTTCAGACCGAGATAAGTATCATCAATTCCAATAGCATGATTTTTTAAAACAGTACGGTTTGAAAAAGAAATACATTACGTATTTGATGTGATTAAATATACAAATTTGTATTCGGCTAAATTTATGGTAGAATTCGAAGATCTCATGACTTTTACAAGGTCAACCTACAACAGCTCAGCAAATTCAAAGACAGAATTCATAAAAAAATAAAGTTCGAATAAAAAAAACCACTGTGACTCAGTGTATGATATAGCTATTTTTGAATCAATCATAGGAATGGCAAAATTCGGCATAAATCTAAAATCAGCCGTGCTTGAAAGAATTAAAGAAACACTGAACGATTGCTGAAAATTAAAGTTCAGGTTATCGATGGATACCAAGTTAGCTTGTTGATAACACCTAATAATCAACTAATAAAGCGTAAAAAATTCTCTGGATGTTATTAAGCTGTTTATAATGGCTCAGAAAGAAAATCCTTTAAGACATGTTTGCTACTATTCTGAAAGCACAGTTCCTTTCACCAACATCAATCAAATGTGGGAGCAAATTAAACGGAATGCAGATGCCACAAGCTAAGAGACCGAAGCCCGGAAGCCCAGAATATAAGGAAATGTACCGGACGATAGTACCGGGAAAACTATCACATTTATTTAAGTAATGATCTATATATATATATATATATATATATATATATATATATATATATATATATATATATATATATATATATATATATACTTTTAAAAAATACTAATAATAATAATATACAGTACCACGGAAACAGGTAAGAAAGCAGTCATGCACTCATCAATATAAATGTATTTGAAGCAATAACTAAATAACTGGTAAATATCATTGGAACAAAAAGCCCATGTAAAATAAACTAAATATAATACAAAAACACTTAAACATAAACAAAGAATTATCAAAAGCTGGACTGACCTTTTGGGCAAAGGTAACTTGTGATTTAAAACTTGAATTAAGGAAAAAGGAAGGAAACCCGCCCTACAGAGAATATCTGAAGGGAGGGGAGTACTTATCTGGAAACCTTAAACAATTAATAACTTGGATTTTTAGGACTATTAGAAATAGAAGAACCTCATATAAAATTATTTTAAAAATAAAAAATTAAAGCCTTTTTGTATTTAAAATTTTATGAGGGGTCGCCTCTTATGCTCTAACCAGCCATATATGCTGGGAAGGACTGAGAGGTGTCCGCAAATAAAAAAAAAAATTAAACGGAGTAAAAGGGAAATACAATCAATTGAAACAATAACGCACACTGAATGTCAATAGAGATGGATCCAATTGAACCAAACAAGAAAATAAACATATAAAAAGTATGGATAATTCTATTCAGTTATTTGGCAACAGATACAATTGGAACTCCTAAATTGAAAATTGGGGAAACAGTCAGAATTTCAAAATATAAAACATATATTTGCAAAATGATACCATCCTAAATGTACCCAGGAAATATTAAATATCAGGCAATTAATATTAGGTAATCTGGGTATTTACGAACTGGAAGGCTTAATGGAGAGGATACTGAGAGTATGTTTTTTTTGCAAACAAGAGTTATCTCTGTACGACAAACAAGATGACATATACAAAGTTGAAAGATTTTGAAGACCATAAGAATGAAAGGTAAAAGTATGTACTTGTAAAATGGAAAGGATATGATGAATCATTTAACAGTTGGGAGATAGCAGAACACATTATTCCACTGAAATAAATGATGTGTCAAAGAAACACCTCGTTGTCCTTTCAGGATTAGAATTATTACGCAGCAGCATACTCGCCTACAGAGACGTTCTGCCAATAAATGGATTCAAAACTAACAGAACTAACAAGTACATTACCTTACCCTCGTCCTGCGACTCAGTTTAATGCATTAAATTGGTTAAGTCACCTTATTCAAGTTAACATATCCAATAAATGTAAGGAGATACAAATTTACTCTACTGAAGGTCAACTTTGTTTCATACCTACCATTAAACATGTTTGATAACTACACTCTTAACTTTGACTGTGGTGACTCTATGAAAAGATAAAGATCACAGTGTAACATGAAATGTTGGTAGAATCAGCTAAACTGGGCAGCGTGTATGACAACATCTGGTTGTGCGATTTCTTCAATGCATTTGAAAGACAAAAAGACACAAGAGTTAGTGAAAGCAGTATATACGTTTAATGTTTATTTACAGATGCAAACACTGCTGTTTATCTGTAAAATACCTTTACCTGATGATGAAGCATTCACATAAAAAAGTGTAACAGGATGAAGCCGGGTTGGGATTGGATTTAGCGAAGAGACTGAAAGCAATTCCGTAAATAAGATGTGTATAATGTAATTGAACGATGAATGAATCTGACACCATACTCGTGCACATAATAAAGTCCAACAATGGATTTAACAGAATGATGCGCACCGAGTACAACAACTGATATAAGAAAGTGACATCATTCCTAAATGGAACAGAACATGTAACTTCAATGCGTAATCAAACGAGAATCAACGTATGGACCTTAAAAATAAATATGATTGATATATGGATCTATCACCATGGAAGCTCGATGTATAAAATGTATACAGATATGAACAATGATAGATTCTATCACCAAGGATGATAAAAGTATAGGATTTGTACAAAAATATGAATAATGAATGTTTCATCCACAAGTAAGATATATATATTATTGATTTTTTCACTAATATAGCGATATTGAATGATTGATTTCACTTGTATAGTGATATTGAATAATATCGATTCAAAAATGGCACATATGTATCTCGTGGCGTCCAGTTGACGATCACGGTGTATTTCCTGTTCCACGACTCTCTTCGAATAGTCAAGAAGCCACCACGCATGACCCGCCCTTTCCAGTCTGCCGAAGGATCCCTCGAGAACCTACTTATTCCCTACAGAACCATTGGTTCCAAAGCTTTTGTCCCTCACTGCGAGTAAACCAATACCGTCCTCTGAGCCAATGTCACCATCGACAGCAGCACACAGGTTGCAGGAAACATCACAGAGTTCTACGACTCCCCGTCACAAACAGTTCAAAATCAAAATATAGTAGTTCATGAGATACGGTCAAGTATGAATACAGTAATATACATTAAGCATTCGTGCACATGAATTGGCTTCGTTACACATTAAATCATTTCATCATTATAATAACCACTGAATTATAATAACTCGAACATTACTCATCCTTTAATGCATCCAACGTATAATTGAATTCGATTCCTCTGTTCAGTTATAAAAAGGCTAACTTGAAACAGACCAGAGTCTATCTGATAGCATGACCTTATGTGACATAGGTCTGACTCTCCGTAAAAGTTAGAATAAATTATGAAACATCCAATATATAAAACAATTCTATCACATAAAACGGATAGCAAGAAAGAATGAAATTTTATATTTCACTTAGCTCAACAGCTCGACAGCTGAAGATTGTTCCCGTAAAGTGGACAGCTTCCTGACAAAACTCGTTGTATTGTGATAAGACAACGAGAATTTACTCATTAAGTACACAGAGAACTCGAGATAATGGGGTTTCTCACTGAAGGCACTTTGCGCCTGCAAGCAAAGGGTAAACCGAACTCGGTATTTTGAAACGGCTAAGGCTAAAAAGAAACCTCCCTCGGGCAACGCTGTACGCGGCAACGAAACCCGAGTACATTTTCGTTCATATATAATGCATAAGCATTTTACTACACACAATTCCGTGACATGAAGCAGTTTAATTTAATCTGCAACAGTTTTTTAATTCCACCACATCATGACCGGTGATACAGCAAGGAAAAAACAAATACTTCATACGCAATGAGTCAGAAGAACTTAAAACTGTACACCAAAGTATTGGGGAGCCTACAACTGCTGAGATGTTAGATGTTGTAAACGTAAATATAACTATGGATATGGTACTGTTGAATACTGGAAAACATTGTCAGCTGATGAAACAAATTCTATTATAGATAAGGAAGAGCCATCACGTTGGGTATACGTCTTCCTTCAAGATAGTAACGGTCTGATGGATGAAAGTACTGCAAAATTAAATCAAAGGACTAGATCAATATTAGGATTGCAAGGTTTCGACACAGATGAAAACATCATGCTAAAATTCCAACAGTACATATAAGACACAAAAGTTAAAATGTAATTTTTTGTTCGTGATAACGGTATAGTTTTGTTACCTAGGGACATCGTAATGAAAGTGGGTAGTCTCATAAGTTACAATAACAATTTACAAACCTCCAGTGACTCGTTTAAACTGAGGTTAAACTTTAACATCAGTACCGATGTAGTAAGGAAAGTATCCCAAAGGCTGATAAGAAGTATGTGACAGTACGACAAGAACTTGTAGAACCAAAAAAAAAAAAAAAAAAAAAAAAGAAGTTATATAGAGAAGGACTATAACGATGATGATGTACATACTGTTAGTTCTATAAATGCAATCCGTTCCTTTGACTTGACGTTCAAAGGACTTATGGCAATCACGAAGTGTGGACAAAGTCCAATTTAGAAGGACTATAACGATGATGATATACCTACTGTTAATTCTGCTAATGCAATCCGTTCCTTTGACGTTCAAAGGACTTATGGCAATCACGAAGTGTGGACAAAGTCCAATTTAGAAGCGGAAAAAAAAAAGAACATTGACCTAAAAATAATAAACAATCGTGTTGATCCTCGTGGTTGTGGGAGCGTCTATGGTTCACTTTTTACATAGGTTACCAACCTCTTACTCTTCTATATGCTTTGTTTACATCTTTTATCAAAAATGCAAATAGCAAACCTCTAATGCAAAAACAAGTAAAATAGCATGTTCAGCAAGGGAATAAACAATTTGACTAGCATTTCTAAACAACCAGCCTATCACACTACAAATAATTCCAGGAAATGTCCTGCTGCTTTCTGTGTCAACTAAAGATATAATCGACTAAATTGTTCAAGTCCTTTTAAATGTGGTCAAAAATGATTCGCCAGCAGTAGGTGAAGCAGGTGGTGTAGGAGTAGGTTGAGGCTTAACACCACCATTTCGACAACCTTTTACCAAATTTGCGATTGTCATAGCAATTACTGACTTAGTCGTTGGTATCGCTTTAGCTCTAGAAGTTTCCGCTTCCGCATTTTCTTTGAATAACAGTTTTAGTCTTTCTCCTGGAGGGAGTTAACGTCTTATCTTTTCTTTAATTTTTTTCCATGTTTAGCTTGTAAATATTTGATAATTTTTGTATATTTACAACTGGTTCTCAACGCATATTTTTATGTTTCTCTTGTTTATTTTGTAATATTTTACCGGCAAATCGGAGTCTATACACTTTATTAGGAGTAATCAGTAGAACAAACAAAAGACATCCTGCATTATACAATGGCAGATCAGGGTCTATGTTGCTTGCAGTTGAACTCGACTTATAAGCGAGTATATACGATATATGTATGCAGGTCTGTGAGCATCGATCACTGGTCTACAGCCAAAATGCTTCCGCAATAAATGTTGTCAAACTTTACTAATTCTGGGTCACTGAGAACGAAAATGATGCTTAAAATTGTTGATTAGCTCTAGTTTTAAAGATATTATACTGGGTAAGTATATACTACCCGTGATCTTGGGAATGGCGGAAGATAAGTGAGTTATAAAGGGAAGGGATCTCAATTTAAACCAGAAATGACTAAAATAGATCATTGACTGGATCTATGTATAAATCTATGACTGGACAGTGCTTGCTTTTTAGGCAAAACAATGAATGATGCAATCTGAAGCTGGTATTGATATGAATTGCATCATGTTATTCCTAGAAGTCATGGATGATGCAATCATAACTAAGCTTACATCACTCTGCTGAAGAAATTGCCCTATATCAGCTCTACAAATCATACAGTGTCGTGCTCTCTTATTTGTCAGTGTTTGATTTTGCAAAGGGACACATTTCTGTTTAGCCAAAGTGAGCAGATATGCCTCGTACTTGTGTGAACAATGCAGATAACTTCTGCTATGTTTGTGGTGAAATGACTTTTGCATCACAAAAACGCAGTATAACCACTATGGTTAAGAAAACCTATCACCTTTATTTTGGCTGCAAAATTGGAGATCAGGACAAGATGCGGGCCCCACACATATGCTGCAACACTTGTATAACAAATCTTCGCCAGTGGTTGAACAGGAAAAGGTAATCTATGCCTTTTGCAGTGCCAATGATTTGGAGAGAGCCAACAGATCATATCAGCAATTGTTATTTCTGCATAGTGCCTCCAGTTGGGAAAGGTGTGTCAAAGAAGAAAAATTGGACTGTGCATTATCCAAACATTCCATCAGCTATGCGCCCAGTACCCCACGGAGAAGGACTGCTGGTTCATGATGCACAAGAATCATTCTCACTTGAGTCAGACGAGGAAGAGGAAGAGGATGAAACTTCTACTCCTGAACCATCAATGTCACATGACCCATATTTTCTCCCATCCTCCTCCTCTGAACCACACCTCATAACACAAGGTGAACTGAATGACCTTGTCAGGCATTTGGAACTTCCCAAGAGTAAGGCAGAGCAGTTGGGCTCCAGACTACAGCAGTGGAATCTCCTGGCAGGTGATGTTAGGGTTTCCATGTTCCGTGACCGTCAAAATGATCTGGTCCCATTCTTCTTCATGGAAGGTGATCTTGTAGCCTGCAACAACATCGATGGTGTTATGGCAGCCCTCAACATCGTTCATGATCCAGATGAGTGGAGACTGTTCATTGATTCATCGAAGACGAGTCTTAAAGCTGTTTTGCTGCACGATGGCAGTGTTTTGCCATCAATTCCAGTTGATCATGCAGTCCATATGAAGGAAACCTATGAAAACATGAAACAACTTTTGAGGTGCATAAACTATGATCAACATCAGCGGCAGCTTTGTGGTGATTTCAAGGTTCTTGCTCTCTTGCTTGGTCTGCAGACTGGATACACAAAGTGCTGCTGTTTTCCCTGAGAATGGGATAGTCGTGAGAGAGATTCCCACTACATCAAGAGAGATTGGCCACTCCGACAGTCATTGGAGCCTTGGATGAAAAGTGTTCAGCATCCACCACTTGTTGAATCAAGGAAGATTTTGTTACCACCCTTGCACATCAAGCTGGGTCTGATGAAGAACTTTGTCAAGGCCATGGACAAAACATAAGCAGCTTTCAAGTACCTCATTGGAAAATTTCCAAGGTTAAGTGAAGTTAAGATGAAGGAACGTGTCTTTGCTGGTCCTCAGATTCGTGAACTTCTTCGAGATGATGCATTTCACCGTGCAATGCGTGGCAACGAAAAGAAATATTATGGTGTAAAGCAACCATAAACACATGAAAAGACCTAGGTTTACAATTTATGATTAAAACTCTACTATGTACACAATATACATAGACGTAAAATGTAAAAACTTAAATATCGTGGAAACAGTAGCCAATCAGTTGTTTTAATTGTCATATTTGAATTCAGCACATCAAAATCCATAATAAATAGCACATTTTATCTCTGAAGCAGACGACTTCGAAAAAATTGTAGACCAGTGTAATTAGATGCTTGTATACAATGCAACTGAATGACTGTTCGGAGTTCAATCATTTCAAAGTCGTGATTGAGAGATATATCAACTGCATGGTTATTCGTTTAGAATTTATTGTATATTGATAAATTTTTATCATACTGTAGTTTATGCCCACTTGTTAATGGAGGTCACATAGAGCATGCTATATTAGATACCAGTACATGTTATGTTTACACACTACAATGGTCAAAAACCTGCGGCACTGGAGGTTTCCATCTCATAATACAGCTTTCAAGTCTCAATAAAATGTTCGATTTAGATGCCGAATTCCGCTTTTTCTGAGTTTCTGGAGTTGCTCCCATGTTTCAGAAGAGATTCAATCGAACGAGCCAAAAAGCTACTAAAGATAGCGCAATCGTGGTAGAATGTTCACCATTAATATACAATGACAAAATGACCATGAAATGTAGAGTGCACAGAGTGGAATGCTTCATTCCTGACAAGCTCTTTAATAATTAAGATCTTCTAAATCTATACATGTGCCTGTAAAATGGATTTTTAGATATACAGACAGATGGTTTGACATTAATTAAACCTCTTTGCTCCATCTAAATATCTAGAGGCTTAAAAATATAAATCACTATTTTCGCACATCCGGGACCAGACGATGGATTAATCAATTTGAAATTTGGGGTCTAGGATCAAAACACAATACTTCTATAAGAACTATCTTTCACTGTTTGGAAAGAGTATATGTTCCGTAAAAATATAATATCTGATGTTAAATGTATCGATAAAGTACCATTTTATAACGATACTTGATGCATTCAACCTTTGGCCTTTTTTTAATTCAGGCAACAAAAGTCCCATATTTAAGTTCAAATAAATGCAATAATAATTTATTTTCAAACCTTTAGCGTTGGCTTTAATAATGCTGTCCATTTATTATAGCTTCGAGTTAAAAGGATCAATAACTCTTACCCAAACAGAGCGGAAAGTGCTATCCCTGGATTCTACAGGAGAATGTTTGATAACATTTATAAATACGAATAAATAATATTATCAAACAGGTTAGAAAATTTTAATTCGTACTCTCCGGAGATTCAAACCGTGTGTGTCTGTGTCTGTGTGTGTGTATGTGTGTGTATGTGTGTGTGTGTGCACTTAATTTGGAGGTCATATTAAAATTAAAATTGACAACGTTGTCGGCTTTTTTCATCCTTTATATTACACTTATTTTAAACTGCATCTTACAGCATCAACATTCAAAATGTTTGGCTCAATAACTATATACACAATTGCGCTAAATGAACTCGAGACATTGATGTTATGCGAAAAATATATCAAAGCTAATCACTGCAAAATCCCTCGGTCATCCAAGGAGAAACTCATAATTTTTCATAGTTACTTTGTCTCTTCTTCCAATTATACTTCAATATATCTTGTGATTCTTTTTCAATTCAAGGTGAAATAATTAGTAAAACTGAGATAAACTAGTTTTGAGACTTGTTTTGGGCTATGTAGTTACGAACTTACGAGAACAATTAAAACTTCAAAGAGGGGAAAGAGAAGAGGACGATAAGAGCTAAGAACGAGAATCGACTAACCTTCTGTAAATGGTCGAAGGTACAGTAATTAAACTGCATATAAATGAATGCTCCAATGCATATAAAGGATATCTTTCCACTCAATAAAATCAACCATATAGGTTTCGAAAAGAAAGGAGAAAGAATTGAGATTTCTAACTAGTTCATAGGGTTATCTAATCTGGTTACCAGATTTTGAAAAATTAACGTGACAGGATCTTATATCAATTTAAGATACGTGAAAGCAAAGCTACGAGTCTTTGATGTTGCATTGCCAGACATTTCCTGGATTTCCTTTGTTCATTATGCAAAACTAGATTTAATATCTATATCTTAAATGAGATGGAGAGACAAGATATTAGCTTCCTTTTGCTACCATAGTATGCGACAATATCCCACTAGGTACAATGAACATGAAAGTGCTTCATAAAGCCAATAAATGAATTAAAAAAATGTTTAATTTCTGACAATGATTTATTATATGTTCAAAGGTCTCCAAATTAAGTGGTCTAACATAGATAGACATACATACATACATACATACATACATACATACATACATACATACATACATACATACACATACATACATACATACATACATACATACATACATACAAGCAGACAGATAGATAGTCAGACTTGTGTTGTATGCACATTTGTGTAAGCACTCTTAATCTGATCATTGACGTCTTAGAGCTTAAATAACTAATTACTTCAATATATGTGTGTGTGTGTGTGTGTGTGCGCGCATCTTATAATATCCATGATATGTACCTAAGTTTACATTATCCCTGGAAAATTGCGAGACTAGTTTCGCTCACAAGATTCTATGTTAGAATGCATCCAGCTGTGAACCAAAAAGGGCAATAACTCTGACAACAAAAATGAGGGTGCACAGTTGTTTCTTTCTTTCATGTTTTTTTTGTTGTTTTTCTTGTTGTTGTTGTTTTTTTTGTTTTTGTTTTTTTAATTTTCAATATGCCGTTCTTTGGACGATTGCAGTGCCATGTGCCAACTTAACAATAATCCATATAAAAAAAAACTGCTACAGTACATGCTTTCACAAGAGTCTGTCGTACAGTGCATCCAGTTATAAAAGTCAAAAAGAGGAATAACTCTTACTGTAATTACGAGATGACAGTGATTTCTCATCGTGTGCATATTCGGATAATGGCCATAATATGTACAACGTCTCACGGTAGTCCACGCAAAACAGCGAGGCTAGTTGCGCTAACTAGATTGTGTGATGGAAGGATGTAAGGACAAAAATAATCCCACATACCCCGCCTCGTAGGGTATAATAACTGATTCAAATCCAAAGGTCGATAGAGTACGGAACAAGTCAAAAAACATCCATCACTGATCTATTTGTTATCGTATACCCAAGATAAGGTCTATGTTCGACGGGTTGTGAAATTTTATGGGAAAAATAGTAATTTTGTACGCGCTTTTATTTCAAGTCGGAAATATATTGATACAAACCAACAAAGAATAGCTGGTATAATGTTGCCGATAAATATGACTATAATCAAGGTGTGGCGATCATATTTATTCTAAGACATACATCCTGGGGCAAACAGAACACTGTATTACACAATAAAGAATTCTTTAAATATATCTACATATACACATGTATTCACCTATATCTGTCCACCTAGGACATACCATTGTTATACAAGGGGAAGAACTGCATTATAATCTTATCTCTGTATCCGCGTTTTTCCGCACGCATAATTATGAATATGAGCTGTATTCCTATAGATCACTACTTGCTTCAACTGGCACGAATGCTTTATATTAATTTATATCGATGGACCTGGACAATTAAATTTATTTTAGCTATAAGATTTTTTAATTAGGATCTTTAAGTACGAAAATAATCAGATGAATCAGTCAAGGAAAAGGAAGGAATGGTACTATATTTGGTACGAATGTGGCATTTCAAACGTTTTACTTCTTTTAAGACATCCTCGTATTCCATTTTCGCACAATAAGTTTGACCTGCTAAAGGCTATAATACAATTTTTATTTACAGATCAAAACGGTTGTTTTTTTAAAAAAAATGTAATTGCTAATTTGTTCATTAAAGTAAGCATCGTGTCAATAAATGAAAGGATATACTTAATGGAACAAACGGCAAAACTGGTTGGATTCAGAGTTACAGAGACGAACGCTTTATACATGATAACATGCCTGAATGAACTGGTATTAATGTGCAGAAAACAAGTGCATGCTAGCTTAGTTTTTGGTCGCATAAAACCATAAACTTCAAACTTTTTGTTTATCGCATGAATTTATGCTTCATATTTTGACCAAGCTTTTGAAACTCAAAGTTTTATTTAGAGATAAGGCATCGACAGAACGATAGAGATGCTTTCAATTTCACGTTTTTATGGTACTTCTATCTACTTGTACATTACAAGACAAAATTTTAGAACTGTAAAATGGTCGAATACTAGTATATAAAACCAAACCAGAGCATGGGGAAACAAATTGAAACAACAACAATGAAACACGTATTTTGAGCTCCAGATGGCACTGTGAGCGTTGACTAATGTAAATTAAATTTAATATAATAATATAACATAGCATGCCAATTCACATCTGCAAGGTAAAAGAGTAAAATTCATATTAGTCAGGAAGAATATTGTAAGATAATTTTTGTTGTATATTAGCCTAATGCCATTCTGACGGAATGCACATTATGACGTCATAATCTCACGAAGGTCAACACGTGCTTATGCTTAAGGAATGGGATCAACATGCAACCGTTTGATGTAAACAATCAGCACGTGCGCAGATTTGACTGTGTTCTCACCAGACTCTTGGGGATTCCCTGTGCAGATGGGCTGGATGAGACTATTCAGAGACGAATAGGAATACCGTTGATCCTTTAAAATCTGTGTCAAACTGAGATAGAACAATTGATTCGATTTGAGAATTGTGAAAAGGAAGAAAGAAAATCTTTGAACAGGTTGCATACTTATTTCTGAGGCCACCGATTTGACGTTAGGGGCATTACTTATGTGTTTTTCACCAACTGTTGCTGACAAAAGTACTTAAAAATAATGAGTACAAAATTATAAAGTTTTTGTTGATATAAAAGCAAATTCTATACAAATACTTGTAAAACAACCACTTACTTTAAAATAGTTAATGGTCTGCTGAAACGAAAGATAATTACAACTCAAAGTCTCCTAATTTCTGTTGAAAACGAGCAGCAGTATTCAAGATTGTATACAAAAAGTAATTTACATATGATGGTGGAGTTTTTCGGACTATTCTTCGCTTTGTCGAACCATTCCCATCTAAACTTATAACTTTGTAGAAACTGGAAGTTTTATCTTTCTCTGGTTCCAAATATAATTCATTTATTGCTAAATGAATTATTCATTGTATAATTTTGTAATAAAGTGCGAAGAGCATGATCTTAAATAAAATAGGTCAAAGATTTATGGAAGAAGCAGAATAAATCCAAGACGTATTTTATCTCGTATGGTCGGTGTCGTTAGTTGCGAGGCAACAGTAAGTCAATAGTAGAAGTAATGGCAAGACTTGCAGTTTGGTCACAATATTTAATATACATTAAAGGTGATGTGAGGTCAAAAATTAAATATTTGTCCGCGATAAATCATAACAACGGCCTTTGAAGGAGAGGGGGCGAAAATTTGCACTTTAAATACCCAAGACTGTAGGAGATAGTTCAACTGTAAATCGTATTTGTCTGGGTACCTAGAATTCTAAATGAAAAAAGACACAATATTTGAAAATACTGTATTTACATTTCATATCACATTCAAAATAAGATTGCTAGATGCTTTTGACAATACAAAATCCTGCCTTTTCAATACTGAAAAGGTACACTACAAGCACAGTTCTTATCTTGAACAAGTTATCATTGTTGTCCTAAATTTACACCCGACAAAAGAAGCAAAGTATTAGACCAACATAATTAAACCAATTTGTCCAGGCACAGAGTGTCTATCTTCTGTGTTATCAACCGTCAGGTAAACAGTGTATTTGACCAGAGGGTTAATTTCATAAACACTACAGTACACATTCAACACCGGCAAGAGCTACAATGCTGAGGTGATACCAGCTGTGACGTCCTAAAATGATTAATACGTCTACATATTGGGTCACACCCAATCCATTACTACCAAAAAAAAAGAGTTTCCGGTTGGTGAAACAAAAAACAAAAAAAAGGTTCGCTTGAACTCTATCCATAGTTCTGTGTTTTAACACGCGACATTGAAAACAGTAACATCAGAGTTATGTGAAACAATATATAGCAAATTAGCAAATCAATGGAATACCTAAAATTTCCATACAAGAATGAAAACAGCTGTTTAATCATTGCAAATGAAGGCAACTCGATTTTGATAAATACAAGAGATGACGTCAATGATAACAGTGATAATGATAAAGCAACTACATACTTTGCCTAAGATAAAGTCACTCATCCTTAGTTGCTTCTAGAAGTCTACCTTTTACTTACCTAAAGTACACTACTTCATGATAAAGGGAGTTGCTATCGTTGTTTTCTGCCCATTACCCCGTCCATCTGTCTGCCCTATTACTTGATTGATTTGTTACAACAAACAAGAAGACTTCATTTCAATCTTCTTTTAAGCTTCGTTTTAAGGAACCAAAATTTATTACTCGTACCATCGTATAACTATTGCGCTTCTTCGTTCTAGATGATGTTGTCATCGGAGTTTTGTAAGACAAACTGGCGAAGGACTTTCCTCGTTGTTTTAATGTGCCTTTTGCAATAAAACTTTGTCCAGTTCTCGCACAGGGGTGTTCACCAGATTTCTTTAACATCGTCTTTTTCAAAATAAGGCCCGATTACTTTATTTATTATTATTCAAACCTGCTTATTTCACTGTTATGCTTGTTGTTTTACGTGTAGCGGCTTAACTATTTAATTGTGTTTAAAGAGTCTGTCTCTGAAGTAACTTAACTGAAAAATATTGACTCATCGATTGTTTCTTCCTCACCAACTGATTTCCACAGCGTTCCAGATTCTTCACAGACAAAAATCAATAGTGTGCAATGAGAATGTTGTATTGCTATGATAAGAAGAAGAAGCAGAAGAAGAAGAAGAATAGTTATTGTTGTTGTTGTTGTTGTTGTTGTTGCTGTTTAATGTACAAAATTGTTTCTCTCTGAGATCAATTAAACACCTTCATATCATTAAGTTCGGGAATTCAGAATTCATTCATTTTCCTAAAGCTATGGTAGCATAATCCAAGGGAGACAATCTAGAATGTTATGGCTTATACTATCATCAATTGCCGGTCTTTATATACACTGGTTCATTAGAAGGGGTTTCTGGTTCTAAATAATGTTCTCCTTTCCGATAATGATAAACGATATCGATGTCAGATATGCATGTTAATATTTGCTGCTATCGAGGAGAATCAAGAGACTCTGTGTGTGTGTGTGTGTGTGTGTGTGTGTGTGTGTGTGCAAGAAATAACAAGTCGATGTCATGAAAGAACCCAGAGCACTTTACAGCATTGTAGGAGGGGAAAGAAATCGTGTCAAAATCTTTGAAGTAAATTAATCTAAGTTATCTCCGTGTTGTTCGATATTGCATACTCTCTATTGTGACCGATACAGTCTGCAGCAATTATAAATCCTTAGTTCTCACCCCTAATTCTGATCAAGTACATATTAGACGACACCTCTCAAGCAAAACATCACGCTGAATTAGAAAAGTATTCGCGTTTTACAACCCAACCCGGATCATATCCCATGGTCTGATGAGTTGCGCACGATATAGTTAGTACACGGATATATGCACGTACAGATTAGAGAATATCCATGATTTCTTCGAAGGGCTTGGCGAGTCAATCTGAACATACGTAATACAGTAACAGTGTACTTACTTCCTGCAATATTTTCTTTAGCAAACAACAACAACAAAAAACAAAGAAATTACTAACTTTTAACAGCTTCATTAATAATAACTTCTTGAAAACATGTTGATTATTCGTCACTGTGTCAAAAGTACAGAATTAGAGCGATATTTGTTTATGTTATTTCATTTGAATGGTAATTTCTATACTGAACAAATCAATAAATTACACTTATTGGTGTCAATCATGTTATAAGATTCATAAAAATGCATTTTGTATTTTATTTCCTACAATTAATAAAATCTATCTATATATTGCATTTGTTTGACTCCATTGAAAACATACAATGCAATTTTCCCCAATACAAGCCAAGCTATTTAATCATTTAGACAAAGGTAAAAGTTATACAATTATTTTTCTAATGTGAGAATAAAGGTGTCCCAGATATAGATGCAATTCGACTTGCGACTGATAACGAAGTCATCTTGGAAATACCATAATATCTAAGCTATGGTACATTTTCCTACCAGTGTCTGTGAAAGATTTCGTATATAACTGTGTCGTCAGGTAACGAAAAGATATATAATAAATGGATCTTCCACCCGAACCGTACTTGTTTGTTACTGTCTTTGCTTCTGTTTTGTTGAATCCTTACAAATAGCCATTTGTCACCTACGACTAAATTCCAACATATCATGGGAGGATCATGGTTAGAATGTGTCAAGCTGTACAATATATTGATAGCACACAAACAATTTAAACAAGTAAATGGATCTGTTAGAAATTACTGTCAAAAACTATAAAGTTTGGACCAAACATCTTTAAGATGAGAATTAAGCAGCCAAATCGATCAGATGATTTAGTTTATCCAGAGGATTGTAAATAGACGGTATTTTTTTAACTTAAAAAATAAAATGTAGGCAGTTGACAACTTATCGAAATTAATTGATATTCTCATGGGGAACTTTCTCGAACGTACTCGCCCATATTTTAAGCTTTTTACAATCAGATAACGAAGTTTGTTTAGTGTGACGCGAATATTCATCTTCCCAATTGAAGGGGATAAACAATTTTGACTGGGAATTTTTGCGGTTATGAAATAGTATTAAAAATATGTCTTTTTATTTTTAATTTCTTGGACAGTTAGCTGCACATTAGCATTGTACTTACTTTAATACCCTTTTTGAAGTTATTTTTTAAAAAAATTATTCAATATATCACGCTCAAGAAATTTGCAATGCTTTGAATTTGATTGACATCTGTTTTGAGCTGGTGTGTCTATCTTTTCAACTGAAGAATAACACTTATTTATCATTCACACTTAGAATTCTTTCCGATTTTGCCTGATTCTACGTAAGTTTTGTCGTCAAGAATCAAAATATGCCAGTGTATATGGAATTTAAATTTTGTTAAAGTCTTTTGAGATATTTCTGTTTTAAGCATCTTAAAGCTTGTGGTCACAGTTCCTGTTGCCTTACATTTTTAAAAATACAAATGCACAAAGAACTCTCGCGAAATCTATTAAGGACATAATTACTGACTGTTCATTAATCACCATCATCATCTTCTTTTTATTTTTATTTTTAGTATTATTATTATTATTATTATTATTATTAGTATTATTATTATTATTATTATTATTTGAATAAGTATTAACCGAAAAGATGGTGAGAAAGGCAAATAAAATGTAGCCACTAGTTGATCTGAAGTAGACATTCAACATCGACTCATCTGTTTGCACGTATTGATAGTTTTCGTCAATTCTTACATTGATAGTTACGCTACAATATCGCGACAAACAAGACAAGCTGAATAAATAAATAAATAAATAAATAAATAAATAAATAAATAAATAAATAGATGCATATAGTCCTGAAAATTATGATGCCCCAGTATCCTGTCGAATTATATGCAGTCACACCGGATATTTGCGAATCGGTCGTTGTCTCATATTATTATTGACGTATACATCATTTCTGCGTTAATATCGTAATTTAGCTTAAGCACAGTGCATTTCCAACCCATCTAAGAAATTGTGCACGATTGTTCTTCATTGGCTGCATGTGGGTTATTCTTGTTGCCCTTTGACGGTTCCAGTTCTTACTTTTAACTGTTTAAATTCAAATTCGCAGACACTTTCGCGGAATCCTTTTCTTTCACTACCTGCACATGTGTATCTCTTCACTGTAGTGTGGTAACACAATGGCTATTTTTGCACAAACGTTCTTTTTCGGTGGATTCTTGGAGCTATCTTTTTTCAACAAGTGTTTATTTTACCGTATATTCTTTCAAAATGCATTAAATTATAACTAGCATTGCTTAGTGTCAATTGCAAACCAATATTAAGTGACAATCGAAATATGGGTTCAGCGTCTGTTGCAGAATAAAATGCAAGCTTGCCAACATACAAAAATTCACGTATGAATGCAGAAATAAACAAAAATCGAAACTAAAATCCTTACAAATAAAATCACACTCATTAAAATCTGTTGTTTAATGATATTACACTCTGAAGTCTGTTGGACCGTTCTGTCGTGTTTCTACAGTACCCCAACCCCAACAATGTTCACAGTATCAATCCGCGCATGAAATGTGTTAACGAAAAAAAATCTCTTCATTTTGGTATGAGAACAGTCATTAATTTGACAAAATACACAATTTTGAAGTATTATATGCACAATCTAAATTTGTTAAAAAGTCGCGGTCCTAAAATTATTGTAAAATTTCGGAACTTCTTTTTATCGATGTAGTAATGCAGAAGTTAATCGCACTGACACATAATGGAGAAATAAATCCATGCAAATCAAAGGTTTTTACCTTAAAAGTATGTAATAAAAAGAAAATCTACGTTGGTTTTTTTGAGTAAATATATAAGGAAATATTTCACTCGTGAAGTGGAAACATTTTGTATTGTGACGAGTGCCTTCGCCACTCGTGACAATATAATGTTTTTTACTTCACTTGTGAAATATTTCCTTATATCTACTCAAAAAACCTAGATATCCTCTATAACCCTATATTTCAGTGTGCCGTTTACGTCCATTGTGCAAGGTTTAATTCTGAAAATGTATCTTATCAGTTTGCAATTGAATCGAACTGCGATGAAAAGCATATGCACTGTAATTTAAATGATGGATTAGAGTATAACTTAACTTCATGAACGGATTAACAAATCTTTGAAAAGATTTAGATTTTGAGGCAGTGTATCGATAAAGAGGATCAAAGTCTGACTAAAATACTACTGACAGCAAACTTCGAAATTATTCAAGAAGATAATTTCTAAACGAACGAAAAATACGATAAATTGACAATGATATATTTAAGTTGCCCATACGAGTAAAATTCACAAGCTCCACTAAAACAAACTTGGTATAATACATGCTAACTTTACAAATGATGTGATTTATGAGCACAACAGTCTCATGGAGTCACACGTTACCTCCATTCCCACTCTCGTGATCTTACAATACATTTTATATGGCGACTTTTGCAAGGCTGGAACGTCTTGATAATCTTTTGTCTGTCCTAAATTCTAATGGGTTACCGGTGGTTGAAAATCGGCGCAGTTGGCTGTTCTTTGATTTTGTCTTCACTGGCTTTTTGTTAGTGCTACCTTTTGATGTCTTTTCATTAACGGTTGAATTATTTTTTTCCAACTTGGAGTCTGAATCATTCCGTTTACCCTTTTCGATTTCATCTGCACGAACTGCATCGTCATCCACACTTGTTTCCGTTAGCTTCATGCTACTTTCAGCCGCTTCAGAAATTGATTCTAAGGACTTTGTCTTTTTCTTGAACTTGTTTTGTTCTGACTCGTCTGGCTCCTCTTTCTGAATTAACGACTCCATTGCTGGAAGAGCAGTCGATTCAAATGTCAAACTGTTCCTTTTCTCTGATCCATTTAATTTCATATTTCCTGTCGTAATTTTGTTCATTATCTCCTCCTTTGGTTTGCACGTATTGAGGTCTTTTCCTGCGTCAACACCCCCATTCTCGTCAGATGAATCCGGATGTGGTATAAAAACTTCAAGCTGCGGGTCAACCGGGTCTTTATCTAGGTAGGATGTACACAGAGATCGGAAGCGGCGGTCCAAGCGTTCCGTTTCACGCTCCCTCCAAGCAGCTAGTCTGAAAAATAACAGTTTATCATAACTGCTCGACTCGATTGAAGATCCGACTCATACAGCATTAAATTGACAAAGCATTAAAAAAAATAAGACAAGGATAGAAAAGACAAAAATATAATTGAGCTCTGAACTCATTTATTCAAATTCGAAAGGTTCTATTTTTTCTTTCTATCGCATAGCTCCATCAGTAAAGCATTATTTTAGACTGAAGTGAGTGTGATGTGGTCCTGCTTAGTATATCCTCGTGGAGATTAGAATGGTAGTTTGATAAGAAAAGTAGCAATCACGGATGGTATTATGTGTTGAAAGTCTTCCGTGGGAATTTCAATAATGTCGAACAAGTTAAAACATTATTCGCACCTTGGGATTTGTCTAATGACAATACAATTTGTACAATAGATGCCAGACGAAAAGAATTTACAAGGCACGTCTTGTTACACTCTACTGAAGGCAGGTGAATCATAGAGAGTCATTCGAGTCACAGAAAAAACGTGATCATATTTACATGCCGACAACAGTGTTGCAAAAGCTCAAGGGCTCTGTCTGAACATCTAACCAATAATAACTCTTACTTTGTTCAGCTGGGAGCAAACACAATTGTTGACTGGTCTATTTTATTTTTCCCACAAAGGTTCGCCAGGTTGACAAAAAGATTTTGAGAAAAAGAGTGAAAGTCGATCTGTTAGTTAGATAGCCTCGTACCACCTTTAGTAATAGTTTACGAAGTCAATGAAAATTATTTGAGCAGACGTACCTATGGGAACTATGGACATATGTGACGGAGGTTGGCTGGTATTTAACGGCACTTTTAACTGTCCCAATGACACGCCGAAACAGTCAATGTTTGGATTGTGAGCTCGACGCTCCACGAATTGAGCTCCCTGTGTTGAAAGAACATGGATAATACAATATGCTCCATCTATATTATATAGCTGGGTATAAAAGTACTAAAATATGACCTGTTAAATACATTAAAATTTGTAACGTTGGGAGACCATCGTCTTACCTGTTATGATTCAGAGCCAGGTGTTCTTCAATAGACGGCGTCGTCTTTGGCAATTTCTCACTCAGTTCCTTACTGATGGATTCGGTCTCGAAGTGATGCGACTTTCTCCTCATTCGAATATCTTTCTGTATGTTTTCCATGGAATGCTCTAGCTGTTTGGATGCCATACGATTCTGGTTCCAGCTCTTCATTTCGAGACTGATCGACTTCCGGCGCCAAGGACTTCCCTCTTGATTCATTTCCAGACTGGTCTTGTAAAAATTTGATACAGTTTTCTTGCAGTATTCCCAATTAATCGAAACGAAAACTTTGTCTTCTTCAGGAAAAGTAAAAATACCGAGTTTTCCAATAAATTTCGTTATTAAACTTAAGGTATTAAGTTGAGGAATTTCTGTTCAGTAATATGTCTAAATTTTCTTGTATGATATAATAGTCTTATTCCATATCAAAACCTAAAAAAAACAACAACAAAAAATGTGTAATACAGTTAGTCTTATATGAATCATTAAGTTTTGTCTTTCATCAGTTCAGGCGAATTATCCTTCATTCTGGAGGATATAGTTGTTAAATTTTTCCGAGGCTAGTGATCATGAATATACTGGGCCTGTAATTTATCGCAACATTACTTCAACACTTTCTCGCTTGATTACAATTCTGACACAAGATCTAAACAATTTATACATTGCCATTTCTCCTATCGAACCTTCTTTTGAGCACGTCTCCATAAATCACAGCCCATCCTTTCTTAAGCCGTTTCATTGACGGGTTCAGGCAGGTACGAACTTTGTGATTTTTAGAAGCTAAAAAGATAATAAAGGCATAAATTGAAAGTAGTTTCTTTCGGACAAAACTCATGAAGTCTATACGCCATGTATTAGTCACTGGTCTTCACAAACCTCACACCTGACTTGAATATAAAAATTGTTTGTTGATTATATTTCTTTGCAGGAGACGCTACATACCTGTGACTTTGTTGCTCCACAGGAGCCAAATAACCATCATGAAATCTCGAGGATTACGAGATCACATGTGGTCGTTGATGTCTTTATTGTTATTTACCAGCGTAAAATTCGTCGTCGTGTCATATCGGTTGCTCGAAGCTTAAAATTTACACGACGCCTTTCTTGGCATCTAGACTTTGAGTGAATGCAAATTAAGAGATTACAAAATATAAAAATGCATGAGTATTTTTGGCAAAAGGATGTCTTAAATGACTGACAAAAGGCAAAACCGAGCACTCGTGCATTAAATAAAATCAATAACGGTCCGAGATGAAGCAGTAGTAATAAATCGTTGGGTCTTCTGATTCGATACAGAACATAACTGAATATGTTGCAGGTACGTAATTAGACAGACCAAACATAAACACACATTTATCAATCAATAAGTCTATCCCAATAATTATTTAACCATCCGTGTTACCACCACCACCACCACCACCACCACCCTCTCTCTCTCTCTCTCTCTCTCTCTCTCTCTCTTCCGTTTCAATTTGTGGATTTGATTATTCGCCTACCTATCTAAAACACTTACCAACCACTTATAAATAAATCAATCTATCTAGCTCTCTGTCTGGCCGGCTATCAGCGAGCCAACCAACCAATTAGTCAGCCCGTCTGTTTGTCAATCCGTTTGACAATGACCAGATTCTTCTTATTTGGTGTCAATAAATATATTAGAGTCTTTCATCCAAAACAATCAATGGAGTCGGTGCAGGTGATGCATGGTCCTTTTTGGCGATTAAATCAGCTTGTCAAACATGAGTAATTAAATATTGCAATATATTTTATACGTTTGAACCCCCTTCCTGTTTGCGGAAAAAAGACAGTTTTAAGTTTATTAATAAATAATTTATTAATAAATAACCTGGAGTATGAACTACTTAAGCCCTTTGTCAATCTTTCAAGGAAAATTAAATATAACATAAAAAGTAATATCTCATTTATAAATACTGCCAGGAGCTATCCTTTACTAAAATATTACCACTAGAACAAATGATTCTTTTCATTAACTTTGATAGACTTTCAGTTCCACCTCGGTTGTCAAATGTTGTATTGGTCCTATCAAGTTAGAGTCTTTCAATTTAAGAACTAACGAGGTTTAGGATTAATACAAGGATCATGCCCTTAGAACTTTATTAGTTATATACGTGTAGTTTGTTAGTGATCGTGATTGATAGGGTCCATGTGCAATTCTTATTGGACGAGGCGCTTCCGTCGAGTCCACTACAAATTTCACACTGACCCATAAATGTTGTATACGGTCACTAACAAACTGTATAACGAATTTATCCTACCGAGAATCCTTTGCATTTAACTGAAATAAAACAATGTACTAAGTCTATTTAACACTTTAATGAACTAGTTGAAAAGCATATAGATATAAATACAATAAAAAATTACAGCTTTTTCTTGCACAAATTAACGTCTGCAAAAGAAAACCATGGAAATTATATTACCTTAAACATATTTACAATGTACATCAGCTCATGAACATATATTATGGTAAAATCTAATATGGCGGATGTACGCGGATATGAACAGTCGAAGACGATATATGGGATTTATACGGTCTCCACGTGACCTATCTAATCCAATGGTATTGAAATAAATTTATGTGTAGTGGGATAAGTATGCTTACATAGTTGGTCCTTGCTTCATCTGACTGGTTCAAAACGCACTCATTGTATGGGTTCTTTACAAAATCTAATATTTTTGTTTTGTTTAAGTCACAGTGTACCTTTGTCATAATGTTTGCGATCAGTTGTTTAACTTATATTTATAGGCATTTTTTTCTAGGTATTTCAGTTGTGTTTGGGTCCTTCTAAGTTACGGTTCCGGGTCTGCCGTCACATTATCACATTATCGCAATGACTTCATAGTCCAGATTGTTTTCTTGGATTTTACAGCTTTTTGGGTACATCCCCATTCTTTCATATCGTTTGTGTTTTACATAACGTAAGTGATCACAAACGCCATAAATGCGAAGTCAAGGATATCGTAGGCCATTAATCGTCCTTTAATTGGGATTAACTGTGCGACTTAAATACAAATACATGTCACACTGTCAGTTTTAAACTATTGTTCAACACAGTCGAGTGGGTATGTCCTTCCGTTTTCTCTAAAGAATAAAAATACACCACCAAATAAAAGATGATAAATACCAACCTTAACAGCATGAGAGCTCGGTTATTTTTCATATAGGTGGTGAACTAGTGAAAGTGTAACATTGTACCAGTTTTATCAACTATGCGTCGCAGAAAATGACACACAATGACTCGCAAAATGGCCATTTTGTACAGCAATTTCTGCGTTTGCGTGGTCTGCTTTAAATTATACTTCTAACTGAAATGTCACATGTTTGATGGGAATTTTAGGCCCCCACTGGCCCTGGGCCCCCCCCCCCCCCCCCAAAAAAAAAAAACCCCTCCCCGACTCCACCAGCTTGGGCTGTTGCTATGCCACTGCAAACTTACATTCATTTACCTGATCAAAATAACTGACCTCTCGTTTTTGTCAAGGTTGTTAGCCATCATTTTCAATATGGTGAAGTATTTTTCCGAAAACTAGATGGGTGTTTAAATAGATTTTACCATGAACACACTAGATGGGTGTTTAAATATATTTTACCATGAACACACTAGATGGGTGTTTAAATAGATTTTAACCTGAACACGCTAGATGGGTGTTTAAATAGATTTTAACCTGAACACGCTAGATGGGTGTTTAAATATATTTTAACATGAACACGCTAGATGGGTGTTTAAATAGATTTTAACATGAACACGCTAGATGGGTGTTTAAATAGATTTTAACATGAACACGCTTCGTCTTCATGTATACCGCACAGAGGATAATAGAACCCTTTATATGCATTGGTGTCGGATAAGAAAATTCCAGCTATGGGTCAGAATTGTCAGACGCAAAATTTTGATCGCGAGTGTGGAATTACCCTATTCTACACTGAAGCATAATAAAGGATTCTTTTTCTCACATTCCTGAACGACAAATGAGGGTCGAAGTAAAAATGGCGTAATGTGAAATACAGATGTAACTTTCAAACGGCAAAACACCCATTAAAATTTCTTTACCTTAAGATAGAGCGTAACAAGTTAGGTTTGTACTTAAAAGTTCAGTGTAAACTTTAAATGAAGTTTAAACACATTTTAGCTTTCAAAGAATAGTAGTTGTGACCGCTATGGCAATGGCAATACGCAGTGTCGGAACTGTGTACTGCATGCAGATAGTTTGCACAATGATCAAATGTGAACAGGTCGAAAAATAAATTCCACTCTTTTCCATAATCGAGACAGACAAAAAAAAATGAAATAGTCCTGGATTCAACTTTGATCTAGAACTGGTTTACCCTTCAGAAATAATAATAAAAGTATGAATTTTAAAAAAATAACAATTACAACAACGGCTTTTTTTCGACTCGAAATTGGACTAAAGAAGCCTCACATGTGGCTTTGTCGATCAGTGCAAAACGGCCTGTTTGTGGGACACTTCAACCACTGCTCGTTATAGTATGTAAATGTGTTGCCATTAATGCTTATCTTGATTATTGTGAATGAATATTAAAGTGATGATCGAAACGGGGAAGTTTTTACTACTTTGTAGACGGTAGAAGATCAAAATAGTCCACGAATCAGGATAAAGGTCACAAGTGAGGTAGGATAGTTATCCTGCACCAGTGTGGTACACTGGAAAACACTATAATACACATATAGAAATGTGAGAAAAAGGGGGACTTATCTTGCACAATAGACACCTCTTTTTGAGGCGCGTGTCACCAACAGTAACGCTCATCATGTCATTAGCACTGTGACGTCATCGCAGCATTGCGCAGCCAATGCCTGAGCCGGTGTGCACAAGCCGAAGTTGGTAATTTTTCATGTTCGAATCGAAAAAATGACTTCGAAAGAACTATGTATTTCAAATGCTAAATACCTGTTTCCAGTGTTGCAATTTTAAAAATAATTATTTTAAAATTGCAATATGGAAAACAGGTATGTATCTATTGAGATATATACATCTTTTCAAGTCATTATTTCTTATATTTCACACGTGGGTGTAATGGTAGTTAATCAAACAAGCGATGTCGGCTGCTATCATAAGTGTTGACTGAAAGGTACTGAAGGAAAGAAAAAGACTTATAGGAAAAAAAGCTGTCAATAACTTTTCTATAATTGTATATGTTTGATCTTCATGAGCTAATATTAGTTCAATACTACAGAGTCCAGAATAAACATAAATCCGATAAAGAGTGTGGTCCAGAATACAAATCAATCCCGTATTAATGTATCAAAACCATTGACATCTACGGCGTAATTTACAATTTACATATTTTTTAAATGACGATATATATATATATATATATATATATATATATATATATATATATATATATATATATATATATATATATATATATATACAGCATTTGTCTTGCTGTTTACAGATTTTATTGTCTCTGTTTATGTCTTTAGTAATTTCAGTGTCTTCAAAATGTTCACCGACAATTTGATTTGCTCGATTTCTTGTCCTGTGCATGTAACTGAGATTTCGGTGATATTGCTGTTCTAGGAAAAATTAAAAGTCTATGTAGTACATTGTAGTAATCATGCTTGTAAACAAACGACATCGCTGACTAACCAGTCGGGAAACGGAGAATTGACTAGTTACCGGACTATGACATTGGCTTCCCAATTTACGCCGGGTATCAGGAAATATTACAACCATAGGTTATTTAATCTCTTGCTACCTAAAGTACGTTATCGTACATCAGTAGGATTCTCTTTCAAGAAACATATAGGACAAAGTCACCACTTTAATAATAATTTGGTGACTTAAAATATTTTTTCAGGAAGATCAACTACAAATGATGTGTTCTATGAAAATCTTTTAGGTCGGGGTTTTGGCCAAAAAGGTTCTATTTGAATTAAGCTGCACAACAAGATTCATTCACTAAACCACTAAATGAAGCAATTTAGATTCGAAATATTTAGGCATGAGTGAACAAATGCAATGACTTGCATTGCGATTCAAATCGTCAGGTCACCGCTCAGTGTATAAATTGTTTGTAGTGGAAAATCGACTCAAAGCTCTGAGTGGCTAAACAGTATGTAAGACGATTCACAGAGGACATGCTACAGTACGTTTAATATTAATCTAGTAAAGAATACAAATTATCGGATAGATACATAAAAACGCAACGTGTCACGTGCACAGTACCCGAAATGCCGTTTTTCTGTTTCTTTCATAATGACTCTGGAAGACACTGTCTTCATTAATGCTACCACGAAGATTAATACACACACACACACACATACACACACACACACACACACATATATATATATATATATATATATATATATATATATATATATATATATATATATATATATATATATATTCAATCCTCTCAGATGGAACATAAGGCTTCCACGAGAGAGCGCCATTGTTGCCGGTCTGCAGCCTGTCTGTTGATGGTTTTCCATGTCAGGGCACACGCCTTCATCTTCTTCTCAGCTGTCCTTCGCCATTTCTCCATGGGCCGACCCCTTTTACGCTTTCCGTCCCTCTCTCTCTCTCTCTCATGATGAACACATATTAATATATGTCAAGACTGTGTTATACATTTATGTAATGAATGAGGAAGTGCTATAAAAAATGCCTAAAAACGAAACCCAAACAACAAAAAGTAGGCTTCAAGTATTCTCTTTTTGAAAAACAGTCTTCCACATGAACCGTGCAAATTGTCAATGACTGAACTTACATGACCTGTTTATTTTCGATATCACTGGTCTACAATTTTTTTAGAAGTCGTCTGCTTCAGAGATAAAATCTGATATTTATTAGGGATTTTGATGTGCTGAATTCAAATATGACAATTAAAACAACTGATTGGATACTATTTCCACGATATTTAAGTTTTTACATTTTACGTCTATGTATATTGTGTACATAATAGAGTTTAATCATAAACTGGAAACCTAGGTCTTTTCATGTGTTTATGGTTGCTTTACATAATAATATTTCACCTGTCCTGTTTATGTAACACTTTAAAAAACAGCAAAAGGGTTATATAAATAAAAAATATATTGAAACAAAAGTAAAAAAACTATTATGTATATATAAGTACATAGTTTAGCTGTTATTCAGTGGCTACTCGGCGCTTCTTGGCTTGTCTCTTGTATTCATTAAATGGAGCATCTCTTGTCACTCTCCAGCAATAGTCTACAAGCATTGATGGGCTTCATATGCCCTGATAGCGTTTCTCCATTGTTGCAATGTCCTGGTGAAATCGCTCTCCGTGCTCGTCGCTCACTGCTCCACAGTTAGGTGGAAAAAATCTGGATGAGAGTGCAAAAAATGTATCTTTAGTGACATGTTGCAACCAAGGCTTTTGTATGCCTTGAGGAGGTTTTCCATCAACTCCCTGTTTGCTGATATGATCTGTTGGCTCTCTCCAAATCACTGGCATTGCAAAAGGCATAGATTACCTTTTCCTGTTCACCACAAACATAGCAGAAGTTATCTGCATTGTTCACACAAGTACGAGGCATCTCTGCTCACTTTGGCTAAACAGAAATGTGTTCCTTTGCAAAATCAAACACTGACAAATAAGAGAGTACGACACTGTATGATTTGTAGAGCTGATATAGGGCAATTTCTTCAGCAGAGTGATGTAAGCTTAGCTATGACTGCATCATCCATGACTTCTAGGAATAACATGATGCAATTCATATCACGTATGATGCAATACCAGCTTCAGATTGCATCATTCATTGTTTTGCCTAAAAAGCAAGTACTGTCCAAACCCAGTCATAGATTTATTCATAGATCCAGTCCAAGATGTATTTTAGTCATTTCTGGTTTAAATTGAGATCCCTTATCTTTATAACTCACTTATCGTCCGCCATTCCGAAGTCAAGGGTCATATATACTGACCCAGTATCATATCTTTAAAACTTGAGCAAATCAACAATTTTAAGCATCATTTTCGTTCTCAGTGACCCAGAATTAGTAAAGTTTGACAACATTTATTGCGGAAGCATTTTGGCTGTAGACCAGTTTATTCAGTGTCACCCCTACAGTACCTGTTACACTCTACGACTGTACAAGTTTTTAGGTATAAAAAACCCCAACAACAACAAAATAAACCTCTTGATTACATATAAAAATAAAATTGTTTAAGTAGCGAGTTTAACTCTCATCACAATCATAATCATGTTTGTAAACGATGGAGAAATCGGGTATACATCATCAACGTTGATGGCAAACCCAAAATTAAGTGATAGTCAAAATTTGGGTGCAGCGTCTGTTACCGAACTAGACTGCAAGCTTGCTAAGGCCACATATTTCACGTTCAAATGCAGAAAAAAAAGAAACAGAATCCTCATAGGTTAACTTACAGTCATTAAATTCTTTTGTTCTAAGGTGTTATGCTCTGAAGTTTGTGAGATATGACTGCTGTGATGTTTCTACAGAACGACTACCCCAACAATGTTCACTATCAATCGCGGAAGAAATATGTTAACAAAACCAATTTTTGTTTCATTTTCGTATGAAAACAATCACGAATTTTACAAAATACACAATTTGAAGCATTATTTATGTAGGAGCTAAATTTGTAAAAATCACTCAGCTAAAATTATTGTAAAATTTCGGAACTTCTTTTGTCGTGTAGTATTGCAGCCGTTAATCGTATTGGCACAGAATGGAGCAAAAAAAATCCATGCCAATCAACGGTTTTCGCTCTAAAAATAATAATATAATAAACAGAAAATCTACGGCTTTTTTTTTAGTAGATATAAGGAAATGTTTCACTCGTGAAGTGGAAAACATTTTGCATTTGCATTCGGGGTCTTTCCACTCGTCAAATATTTCCTTATATCTACCCCAAAAATGTAGATATGGTCAATGTATTTATTTAGGTAAATACTTATTTTTGTGTTTTTCAAAGATTTCAGAAATTGTATAATATATATATGTATATATATATATATATATATATATATATATATATATATATATATATATATATATATATATATATATATATATATATATGTGTGTGTGTGTGTGTGTGTGTGTGTGGATAATTATTGGTATTGAATGTAGAACCGCCCTTATAGATGGGGAAGAGTTTGCTGATTTTTAATCATTAAGAAGCACACATAGTGAAATGCTTTTGCTGATTTTTAATCGTAATGAAGCACACATAGTGAAATGCTTTTGCTGATTAAGTATGTTAAGTTGTGTGATAAAATGATACGTGATAACTTCACTATTTTGGGATCAAATCCATCAGTGCCTGTAACTTTGGCGGTATCAGTTTCATCATATAGACTCAGAAAGAATTTTGACTTGAACTCTTGTAGCAATATTTCCATTAGAGATGCCTGGTCGAACATTTTGGGCTCATTCTCCACTAACGAGGCGCCATTTGGAAAATATATTTTCTAAAAGAAGCCCAGAAGCGAAATACAATTTGCAAGAAAAACGTTTTGACTTTAGTAAAATCAGATTGTCACAAAAACATGAAGAAGAAAAATGACGGAGTAGGTATTTAAGTCACGTGCAATTTACATGCATTTCGTCATGTATGCATGTCGGAAGCCTCTGGTATCAAGAAACAGAGTTGCAGTAATATTTAACTATCGTTTCAGCGTTTACAAACTTTAATTGTTATGCACAAGATAATGGCATGAAATATTCCACATTTTGACTCTTTCGGTATACCATTTAGTGAGAAGAGTGGGTTTTTTTTATGGCTGTCGGAAATTTTCAAATAGATACATTACCACATTTTGAGGACACATTTTTGTATATGTACAACAAGGTGAATCCAAAAGTATTACTGGAGATTTGGAAAGCTCTTTGTCTGTCAAATTATATATCAGGTATGTTATAACATCTTATATACTTCTTTTCATTCAGAAGTGTTTGCAACTCTAAGACTGTGTTACGCGATATTTAGAACAGATACGTTATCATGTTTAGTTAATTTTAGCCCATACTGAATCTCAAGAACCTTACACTGGTTACATCTGATTTACATCTATAAAAGTCATAAAATCGCTGCTCTAACGAGTTGCAATTTGTTCTTGGCACTTTTACTTTTTATCAGACAGATTCGTTGCCAGCAAATGCTTTACCAACAGATACGTTACCATGAAAATGTCTGTGAAGTATATCTTGCCACTTTATGCTAAGATTCTCGTTACCAGATGGAATTTTGTGGAGCCCACTTTATTTGAAAAGAGCGACATAACAGTCACTTTTCCTGTTTTGGTCAAGGCATTTCATTTGCATATATTTCCAACCCCCTCGATGGATTATTGTAATATTTGGAATTATTCATTATACGGCAGAGGAAATTTCTTTTTGTGACACACTCACATGCTATATTTACCTTGGGGTCAAGGTCATGTTCATAGAAAATTTGGGATAGGGATTAGGTTGAAGGTTTTCATTTGCCTATTCTTCCTAAATCACTTAATGGATTCTGTTCATACTTGGAATGAATAACTATGCAGCAAAGACAATTCATACTGAGATACACTCAGTCGTCCCTTTGGCCTTATCGAAGATTTGCAATACGTTTAGGTAAAGGTGTTAACTGGTTTATTTTTAATGAGCTCCTTAATGGATTCTATTCAGTCTTGGTATGTCTCCTATAGAAGCAAAGAAAATTTATTTTGCGACACACTCGCTCACTTTGTGTACCTTGTGATCCCGTCTTCTTGTACTGATGCCTTGCATAAATATATAGTCACATATCTCGTTGAAACTTGTTTTATTGATGGGAATCGCTGGCAAAGACGAGTTGGACGTGAAACTGGACTAAGAGAGTTAACTGTTGTACCTCGGGCAATAATGCACCAGTTTTTGTTGGAAACGACATAAAATACGGTAAAGTACTTATTATTATTTTTTTTTAAAATGTGAAAAAAAAATAACTTGCAATAGCTTTTCGAAATTTCATGAAAATACGTAACTAATTGGATTCATCAGTTTGTATCCATGTAGTAATTAATCTCTTGTCTATTTTGCATGCAGTTTTCATGCTAAATGCAGGTGTGTCTTTGTTCTGTATACGTGTTTATCTCAGAAAGAGAGAGAGAGAGAGGGGGGGGGGTAGTGAAAATAGTATAAGGGTCAGGCTTTGTAGGCAGGAACGAGGCTCTGCCGAGTTCCTGCCAACAAATTCTGCACCCAAGCGTGGGATTTCCTTATCCCACAATATTTACAGGTGAGATATGATAAGAAGAAAAAAAAATTCTCACCTGTAAATAGTGTTGGAAAAAAAGTCGGCCTATCATCGGTATTGATATAGCTTTAGAAATACTAAGTATCTTTTAAAGATGGTTGTGTCCTTAGATAGAGCATACAAAGTTTAGTTTACAATTCAAAAAAGGATTACTGCTTATAGACTGGCAATTTTTTTCCTTTTAATGCTAAAATAGCAAGAAACGTTGCTGACGTTCATGACATCATAATCATAATGAGGGCATCTAAAGTGGCTATGAGTGTACTCATGTGGGATAGGTGTACCCCACATAACTTTCTCACATGGGCAAACTGTATCATGCATATATAGGAATGAGAAAAATAATTTTCCTTCGTCAATTAGTTATTAATAACACATATACTCTGGTGATATACAATATACAGTTTGGGTAAATTGTAAAATAAAGTTGAAAGCCATAACAAATATCCTAATTTTTCATTTTTAGTTTTGTTTTTGCCACACTATCTCCTCCCCCCCCCCCTCCACGCCCCCTGGTGGTTGTAATCAAGCTATGAAACCTTCGTTGTCATCAAATAATCCTCCTTTGAACATCATACAAATATGATCACTCTCTTCCATCAGTATAAAATGAGTTCAGGTTACAAAGAAATCAGTGACGGACTGACAGACATGAACTATCACAAAATATACGCAAATGTGCGATTATAAAAATCTATGAAAAGGATGATGAGTACCATGAAAATTGAGTTTTAGACTGAGTGACTGGAGTATTAACCGAGTAGTTTCTTGAGGTTCCTTTCTTTTATTGTTGTAATGCATATCTTAAATACTGATTTTTAATTAAAGGTATTTGTTTCCAGCGATACGATTTCTTTACCAATGTTATATGCTTTGTCTGTATTCCCCTTCGATTGATTTTATAATATTTAAAGTATATCCCCAAAAATTGTGTAATTAGTTTCCTTTTGTTTTCGAAGCTGATTGAGAAACATATATGTTACCAAGGTGGCTCCGACATTTTTGGTGACGTTTTGCTCCGCATAGTTGCTTTGACCAAAGTGCAACATGTTTAATAGAAATCAAATACCTGCGTGGAACCTTAGGAGATAGCACAAGGACATATGCAGTTTTATTACAAAATAATTGCTAATGATGCGCAAAGGTTCCAATTCGTAATCGAAGTAAGAGACCTCAGTTTAATTTTTCAAAATGACATAAATAGCATTTGTCTAATGACTGTTTTTTGTTATTTGTTGGTTTTAACGGTACTTTGAACACATTATTGGCTATATCATGCCGAGGACTTGGGAACTAAGTGCCTTTCCGAAGGCGACACAGAGGCAGCCAACCCAGGCTGGCCTGGTCGGGTATTGAACGTTTGGATTACGAGTCCGACGCTCTACCAACTGAGCTACCGCGGCTCACCGACTATTCTCTGTAGGAAAGGGTGTTCGGTTGAACAGTGTGCTGTATTTTATCGAATAGTGTGCGGTTGAATAGTGTGCTGTATTTTATCGAAGAGCAAGCTAGAGGGAAACCATGACAGATTAATGTTATTCAAATGTTGGTATTTGAAGAATGAGTAAAATAAAAGTGATAGCATTACTTTTTTTTAAATTATCATAGGCCAACTGGCTCTTGTTAGTGGAGAATGAGCCCCAACAAGATCCCGTGCATTCAATGTGTGGGAATTGTTCACCACATTGAAGTTTAAACTGAAAATATCACAGGAGGTGATTGTCGTCTTAATATTTTCAGTTTGCTGGTATTCGTAGAATAGTAATGCCAAGAGAGAGGGCGAGGTGCTTTCCATGGAAAATAAAATGTAAATCATGATTTGTTGTAAGAAATTTGAGTCTGATAAATGCAATGTAAATCATGATTTGTTGTATGAAATTTGAGTCTGATAAATGCAATGTAAATCATGATTTGTTGTATGAAATTTGAGTCTGATAAATGCAATAATATTCGTAAAAATATGACTTCGTACAGACGCAGAGGTGATTTATACTGTTCATCATTTTCAGTGTGTTGTTGACTAATACTATATGTTTGAATGACAAATTTAGATACGAGAGAGAGACAGACAGACAGAGAGACAGAGAGAGAGACAGAGAGGGAGAGAGAGAGGGACAGTTTCAGGGCGTACAATACAAAGATTTTTCAAGGTTTTCACTTTTCTGACTTTCATAGGAACAGCAATTCCATTTCTTAATTGAAGAATTATATTGATAGGAGACAGTGTGCGAGAAAACTAAAAGTGAATTTTATTCGATTTCATTTGTTTAACATTTATAGAGAATATTGTCTTAGAAAGAGCGGAGTTTTTCGTTTCGTAAGAGGCAATAAAGCTATACTCATCTGAGTGATAAAGCATTGACACCATCTTAACCCCTTATTGTTAAAACAAACGATAAAAAAATAAACAAACATAAAAGTATTTTATACAGATTGGCAAAACATCCGTCACACAATATCATCCACCAAAGAAAATAGCAGGGTCATATAAATCAAGGGGTATAAGAACCTAACAAACGATAAAAGAAACGACAAAAAAAAAAAAAAAAAAAATATTGACCCAAATATTCAATGTAGCATTTGTATCTCACCACATTCTTCATCCGACCTTGAGCTTATGATGGGGAAAAAGAAATGTATAAGTAAAACTTTAGTGTTCTTCTCTCAAATACCCATCGTTAATCTTGATACCTCATAAGTGCCTATTGTTTCCAGTTTTTCTACGATTTTTAGCTTATTTACTCCTCTCTGGCAAAAAAGTATGTGGATGGAAGAATGGATTGATTATTAGACATCTTAAAGAACAAAAACATTGTTTGTTACAATCAGAAGTCACCTTTATACTTATATTACCTTAGCGTGTTATGTTAAAAGTTTTCATGCTCAGTTTTGTTACATGCAATTGTGTGTGTGTGTGTGTGGCGGGGGGGGGGGGGGGGGGGGCAAAGTCAGTAACTTCCCCTGAATCCGACATAGTGCCACTAGAAAACCCGGTTCAGCAAATCTCTTATCTTGTGTTTTAGTACGTATCTGTCTAAGTTTCACTATAGCATCTTCTAGGGTTAAACTATATTTGTAAAAGGATTCAGTGACAAATTGCTTTTCAATGTGAAGACAAGCGTATCTATTTTGTTTGTCCTAAAAACAACTAATAGTGTCCTTCTGGTCAAAACACTCGCATGATTACACTACCTATGTACAATAAATAAATAAATAAAGAAAGAAAGAAAGAAAGAAAGAAAGAGAGAAAGACTTTTCTCGTTCTGCGATATTCATTGGTAAGCAGAAACTTTTTTTATATTTTATATCTAATATTATTTGTTATATAATAATTACTGTAATTTGAATAGCCATGAATTCAACATCATCATCATGATTGTTGTAGTGGCTGTTGTTTTTAATTGGTGATACTAAAATATATTAAGTGATGATGCTAAAATTGACTAATCCGAATTTTAAATACAAATCATTTCATCAAATTAAACGAGGTTATGAAAATAAAATGGTATTCGGTCAAGCTGTATGGGCTTTGTTTTGTTTTTGTTTTTCACAGAGTTCAAAAGTTACATTTCAAAACCATTCATTATGGGGTATTTATGTCGAGGCTTTCGTATTTTTTCCAAATTAATCTGAAAGTGTTTCCCTGCGAATTTTCACTGTTAGTCATCATATAAAGAGACTGGCTGTATTTGTAGAACCATTATATTATTTATCACATTGACATACTACTAGTACTACTACCACTAATACTAATAATATTGAAAACTTCAATTAGCATATAATCTGAAATATTTGATTTTGAAAATACTTTTCAATTTATTTCTTTTAAAATATTTTCCAATATAAAACGTGAACCTTCCCACATCAAAGAAATAAAATTCTTGATATAAATATTATTCCTGGCGATTACTATTTATAAAATACCGAATGTACGTGCTTATAAGTCGGGTCCAACTGCAAACAATACAGACCCTGATCTGCCGTCGCATAATGCGATCAGGGTCGACGTTGTTTGTTCTACTGATTAATCCTGACAAACTGGATAGACTCAGATATGCCGGCGCATTATGTGACAACAGAGCCGTCGTCTATGCAGTTTGCAGTTGGATCTGGGAGTAGAGACGGTACTTAGACTTTTTTTAATTATGATTAGAATTCTTTGTAAATAATGTTATGCGGTAATAAAAAAATAAAATGGACGCGGGTTTTAAGAAGTAAATGAAATCAAATTTGTTAAACAAAACCATGATGGTGACAACAACAATCAACTGTATTCGGAATATTGATAGAAAAAATGTACTTCATAATGTGGCAAAATAAAATATATAAAAAAAACCCACAAGCATTAGCTAAACAAAAGGCTTGAAGGCTCCGTCATATTAATTTCATTGCTTAGAAACTTTTTTAAAAAAATAGTGGCAAGGGGCGGGAGAAGTGGTCAGGGAATCTATCTGAAGTCAGAGTAATATTTTCATGTTGAGCAGGTGTGAACGAACTTTAAGGCGTTTGTGTGTGTGTGTGTGTGTGTGTGTGTGTGTGTGTGTGTGTGTCTTGTCATTATTGACTTGAAATGGATTTCTAGGAGTAAGGAAATCCTATATCGTAATATATCATTGCACGGATTAGATTTCCTCTCAAACAGAAACTTTCGCAAAGTACATGTACCCTAACTCTAGTCAAATACATGCGCTTTTGGTTTGACGCAACTAATGCAATGCTGTTTCCAGGTGACCCTCAAAATATGATTGACAGAAAGTAGAGCCTGACTTTCAGTATGCTTTTGTTTTTATAGCGTGGTACTAAGCCTAGAATGATGCTACATGCTTTCATTTTTTCTTATGGCAAATATTTATACTAATATACCACTTTATTGTGGGATGGTACATGACAGGCTATTAAATTATTGTCCAAATGAAGTGTAAAAAGGTAATTATTGTACCATGCTTGCATGATCTTTTGACGATGGACCATTTCAAGAGGATATAATTTCATTTAACTACTGCATAACATATATTTTTCTCTTTGGCATTTTTTGTCTGTGAAAAATCTGCAGACTGAGGTACATGAATTTTTTTTTAAGTTTTCTAAAAATTTAATTTTGAAATATGTTAGATGATAACACAGTGTGTGGTCTGAGACCAGTAATTGCAATGAGTTATTGCAAACTGCTACCTACCGGTATGTGGTACTTTCACTTCTCTCGAAACGTCACCGCCACCACAGGTTGGTTTCAAATGATTTCATGCATAAACGAATGCTGTTGTTTATTCATCAAAATATGGAAATTAAAAAGCATTGAGCTAGCAACACTAGCACTTTCATTGTTAACTTTTCATAATTTTTTGCCAAAAATCAATGATAAAATAACTGAAAACGAGGCTGATATGGTCTGTGCATGCAATGGCGTTGCTTACTCACGCCAGCAGTTTGAGGTTAGTGCTCAATCGGAACACTCTCGGGCCCTTCCGACAATGATCGGACAAACACCTCGGAAATAATACAGTAACATATACCTCGGAAATACTACAGTAACATATACCTGTATACCTTGTTTACCAAATGACGTAATGAGGACATCTCACACCATCATAGTGTTCATTACGAGCGAGTCGACTGAGATGGACACACATCTACGTACTAAAACGAGCAGTGATTGAAGTTAAGTGTCCTGCAAACAGGCAGTTTCGCACTGATACACCTAGCTATATGTACGGCGTCTTTAGTCCAAATTCGAGTTGAAAGAACCGCTGCTGTAATTGTTATCTTTAAAAATTAATTTCCTCATTATTTCTGAAGGGTAAATCAATTCTAGATCAAAGTTGAATCAGGATTATTTTAGAAAAGCCACGATGTGTTCCGATTGGCTAGTGATATCACAAGTTGCCTCCCTTACACATCTATTGATCATTACATACCTATTGCCTAGAGATTCCAGTTATTGTCAAATTCTTCTAATGTTGATTCTGCGAATCAAATCACATTGAGAATCATGATACATACAACTTTTTAAAATCTCCGATACCAACGTTGATTGACATCACATGGTCTCGTAAATATGCATGTCAGCATGTAACTTTGGTGCTGCTTTGCGCCACTTTGGCCAAGGAGGCGTCCTTTCGTATATGGATTTCGGGTGCAAATGGCTGAAAATGGGCTGAAATATCTTCCTAAATTAATATACTTTGCTCCTTGTCGCTGAGCGCCTAATGGGGATGGGGAGGGGCACTGGCTAATGATGGCCGTTGTGTTACTGTCCATCACGTCGGTGATAAAATATCGTGCCTGTAATGAAAACATGTTACATAAGTATTCTCACAAATGTAAAAAATTGTCTTGTTGAAAACCAATGACTTCTTGGCATTGCATGAAAGTAAGCAGCTAAAAATCAACCGGGTTCATATAGTACTACGGTTACCATATTTGAACTTTCAAAAAAAAGGACACTCTTACATACATACATACATACATACATACATACATACATACATACATACATACATACATACATACATACATACATACATACATACATACATACATACATACATAGATACATAGATACATACATACATACATATGTATGTATATATATATATGTGTATATATATATAATATATATATATATATATATATATATATATATATATATATATATATATATATATATGTAAGAGACAAAGAGGAAATTTAAGGACAGAAAAGTAGGACATGTCAGGGAAAAAGAGGACGTATGGTAGCCCTATCACATACCATTATCAAAGTATTACTGAAGTTGATTATTCTGGGATGCCTATATGTTTCCAGTTTGTCCATCAATATACAGTAAAAGAGTATCTTTTTTCATTTAGACTATACATAGCAAGAGTGCATTTAAACGCTTATATGGCCTATGTTTCTTTTTTCAGACATTTGTTGGATAGTGTCACATTGATACACCTGGTTTAACTCTCAAACATTCTTGGTTCAAATCTCTGGCTTTTTTGTCTTTCTTTTGCCCGAAAACATAGTCTAAGTCTGTGGCAAGACAAAATCGTCTTGGAACATTGGAACCCACATCTCACTGACCAACGTTGTCAACCCAGTAAATATGTTCACTGTTAAATGTTTGTTTTCACTCGCCACAATTTAATTCTCTCTCTCTCTCTCTCTCTTTCTCTCTCTCTCTCTCTCTCTCTCTCTCTCTCTCTCTCTCTCTCTCTCTCTCTCTCTCAAAAGATCTAGGTAACGCTAACAATAACACCGAGTCATGTAACATTACGCCAAATTTATAACTTGTAACCTTGTTTCTTTAGAAAATGTAACAATGCTGAGTAGAAGATAAAATATTAGTGAATTTCAGTTTAGATGTCTGTAATTAGGCCGTAACATTAAATTTTCATTAGAATCTATGGTGACCCAAATGTCATGTTAACTTCCCATAAAACCCATACCGACCCAAACGTAATGTTAAATTCCTGTGTATATATTCTTCATCGACAAAGCTTTGGATTCCAGACAGCACTTACTGATTTGCTTGGACACCATTCTTTAAGGTTTTATTTTAAATTTAATTTAATTTCCTTTTTTAAGTTTAAATGATGTAAACGTAAAATATCGAGAATCGTAAATTTAACACACAAAAAAAAAAAAAAAAAAACAACAACAAAAAAACCCACATCGCACACTTTACTAAATAGTGTCACTGAGTAGACTGGAACAAAGTTACGAAACAAACTTCCTATACTGTTGCACATGGCGTTTATTCATAATTCAGTTATCAGACGACACAATGTTAGTGAATTTCAGTATGGGTGTTGTCAACATTTAGGTGCATTTGTCTGTCTATATGTTCCATTCTTAGCCGTGTAACAATTTTTCATTAGTTTCCTCCATTTTATTTTCACAGTAAGAATATTTAGTGAATGAGTAAGCTATTGAGTTGGCTATAAGGTGCACATAAAAGTATTAATTTTTAAGGAAAACAATCGTTATATTTTGTTTTTTTTTAAAAACTTCTCTCTTTCAGTCTCTGTTGATCAATGAACATCTCTCTTTTTTTTAAGGTGATTACATATGTATGAAGTTGTGTATGTATGAAAACAAAAGATACACCATCCCTTTGCATGCGTATGTGTGCTTTAATTAGTGAAAAAAAAAAAAAATTAAAAAAAATTCCCTCCCTTTGCATGTGTATGTGTGTTTGTATATATGAAAATAATACCTTTGTTCCATTAAAAGTATAAATAATAGGGATAAAACAGGGATTGCGTGAGTAATATATACTGTTCCTTCCCTTTTTACCCAGCTACAAATACATTCATTTTCTTTACAAGTACAGAAACTCTTCGTCTACTCTATTTTAATCTTGAAAAAAAGTACTTTTATTATTATATTTATATTTTTGATTCCCCTTCTCCCCACTTTCTCTCTCTCTCTCTCTCTCTGTAATTCGGTAATAAAAACACTGAATCAGGTCACACATAAACATTATAGCGAATGTATAACTTGTAACTTTGTTTTGAGAAGGTTGATACAACGTTGCAGATGTTTCTGGAATAAAGTCAACATTTCTATCGGTCTGTAAAAATTGAATTGGAATTTCCACGGTACTTTCCAAGTTATACAAATACACTCTAAACAAAGCATCATACCTCGAAAATCAACTGATATTCACAGCTCTAAAAAGTGTGTTTTTATCTGTCATTAAGTGTATTTATCCCAAACGTCATATTAAATTCCCACCCCACTCCCACCCCCGCCCCTCCACTCATAGTGGCCTAAGCGTAATGTTAAATTCCAGTAGACCCCAATAGTTAAATCCGTAATTTGAAATTCTCATTAGAGACTATACTGGCCCAGACGTCATGTTACCCCCCCCCCCCCCGCAACACAGATATTGGCCCAAAACGTAATGTTAAATTCCCATTGACTCCAATAGTGACAGCAGTAATGTTACATTTCCCTTATACCCAATAGTGACATCTATAATGTTAAATCCCCATAGAACTCCATAGTAGTACATTGAACACTTTTCAACAGTGTTTCTCATAGAACTCTATGGCGGTCCCTATAACTACATTCTTGACTTTTAAAGCAGTATTTTAAAAACATGAAAGTTGAAATTGATCCCAATTATCTTCATCCTTTAATATACTTCTTAAACCTACCTCGTCCTACCTTTATCAAAGTCATAGTATCCTTACACCCACCCACCTATGTTAATTACCCCTTACGTTTTGGCAATTTATGTAATCTGGTCTTGAAGAAAACGTGCAATTTTCGTTAATATAAGTGAAGATATTTCATGACGTTTGAGCTAAGATTGTAGTTGGTATTGTTTAAGCAGTTAATGGTATCCTTTTGTGCAAAATATACCAGGTTTTTAAAATATTGTACATGAAGATGGTCTCAACTTTGCAGGCAGTTTTATTATTCTTTTGCCCTTGTTTCACATTAAAATAAATGGAATCACTAAGTTCAGCAGTTGGGTGTTCTTGCAAGTATTTAATGACTCTAAGTAGGAGTCTATAAAAACCATACTGAAAGCAATATATAATTGAAACTGTAAATAGTAGATGACAACATGTAATTGAAACTGTAAATAGTAGATGACAACATGTAATTGAAACTGTAAATAGTAGATGACAACATGTAATTGAAACTGTAAATAGTAGATGACAACATGTAATTGAAACTGTAAATAGTAGATGACAACATGTAATTGAACCTGTAAATAGTAGATGACAACATGTAATTGAAACTGTAAATAGTAGATGACAACATGTAATTGAAACTGTAAATAGTAGATGACAACATGTAATTGAAACTGTAAATAGTAGATGACAACATGTAATTGAAACTGTAAATAGTAGATGACAACATGTAATTGAATCTGTATGTGCTAGATGACAATACTTAATTGAAACTGTAAATAGTAGATGACAACATGTAATTGAACCTGTATGTGCTAGATGACAATACTTAATTGAAACTGTAAATAGTAGATGACAACATGTAATTGAACCTGTATGTGCTAGATGACAATACTTAATTGAAACTGTATGTGTTAGATGACAATATGTAATTGAAACTGTATGTGCTAGATGACAATACTTAATTGAAACTGTATGTGTTAGATGACAATATGTAATTGAAACTGTATGTGCTAGATGACAATACTTAATTGAAACTGTATGTGTTAGATGACAATATGTAATTGAAACTTTATGTGCTAGATGACAAGACGTAATTGAAACTGTAAATAGTAGATGACAACATGTAATTGAACCTGTATGTGCTAGATGACAATACTTAATTGAAACTGTATGTGTTAGATGACAATATGTAATTGAAACTTTATGTGCTAGATGACAAGACGTAATTGAAACTGTATGTGCTAGATGACAATATGTAATGTAAATATACCGTATGTGTTGCATTTATTTAGTCCTATTCAGTACACATTGTAGGCGTCTTGGTTCCTCCTGCTGCAACAACAGTGCTTAAGTTATAATTTAAGCAGTGGATTAGACATCAGTGCAGAAGATATACTCTAAGCAATGGATTAGACCTCCTGCTGGATTTCACTTACTCTAAGCGAAACATCATGGACAAGTTGGATGACAGAGCTACATTATTTAATAAGCAATTATCAGTGTTATACCTTCGACTACCACACGTATTCAATCGATTCGCAAATAATCACATTGTAGCGGAGATTCTGAGTATGAAGATGCACGTGAATACAAAATTTCGTACAAACAGATGCCCACTCTGAATAATGATATTCCCAGAAAACAGTTACCGTTTTTACTCGCTTATAAGTTGATTCCAACTGCAAACAACATGGACCCTGATCGACCGTCACCTAATGTAACAGCAGATTAGGGTCTATGTTTTTTATTCTACAGATTTACTCATAATAAGCTGCATAGACTAAGATCTGCCGGCGCATTAGGCAAGGTACCTTGGGTGTAGATATCTCAGGCATTATAATCTTCATTGCATTTTCCATCAACATTTTTAAGTACATTTACTGACACATGGGTTCGACTTGGAATCTGTAGGTGCAATTTCTTCTGTTATATTCTCTTGACGTAATTTCAGCTTTTAACGTCAGGACGAAATGTTACTAATACCTTATTTAAAATATATGTAGAGGCACATCAAGAAATCAAACTCCTCGCCAAATTAGAAAAAGTAAACGTGAAAATCAGGAAGATTATCCTAACTTAAATTTCAAAATTAATAAAAATTACAACTTCCAATATGGTTTGCGATGACTTTAGGACAAACTTCTCTCTAAAAGGATCGCCGATCTCGACCATGCATAAACATTTACGGTGTCCGCATGATATGATTGTACAGTGCTGACATGCCAGGAAGAGAATATTTGATGAAAAAGGGTTGTTCGCCTATTCCAAAACAAATATTGCACTATATATATCTGAAATATACATTTCGTTGATGTATTAAAGAAGTCCACTGTTATTCTTTTAATTGAACAGAATCTTAAGCACATCACAGTAAATTCAAGCGGAAAAGTTGGAAAAACCTTTGGACGCTCTCGTTGCTTAGCACCTTGACCAGTAGCGGACAAATCAGGAATCAACAATGTTCCAGATAGTCCTCTATAAAATATATACCGTATTTACTCTTTTATAAGTCTAGTCCAACTGCAAACAACATAGACCCTGATCTGCCGTCGCATAATCCGCTGGCAGATCATGGTTTATGATGTTTGTTCTACTGATTACTCCTAACAAACTGCATAGATCCAGATCTGCCTCGCATTACGCGACGGCATATCTGGGTGGGTCTGAGCAGTTTGCAGTTGAGACTTAACATATAAGCGAGTACAGAGGGTACGTAATAAGAGTCTCTAAACGGGATTATACAGGGTACGTAATAAGAGTCTCTAAACGGGATTATACAGGGTACGTAATAAGAGTCTCTAAACGGGATTATACAGGGTACGTAATAAGAGTCTCTAAACGGGATTATACAGTTAACCATATATACAATCTCTACAAAATTATCACATAAGAGACCTGTTAAATCTAGGAATCTTACAGACAAAAGTATCTACAATTAATATCTTGAATCTTTAACATCTAATGAGCTTTAAATTAGATAAAAAAAATGATTTTATAAAATAAGATAAAATGTAAATGGGTTAATTGTATTTGGTTAGTGTGAATGCAAAGAGTTGAGTTAATTTATTCAGATTTTTGCACATAATCAGAGCAGACCCGCCAAATCGTGGCGAATCGTTACAAGGCCATTTTCCTGAATAATGTTCAATAAAATGAATTTCATTTTAATATACTGCTACTAATAATAATAATATTTAATAACAGCAACAACAACAACAATACAAGAGACACTTAATATATTCCTGAAAAAAAAAAAAACAAATGAGAAGGGTATTCGAGTATTGTCAATGCTAAGACAAAACTATCCAATATGGAATTTACCGAAAATTGCTTTATTAAATAAAGAGTTAGAAAGAAGAAAAAAAAATCAGATTTAAAAAAAAATATTTTTTTAAAAAAAGGCAAAAGAAGAAAAGCAATATTCAGGTGTGCACGGCTTTAGGTTAATCGTTACCTACATGCAATCAGTACTCTCAGCTTTTGGGTTAAAGTTATAGATAACGTGATTTTCATCACTTTATGATATAACATATAAAAAAAAACCATCCACATATCCATATTTTTGTTTCCATATGAAAAGTTATTAACTTTAACCTGTTTACAATGTTGTTCGTCCACGTGCAAGGCGCATAATAATTAGATGATATAATTAATTCTGTCGATTGCTCAGTCATCTACCGCACCTTTCAGATTTAGTTTGGTTTGGTGTTTAACGGCAATGCAACCATGTAGGTTATCTCGTGCTGAGGCAAGTTGAGTATAGTGCCTTGCCCAATGATACAAAACAGCAGCCCATCCGGAATTAAGGTGTATGTATCCATTTTGGTCATTACACCATGTATTTGGTCCATATGACTTAAAATGAGCACAGCAAAAACTACACATTGTAATTAATAATAACTGCTAGGAATACCTAAATTACATTTTAGTACTTATAAATAGGTAAAAAAAATTATTATATGCCACTAGAACAAACAATATTTTTAATAGTTCCAAAGCTTCACCAAATATTGACCAACTCCAAAACATTAATATTCAGTTTTTAATTTACCCCTGCAACATGTAGTTGTAAAGTTGAAGTTACTCAACCGTATCATCACTGACAGCTAGGGCTCGAGCGCTTGGTCCTAACAGGATTCCATATGACCACTATGCAGTGGCAACTTCGAGGTCAATCCTACGGATCATACCTCAAATGTATGCCAATGGCTACCATTTGGACCACCTCGGCTTTTTTCGAAACAAGGGTTGACTGAAAAGTTGGGAATACATCGAACCATTTTTTTCACTATCAACTTCTTGGTCAATCCTACAGTCAATCCAATCGTAGAAATAGCCAATCTCGTCCGAATATATTTAGGTTGTGGCGAACAAAATGTATGATTTGTCTGTAAATTACTGCGTGGACATACATCAGAGGCATATTGTTGTCTCGCAGAAATAGCCGATGTGGTCCGAATGGACCATTATGTTGTGAAGATCTCTGTGCATGTGACCAAAATTTAAATCAACATTATCACACGACTAAAACAAACATTGTAACCATAAACAAAAGCCATGTGCCTTCGGCTTCAAGGATGACATACATGGAATAGTGCTTAATACCAGGAAGAGTCTATCATATAGGTATTTTATCGCTCTTATATGAGAAAAATGTGACAAATAATGTCGATCGCCATGACAACATATTACTCCCTGAATATATTATGTAAGATTTGAGATGAGGATGATCGCCATGATCACATGTTACTCCTTGAATATATTATGTAAGATTTGAGATGAGTATGATCTGCAAGGACAAATATATATTTAAGGTGTAACAAAGTCGGTTCATGTGCACGCATGCGGAACGTATATCACTGTGTTCTACTTATACACATTTTGAAGTGTCACCCATGTATATTATACGGTTCAGGTGTTGTATGTTTGGTTGTTTGGAGGAGTTATTGAACTCCGTGGGGTTCTTTAACCCGGATATCGTTGGTAATGGTAACTTCGGTGACGTTGGGAGACGGATGATATTGGTAAACTCAGCGTGAGGGACCAAGGGTTCTGGACAAACGGGGCTGCGCATTAGCGAGGTTCCCAAGAGATCCTTCAACAGGCCGGGATGAGTCGAATACATGAAATCATGTCCTAGATATTCATCGCGAGTGGTGGATTGGGATTATTCGTGGTCGTCGTGCGGACGTCGTGGAATAGCAGCATCATATTTGTTGATGAACAGTATATTGTTTTTTTTTTATCTGAAAAGTTAATGTCTCTATATGAATGACAATCTATACAGTTATCATATTTGTTGATGAACTATACACATATCATCTGTTGATGAACTTTCAGTGCCTTTTTTTGTATCTAATGACAAAGTACTTGTACGGTTACTCATACCTATTGATGATTTATGCCAGCATTATTTCAAGTATACTCATGTATTTGTGGACTATTTCTGTAAAATTTATATGCGCGCCAGTTAAATTGTGGAAGGATCTTGTATATTATTTCATAGAATTCAGCGCGTCATTAGTATAGGAGTATTTGTGTGCATGTGTAGGTTAGACCTTTCGGTCGTTTAGTTAATTAGTCTGAGTGAGACTGAAGTAAGGTTGTGAGCTAGTTTGTCAGAAATTACGTATTTATTAACTTGCATCATAAATATACATCTCATTCACGTTCTCTTGTTGTGTTTCCTCGCTAGATCCAACGTCACTGGCTGCATCCGGTTACAATCGGCAGTGATACGAATTAACTGCTTTCTACTACTACTACTACTACTACTAATAACAATAATAATAATAATTCAGATGGGTATTTTCCAGAACTGTTTGACCAAATTATAATCTTCAATCATTTCGGCTGTGTAAATAACTGCTGCTGGAATCCTCAAGAGATGTCAAATGAGAATCCTTTAATAGATAAGGCAATTAGTTATAGACCGTGACATATCCAAAACAGCTAATGAACAATAATTACGATTTGTCGAGATCCTTCATTCTCAATCATGTGAGGAATTTAAATGCACCATCATTTCTGAAGGGAAGTAATATTAGAGTGCAAAAGGAAGCAATCGTGTATCAATACTATGTATTGTATTTGACAGAACTAAATTACCAAAGATGGGGATAAACTGACAGTGGTAAATGAAATGAAGTATATCACAAAGTCCAGCATTTCATACCAAGAAACTTGTCTCAAAGTCTGAACGCAGTAATATCATTGCAACGGGCATATTGGACAATTACTCAACGCGATTCCCTAAACAGTCATGAATATCGATCGATTCTTGGCATATCTGAAAATTATTCATGCAAATATTTAGCACTTATTGAGGGCCGTCCATTCGTGCCAGTTTGTCTACAATGATATATATTCGATACAGTCAGTCGAATGTTTTGTCTTGTGAGAAATTAATACCATTTTACTGCATGATCCTCATGTAATCACCATAAGAAATATAAATGGAAGAATTAAGTGTACATTAAAATAAAAGTCCAGCATCTCGTTAAAAAAAATTAAATATTGATTTTCCATTAGATCTAAATTGGAATGTTGTCTTTCGTATGCGATGGCGTTCCAATTATCAGATACCATTCCAGACCATAGGTTACATATATTTACTTCATTAATATTATTGTTTATATATATTTTAATTAAAAAAAAAAATAAAGACCGGTGTCATTGCACGACATGCCACTGAAATATATATTCCGCAAGCTATCTGAATTCTTGTCTCGAGCTGAATTAATGACCTCTTTGCAGAAACCGACTTAACATGGTGTCTTTCATTTTCATTTGATGATGTTCTTAGCTCAGAAGGTCTTTGACTCTTAAAAAGAGTGAGGTTTATGTCGACACTTTAAACGAGAGGTTTATATCGACACTTTAAAAGAGTGAGGTTTATATCGACACTTTAAAAGAGTGAGGTTTATATCGAGTATTTCAAAGAGTGAGTTTTAAATCGACGCTTTAAAAGAGTGAGGTTTATATCGACACTTTAAAAGAGTGAGGTTTATCTCGACGACTTTAAAAGAGTGAGGTTTATATCGACTCTTTAAAGAGTGAGGTTTATATCGAAAATTTGACATTTTTTAAAAAGTATTTTACCATTGTACACCTTTCTATATTTTGTATGCTTATTTTTGGGATACATAAACTTACGTGGCACTTTATTGCTAGGATTATACTGATGTGACCTTACACCCTACATACAAAATATACATTGTTCTAGATTTCAGTGCTAATGTTTGTTGCATTCTATTGTTATAATGTTGTTTGATAAAGATTTTCAATTTTACCACTGAAGTTTTAACTGTTACAAAATTTAACTGAGGATTTTATTTTTAATTTTGTCCCTTGGGTCTGGGGATGTAGAATAGATCCGATGCGCCCTCCTATATGTCGTAAACGACGACTAATGGAGGTAACCTTTTCCCCTGAGATATGTCACGTGATGATGTTCTTGATGAGAAGGTCTTGGACTATTTAAAAGAGTGCGGTTTTTTGGTGCCTTTGTCCATGTTTCGTATGCCTTTTTTGGCATACTTATACTTACTCGGTACTATGTGGCCAGGAGTGTGCTGGTGTGCCTTTAAATCACATACATACATACATACATACATACATACATACATACATACATACATACATACATACATACATACATACATACATACATACATACATACATACATACATACATACATACATACATATACATTTGGACCTAAGATTTAAGGATAGGTCGAGTGCGTAATTTTGTCGTGAGCATAGGAAAGAATGATGAAATGATTAAAGTAAATAATGGAAGAAAGTCTTTATAGTAATTTCTTAGTCTGTTGCATACATGCATTTTGGATGCAGTATTGGGTATAAGTCTCGGTGCAATTTAAAACCAGTTGCAGTATATCTTCGATAAATTGGCTAATCGAGTTTTTATAATTCTTTTCCTCGCAATCCATTATTGTAAGCATTAATTGTTATATTGTGCGAAGAATAGAATTGTCTGTGTTTAGCAAATTGAATCAGTACTTAATGATACACACATAAATGTTTACATAAATTGGATATCGTCCCAACTCTCCATATACAAACATATTGTTGCTAGATAGTTTAACAACTGGTAACCACTTGCAATATTTTCTATGTATCTGTTCTATATTTTCAGCTTTCATAAATCGCCATATTTCGCAGCTATAATACAAAATTGGAGATACAAAAGAATCAAATAAATCACACATTATATTCAACGGATATCGTGGATTATTAGTATTATTCAAAAGTATGTTCATTGCTTGTACATCTTTGCCAGCAATAGTATCTGTAACACATCGAAACGAGCCTTTGCAGGTAAAAACAAGTCCTGAAAATTTAAAATTGTCCACATTGGTAGAAACTAATGAGGCCGATTACTTACGTAGATTGTATGTATAATTACGTAGATTGTATGTATACTTACGTAGATTTTATGTATACTTACGTAGATTTTATGTATACGTGGGTACTCATACTTTAACGTCTTTATATGGTTTCCAAGAAAAACCAGTACAATTATTTCCAGAGAAACAACAGTACTCTCTTGGTCAAGTTGAACGCCCAACCCGACTGAAAAACCAGCGATTCCCAACTATGGACAGTCTTTCAGCTAGAGATGTGACGATATATTTATACAAGAAGGTTGGTGTCTTGCATGTCGAACCCACGCACAAGTCATAGTTGTGAACCTTGTTACTTTTAGCCCAAAGCATACTTGTCAAGTCTCACGAAAACGCGTGAGACACGCTCTTTTTACAGAAATCACACTCGCATGCACATGCTGAATTTTCTCACGCATTCTTAAAAAACGTCTGTCATGTATTTTTAACTTAATGATTTTATGGTTTCCTAACTCTCTCCGGTAAATTTCCACGTTTGCGCAACAAATTACGTTCCAAGACAAGCCAGGAGAAGTAAATTCGTTTCTGATGTAAAAGTCCCCGACCAGGCAGCTGCCGTCCCCTAGAGATGATCGCACTCTTGACAATCAAGGACCCTCTACAGCTCTGTCAAAGTCAGATAGGTGAGCGAGTGTGTCTCAGAATTAATTTAGTGTGCTCCATAAAGAGACATATCGAGTATGAATAGAATTCATCAATGGGCGTAGGAAACATAAGCAAATGAAAATTTTGCCAAAACTAAGCGCAAATCTTCTATGACTTTGTGAACTTGACTCCATGGTGAAAGAAACGAGTGAGTGTGTCTCGGTATGAATTGTTTTTGCTGCATAGTTAGTAATCCCAAGTATTAACATAATCAATTACGAGATTTAGGAAATGTAAGCAAATGAAAACCTTCAACCAAAACATTGTCCCAAATCTTCTATGAATGTAACCTTGACCCCAAGATCTATGGGATAAGTGAGTATGGGGTGAATAAGATCTCTGCCTAGCAATGAATTATCCCAAGTATTAATATAATCCATTGAGGAGTGTAGGAAATAAAATCAAATGAAAACCCTTAGCCAAAAACATAACAAAAATCTGGACGCCACCGACGCCGCCGACGCTAGAAAAGCGATTGCTATATTTTTCTTTTCCACTAGCATTCGCGCGATAAACATTCGTCTGGCAAGGAGAATCTTAACATAATATGTCATGCTTTATTTTATATATTCATGGTAATATATCTATTGATAAACGTATCTGTCTGACAAAAAATGTAAAGTGTCACGTAAAGAACAAATTGGCACTCGTTAAGATCTCTGCTTTTGTTTGGATGTTAGTCTTAATATATGTAAATCAGATGTAACAAGTGTAAGAATTTCCATGTATATCAGATGAAACAACTGTAAGAATTTCCATGTATATCAGATGTAACAAGTGTAAGAATTTCCATGTATATCAGATGTAACAAGTGTAAGAATTTCCATGTAAATCAGATGTAACAAGTGTAAGATTTTCCATGTATATCAGATGTAACAAGTGTAAGATTTTCCATGTAAATCAGATGTAACAAGTGTAACATTTTCCATGTAAATCAGATGTAACAAGTGTAAGATTTTCCATGTAAATCAGATGCAACAAGTGTAAGATTCTCCATGTAAATCAGATGTAACAAGTGTAAGAATTTCCATGTATATCAGATGTAACAAGTGTAAGAATTTCCATGTATATCAGATGTAACAAGTGTAAGAGTTTTCCATGTAAATCAGATGTAACAAGTGTTAGATTTTCCATGTAAATCAAATGTAACAAGTGTAAGATTCTCCATGTAAATCAAATGTAACAAGTGTAAGATTTTCCATGTATATCAGATGAAACAAGTGTAAGAATTTCCATGTATATCAGATGTAACAAGTGTAAGAATTTCCATGTATATCAGATGTAACAAGTGTAAGAATTTCCATGTAAATCAGATGTAACAAGTGTAAGATTTTCCATGTATATCAGATGTAACAAGTGTAAGATTTTCCATGTAAATCAGATGTAACAAGTGTAAAATTTTCCATGTAAATCAGATGTAACAAGTGTAAGATTTTCCATGTAAATCAGATGTAACAAGTGTAAGATTCTCCATGTAAATCAGATGTAACAAGTGTAAGAATTTCCATCTATATCAGATGTAACAAGTGTAAGAATTTCCATGTATATCAGATGTAACAAGTGTAAGAGTTTTCCATGTAAATCAGATGTAACAAGTGTTAGATTTTCCATGTAAATCAAATGTAACAAGTGTAAGATTCTCCATGTAAATCAAATGTAACAAGTGTAAGATTTTCCATGTAAATCAGATGTAACAAGTGTAAGAATTTCCATGTATATCAGATGTAACAAGTGTAAGATTTTTCCATGTATATCAGATGTAACAAGTGTAAGATTCTCCGTGTAAATCAGATGTAACAAGTGTAAGATTCTCAATGTAAATCAGATGTAACAAGTGTAAGATTCTCCATGTAAATTAGATGTAACAAGTGTAAGATTTTTCCATGTATATCAGATGTAACAAGTGTAAGATTCTCCATGTAAATCAGATGTAACAAGTGTAAGAGTTTTCCATGTAAATCAGATGTAACAAGTGTAAGATTCTCCATGTAAATCAGATGTAACAAGTGTAAGAATTTCCATGTATATCAGATGAAACAAGTGTAAGAATTTCCATGTATGTCAGATGTAACAAGTGTAAGATTCTCCATGTAAATCAGATGTAACAAGTGTAAGAGTTTTCCATGTAAATCAGATGTAACAAGTGTAAGATTTTCCATGTAAATCAGATGTAACAAGTGTAAGATTCTCCATGTAAATCAGATGTAACAAGTGTAAGAGTTTTCCATGTATATCAGATGTAACAAGTGTAAGATTCTCCATGTAAATCAGATGTAACAAGTGTAAGATTCTCCATGTAAATCAGATGTAATAAGTGTAAGATTTTCCATGTATATCAGATGTAACAAGTGTAAGATTCTCAATGTAAATCAGATGTAACAAGTGTAAGATTTTCCATGTAAATCAGATGTAACAAGTGTAAGATTTTCCATGTAAATCAGGTGTAACAAGTGTAAAATTCTCCATGTAAATCAGATGTAACAAGTGTAAGAATTTCCATGTATATCAGATGTAACAAGTGTAACATTTTCCATGTAAATCAGATGTAACAAGTGTAAGAATTTCCATGTATATCAGATGTAACAAGTGTAAGAATTTCCATGTATATCAGATGTAACAAGTGTAAGAGTTTTCCATGTATATCAGATGTAATAAGTGTAAGATTCTCCATGTATATCAGATGTAACAAGTGTAAGAGTTTTCCATGTATATCAGATGTAACAAGTGTAAGAGTTTTCCATGTATATCAGATGTAACAAGTGTAAGAGTTTTCCATGTATATCAGATGTAACAAGTGTAAGAGTTTTCCATTTATATCAGTTCTAACAAGAATAAGATTCTCCATGTAAATCAGATGTAACAAGTGTAAGATTCTCCATGTATATCAGATGTAACAAGTGTAAGATTTTCCATGTAAACCAGATGTAACAAGTGTAAGATTCTCCATGTAAATCAGATGTAAAAAGTGTAAGAATTTCCATGTAAATCAGATGTAACAAGTGTAAGATTCTCCATGTATATCAGATGTAACAAGTGTAAGATTCTCCATGTAAATCAGATGTAACAAGTGTAAGAGTTTTCCATGTAAATCAGATGTAACAAGTGTAAGATTCTCCATGTATATCAGATGTAACAAGTGTAAGATTCTCCATGTAAATCAGATGTAACAAGTGTAAGATTCTCCATGTAAATCAGATGTAACAAGTGTAAGATTCTCCATGTAAATCAGATGTAACAAGTGTAAGATTCTCCAAGGTATAGTATGAGGTAAAATTTACGGCAATAAGGTCATGTATCTGTTCTAAATGTTGTTTAACATTGCAGTTGCAAACACTTCTGAATGAAAAGAAGTATGTGAGATGTGGTGACATCTTTTAATTATAATCCTGAGGAGACCAAGAGCTTTTCAAATCTCATTTAATACTTTTGGATTCATCTTGTTGCACATACAAAATGCGTCCTCCGACAGGCATATAAAGCAATCCACTCACTAAATCACACACGTAAAGAGTCGAGATGTGTTATATTTCATTTAATTATAGTGTGCAAATCAATTAGTTTGTAAAGTCTGAAACGGAAGTTGAATATTAGTGCAGTTCTTGTTTGTTTCGAGATCTTACAGGTTTCCGACAAACAGAAGTCATGAAATTACTACTACTATTATTGGCTATTTTTAGAGACGGTAACTCAGTTACATTAACTAATCTACCATGAGGCCTCCAATTATGTACATTATATACGGCACAATCTGATACATATGGCTTAGCACTGAAGTATTCTGAATATCACATAAACAGACAAGCCCACAACAAATGAACATACAGCAATCAGCACATAACATATATAAAATATCAAGTTGTATTGAAAATTAATGTTATAAAAATTTATAAGCAGAGAAAAAAAAGGAGATACTTATGTCAGAACTATTCCACTGTCTTAAGATTTCATCCATTAGAGACACTAATTCTGGAAAGAAGAAATGCTAGGAGCCTGCCTTAGTCACCGAGAATGTTGCTGCATACCAGTGGACCAGTATATTGAAAGCACGTTTTAAACAATTCCTTCTTGCGCTTTTATACTATGTAATTTTTTTTATATACTTCTAACAGACTTTAAATTTGCAGTATCATTAGATTCCCTTTGGTGAAAGACATTGTTTAAAAAGACACGAACGACATGTAACCCTCCCAAGATTTTGGGGACTTCATCCGCCATGAAATGCAACCAAGTACTTTTTTAAATTTTTGTTGTGTTCACGTTTTTCATACAAATTTGATTTTACTGCTGGCTATCTTACTACACAAAATTTTTGCAAATGACTCCTGTTAGTGGAGAATCTCTCTCTCTCTCTCTCTCTCTCTCTCTCTCTCTCTCTCTCTCTCTCTCTCTCTCTCTCTCTCTCTCTCTCTCTCATATATATATACAGTGTTCTCCCGAGGGCCTTTTACCGTAGCGGGCCCACTACGCTATCGTTTCAAACTCCGATAACCCCCGACGCTTAGAACCTGCCGCTACGCTATGCTCTTGTGCCGCTACGCTTTGATGTTTCCCACTACCCTTATAAAATTAATCTGTTAAACAAACATCCTGTCACCTAATTCAAAGCCCCACTCAAATGACACATGTTCTTACCTCTTCTGGGGTATTTTATTAAAATAATCCAGGATAATTGCTCACTCACTTAACCATTATCCTTTGTATCTGGCTTGCGCGACCTTTGGTTAGGGTTTCGTCTGCACCTAGTCACGTGATTGGCCAGCAACAATGGAGTCTACTGGTAGTGTCTTATATATATATGTCAGTCGTTTTCATTAACAGCCAAAGCAGTTACACCGATTAAATTAAAAATTGTATACTTGCGAAGGAAAGTTGTTGACGAAAAAAATTTGGAAAGTCGGTGTGAATTCTACTCACGGATCGCTCACCAGCGATCTGTGAAAAAATCTAAAACCATTGCAGTACATGTAGATTACAGGAACCCTGATATGCCGGTTAGCTATTAGAGGTAGTTTCTGAATTGCATTCTACTATATTTATCTTTCTTTCTTTCTTTCCTTTATATATCTCACCTTCTGAATATTTAAACAAACTTGTTGTTTGTTTGAATGTTAGTTTACATGTACCTTATTTGAAGGAATTTTGAATGAACCTTGTGGTCATTTAAAAGCCAGCAATTGTTGAATATTGAAATTTTTGAATGAACAATTTGTCTATTTAAATGTTTCGCATTGTTAAATGAACATTTGATGGTTTAGATGTTCGTTTTATTGTGAATGTAAACCAAAACAAATTTATATTAGTGTAAAGAGTGGATTATTGAAAGTGTAATATAAACTATATTTTGAGTTAAAAATCCAAGCATAATGGGGAAAAAATTGGAAGAATACTTCCAAACCCAAATAGATACCAACTATGGCAATAGAGTCCTCTTGGCACACAGGAATGCTGGGTGCCAAATGCTGGACTGCCAAGACTGGCAGGAAATGGAAAGGCCAAGACCAGCAGAAGTTCTGCAGGAACTGGTAAAAAAAGGAGTACCTGTGGAGGCAATAGGAGCCCTACAAAATGGGGGGAGAGGGCGTTTCTACCTGTATGCCGTAGGAAGCATTCCTATTTTACCAGATGGGGAATTCAGAATTAAGGGGAAAACAATGAAAGTAGTCAGGGCACCCCCTATAGAAAGGAACATAGAAACGAAGACGGTGGAGGTCCATATTACTGGACTCCCGTTGGAGATTCCAACTAAGGAACTCACAGAAAAATTGGAATAAAAATTTATAATCCAAGTCCAAAAAGAAAAAAGTGCTACGTATTGGGGTTATCCCAATATAAAACGGGAGTAAGGGTAGCAGAAGTTGAGACAGAACAAGCCAAAACACTACCTACCTTCTTTTACGTAATGGGTTTCTTGTTGAAATCCTGGTACAGGGGGTGTATCCATCACCGACCCTGCACCAGATGTAGGCAAACGGGGCATGTGCCCAGGGATTGTAACAATCCGCCTTTCATACAAGGAACTACATATGCTGCAAAAGCAGCAAAAATACCAGACACTACACCCTCGGGCGACAAGGAAGCCCTAGAGGGCGAAGAACCCGAACCGAAAGGGGACATAAGCAAACCCCAGGGGGAAATAAATGTAGTGGAAAAGCCCTTGGAAGAAACCAACCTAGGGGACCCAGGTCTTGAATGGGTAGATTTTGAAAACAAGGACAGTTTGCCTTTCGAAACCCAAAATGATAAAAGAAAACTAAGGAACAAAAAAAAAAAAACATCTGAAGAAACAAAAAAAAAAAAGAAATGAAAATGAAGGAAAATAGTACGGCACCGTACTACCAGTTAATATAGCCGATTTTCAATGAATCGGAAGATGAAATTGAAAAAAACCTGATAGAAGAAGAGGCCGTTGCTCCCAAATCCGGCCCAGTGAGAGGAACTGAAAAGGAAATGGAGGAGCAAACGGCCCAGATAACGTTGCAAGAAGAATACAGTCAGAGTGTGGATGGGACATTCCCATCAACCTCCACACCAAAACAGTCGCATAAAAGGAAGCGACGAATCACTGTATCAGCAGAATGGCCCTCGTGAGAGGACTCTGAGGAGAAAAAACTCCGAAAACCCCCAAATCAGGGAGATCTGCCTCCCTGCTGAGAGAGGGTGGGAGAAAAAAAAGAATAACATTAGAGCGGTATAGGGAAAAGTCCCAAACTAAACCAAAACAAAAAAGGGAAACAGAAGTAGAAAGTGACACGGAAATAGAATTAGAAAGTGATCAAAACGTGACACAATAAACCTAGAAATTCAAAAAGAAAATTGGAAAGTTAACAACAAATGTTTTATGGCACCATGGAGGGACAAAACCTCCGTGTGATAACCATAAACATAAATGGAGTAAAGGATAAAGTAGATAAACTAAGAGAAACAACAAAATCATTTGATATAATACTGTTACAGGAAACACATAATATAGATACAAAATTAAAAAGGGAGATAGAGGAAAAACTAAACGGGATAGTGCTAGAAAATAATAGTAATAATGAAAGTTGGGCGGGGGTGGCAATAAACAGAATATGAAATCTATGGGGGAAAAAGGAATACGTGTGGGCGGCTTTATATATATATTTTTATGTTTTTTTTATTAATAATATGCCTGAAATATATAGAAATAACAAACTAAACAAAATAATTGAACCACCGCGGAAACTGTTTCCAATAAAAAATGTCATTATGAAATATAGGGGTGATTTTAAAATATGGACAGAAGAGAAAGATATTTAACATACAAAAACATAATGAAGGGGGTAAACCAACATACCACACATAAGGTAGAAAAAGAAAATCCGGGGCAACAATGGGGGGCAATATGGAAAAAATGGAAAGGGATCAAATCAAATCACAAACAAAGTTTAGTGTATAAGTACATCCATGATGTGTGGTTGACGGGAGCTGTTGCCTTTAAAAGGCATATAGCAAGTAGTATAATAAAATGTGCATTATACACAAAAAGTCATGTAATCTTAAAATGTAAGGATATAGAACAAGAGAGGGTTTTAATAATTAACATGATAAAAAGGGAAAATGAAGCGTATGAGGAAGGAAATTTATTATATACTAACAATATAAGGGATAAAAAATTGTATGATAATGTAGTAACATACATTACAAAAACTATGGTGAAGTGTTATAGAGGGCTAAAAGGATTTTAAAAAGAATAAATTTTCTTTGTTGTTGTTGTTATTAACATATAATATATTTCTTGTCTATTCTAAAACAAATAGAATAAATAAATATATATGCTCAAAGCCTCCAAAACCATACGGATATACTAAACTTTTAAGTACAAAAGCACTGGCGGGAAGAGGAAAAGGACATATTCCCTCTTAGAGAGAGTACCTATACGGAGCCGGATCCTCAACCCTGAAGGTGTACACAAAATATTAATAAATATTTACAATAATTTTAAATATAGGACGCTGAGTACTTGGAGGACCCAAGTATAACCTCTTTAGGTGATGGGATCCAGTCTGCCCTCCCACTAGGGGAGAGGTCCGTCGTAAAGGCGAGCTGGGACCTAATCACTTACATGTTAGAAAGGTCAGCCTTCCAAAGTCGTCCACAAATGTTTTTGGATGTAATAATAAGAATATTGAAAAGTAGACAAGATTTATAACAATTAATAATAAAAAGAATTTCGCAGTGCTAACACAATTTAACAAACAGATAGGAACAAAATGGAAGCAGACATAAATACAGGGGGGGGGGGGGTTATGTGACTCAAAGTAGGATATGAGGACGAGTGACACCGAGGCTACAGGGCTAACGCGAAGTAGTAAGGGTCACATCAGAGTACCCGAAAAATGAGGCATAACCGATATAAACATTACAAAACAAGAAAACAAGGGGAAAACAAGAAAATGTACTAACAACTGCGAAATTCTACCATGCCTACACGCATCTCAGACTCACAAACCAAACATACCTTTTTTTTTTTTTTTTTTTAACATAACTTGTAGCATAAATAATAAAAAGAAAAAAAAACAAAAACTTGGAAATTTTAAATATGGTCTTAGAAACCAGAGCAAAAAGGAGACAGGGGGAGCAAAAGTATGGCCTATGGATGGAGGAAAGGTATCATACAATAAACTCTGCGAACCATAATACCTCCAACATGGGCCAAAAAATTTTGCGCCAACAGCATCCAATTTCAAATCTCCTTTAAGAGATTATATTATACATTTTGGAACCTTTTTCTAAATATATATATATATAATTTTATTTTCTCTTTAAAAGTAAATAACAACTACAACCAAATTTGGAAACTAAAAAGCCAGTCCAAACAAGAATACAGGGGTTTATAGCACACGATAACACAAATATAGCAAACATACATATAGCATACACTGGACTTCTAAAAGATCCCTGGCAAGGATCACTGAAAACAATTTTATAACATGGCAAGGAAACCAGCCGCAAGGGCAACACCTGAGGAGGGGAGTACAAGCCATGGAGTAAATTCTTTAGGCCCAGGGTGGAACGATTGGGAACCTAGACACGGGTTTCAAATCAAGTACGCCCTTCAAAAAATATATACAAAAGGAACCCTAGTCTAAAAAGTAACAATAAAATTTCTTTTCCAAATTCTTTTTGAGATTTTTCAAAACACACAAAAGCAGACTTTATGGGGGTACAAACAGATATAAAAAACCTTTTAAAAAAACATTTCGGCACAAAGGGGGTCACCTTAAGGGCTGATAGCTTAACATAGCTAGAGGTCTAAGAGGGGTCCACAAAAAAAAATGAACACACCACCTTCCAAGAAACGAAAAATTACCTAGCGCCCAGATTGCCCCATGTTGGCCTGGTTACGACAATCAGAAATTGGCGTCACGAATAGTGGCAGTGATTCTGATTCCAATAGCGCCAGCATGATTTCCAAAAAGAATGATATCAAGAAACGAAGGATGGGATTTAATAATGAATGGAAGACATTATTCCCTTGGGTGGAAATTGCTGGATCGGATGGTAAGTTTTCCATATTGCTAACTTACGTGAGTGCTGCTCTATTAATTTCTCATTTCTCTTTTCTGTCTATCCAAGTAATAAACGGAACAATCTTTATCTTCCAGTTTTACCTCAACAGCAGGTAAATAAAACAGTTTTAAATTTGAACAATATTTTAGCTTAAAAATAGCAAACACTTTGATATATTGTTCCTAATGGAAAGGAATATGTATTATCTTATTCTGTGATGATCATTGTAAAACACACCACTGTCTTGATTCCTGAAGAATTTTTCCTTGGTAATTAACTTAATTAGGATTCAGGTATACTTGTCTCTTTTTTGTACGAACATTAAAAAATTTTATGTTCTATTTTTCAGATTGTGAAAGGTCATTCTCCTCGATGAATAGAATTAAGAGTGTTTTAAGGAACAGGTTGTCACAGAGGTTACTGAACTACCTGATGACAATCAGTACTGAAGGACAACCCTTAAAAGACTTTAATTGTGATGTTGCAGTCAGTTTATATGGTGAAAAGAAGAAAAGTCTAATATCATTTATTTAAATTAAGAAATAAATGAGATACGCATTGTTGTTACTGTTATAACAGAGGTAAATAAAAAATACTATGTAAATATATGCACTTCTTTTTATTTCATTGATATTAATTTGTTTCACTTTTATGACGTTAACGCGCGCTTTGTAAAACATTTTATGACCCAAACACGTGTACCCCGATGCTATCCAAAATTTCTGGGGAGATCTAGGAAACGTTCCGGTTGTTTCGCGCTCATTTTTATGGATTTTTTTACCTTCCGCCCCTTCCCCCCTCCTCACTACCCCAGACCACCACCCCCTTTGCCCCTGATCACTGCCTGTCGTACACAGAGTCACTGTCAACAAGACTGTTACGCCTTCTCAGTGTATGTTACATCCTGTGCATTCTACAGAAATACCATACACGCACTTATGTTATTCTAGAAACACACAAATTCGGGGGCGGGGTGGGGGGCTCGGGTGGCCGAGTGGTCTAAGGCGCTCGCATTTACAGATCACTCACACATCTCACCTCTGTCAGCGTGAGTTCGAGTCTTGACTCGACCAACGTGGGTGTGAGATAGCTTGCCAGTAGCTTCCAGTGGGTTGGTGGTTCTTCCAGATGTCTTCCCGGGTTCTTCCTCCATCAAATATGCTGGCCACCATGTTGCCTATCATGTAATGCAAAATGGCGTTAATCCCCACAAGACCACGTTTGGAATACATATGAAGGACCTATCTGCATTTGGATCGTAACATAAAATAAACATGATATTACTGTATATTCATCGCACTTAATCTCAATTATTTTAAGTGTCCACAGTTTGTAGGTTGTCCACACACTATGCAATGGGAAAAACAATGGGGGATATTGGCGTGTATCTACTAAAGCTGGGTTGGTCATCGATTACTGATTACTATCTAGAACAATACGCCCAATTTACTACATATTGCGATCAATATAGGAGAGAAAGACACCGGAGGGCAATAGGTTAAACTCACGCCCAATTTACCACATATTGTGATCATTATATCAGAGAAATACATCAAAGGCGATCGGTTTAACTCGCATACCACACACACACACACACACACACACACACACACACACACACACACACACACACACACACACACACACATATATATATATATATATATATATATATATATATATATATATATATATATATATATATATATATATATATATATATATATAACACGCACCCAATTGCAAGCATAATGGTCCCAGATCTTCCGTCACATAGTGAACTGGCAGACCAGGGTCTACGATGTTCGTTCCATTTATTATTTCAAGTGAACAGCATACGCATTATGAGACGGTATATTAGGTGTTTATGCTATTTGCAGTTAGGTTACAGATACGGTATATTACCGGTCTACGTACATAAGTGTCATTGTCACTATATTCAGATAAGTGAGCCGAAAGGTTCCGATGAAAGGAATCTGGCTATGAAGTTGATGTTGCATTCCATCGATTATGCATTTCTGGAAAAATTCTACAAAAGGTATAAAATACTTGTATGATTCTCTTCATGAAATAGTTTCGTGAAATCTTCACAAAATTATCCATCACAAATGATAAATTTGACAAAATGTATGTTGAAGATTTACCTGAATATTGAACATAAGATGACAGCATACATTACTCAAATTACAACAAACTGCGGGCTATACTATTTGTAAAGGTTGACACTGGCAAATGACGAACCGAGCGAAATTTGCACATAATTCAATTATGTTAAACCTTTTCCGTATTGGGACCTTCATTAGTTGGATCACAGAATCTATGACTGCATCATAATATGTTAGTATATTAACCGTACTGAATATTGACATTTATTAGCATGACCACAGTTCCTAGGTTGTCGGTAGTGGAAAGATGGAATTGAGACCTAACATACCGACTTTCTGTCACGTGGCTGCTGAAGCTGCAGGGTGGTGGTTCGTGTCATTGATATTAGGACCATGTACAACATTATTAAGTTTCGTCTTGGATTTATAACTGATATTTACATTTGTTTAAAATATGATATTTCTCATTATTTTCCAGAAACGTTCAGCAGTTCAAATCTGCATTTAATAAAACAAAACACCGATTTTACGCGAGATAAGGGCGTTGTTATAATGATGTAAGACTGTTTATCTTGCATCTTCAATTAGTGAAATATTTTCAAAGCAGCTCATTCACCTTTGTGCACATTTTTTTCGGGGGGTGGGTGGGCGAAATTCTGGTTTATTTATATTATTCTAAAAAATTAAACCGGGTTCTGTCAAATTTATGATTTAATTCAATACAATATCATACATCAATATTATATCTCTATATTCTGCTAATCGTGTTGACCTCGTAATAATTTAAAAAAAAAAAAAGGTAAATAGAGGTGTTATCTCTGTTGAAAGATGAAATATATTTTACAAATCTTTGTTTATAGCACATTATGTTATTTGTTTTCCATGAATTCATAATGAATGATTTAATACTATGCAAATTATTAACTGCAAGAAAATCGTGAAAACATGCCCCATGCAGTAACATTTATTCGTATATATATATATATATATATATATATATATATATATATATATATATATATATATATATATATATATATATATATACCTGATTTATTTTAGTAGTTATTAATTTATTAAATTAAAGTTATTATATATATATATATATATATATATATATATATATATATATATATATATATATCTGATTTATTTTAGTAGTTATTACTGTTTTCGCAAACATAGTAAGAGAATGTAATATAAATTTACCCATGGTGTTTATTGATTTTTCATGCAAGTCGTGCTTTCTTTGCATTATATTTGCTCCCAAAAATGTTGTGTAAAAAGTCATTGATGAGTAACACAATAGTATAACGTACTTTACTGTTATCGTAAAATTTTTATATTTTCATTAAAATCTCGAACCAGTAAACTAACTTATTTTCATTTTAACCTTTTAAACACCTGAAAGTATTTCATATAAAGCACGTATTCAACCCATTAAATATTGATTTCTGAATACATATTTTATTATATTAAACACATATAATAAAATAACACTTTCATGTAGCCAAAGATCACAAAGTTATTTCAAGTCAGCATTATATTTTGTGTTCTAGAATGGTATTTAATTCAGTAATTTGGCAAATGACATCAATAGTGCTTTAATTATAGCGGCGTTGATCAAACGGGTTTTGCCAATTCACTTTCAGTAATAATGTGCATACAATTAAATAATACATTATAAATTCAGCTATTGAAAATAACTTACGGTGCTCTTTGTTTTAGTATATAAGGTTTATTTAGTATAAAGATAAATTCTACATAAATCTACTTTTTTAAAAAGGCATTAACACACTCAGACCAGTATACAGAGACGAAAAAAATCTAACCAAAACATTAGCATACTGAAACCAATATATATAGACGAAAACACGTAAACAACATGGCCACTGTTTTGACGATTGTTTTTCGGTGTTATTCATTTTTTTATATTTCACTATACAATAAAGTAAACTATTTAAATTTTGCACAAAGGTGCATGAGATAAACAGTCTTACATCATTTCATTTCATTTCATTATATATATATATATATATATATATATATATATATATATATATATATATATATATATATATATATATATATATAACAATGCCATTATCTCGTGTAAAATCGGGGTTGGTTTCATTAAATGCAGATTTGGGACGCTGAACGTACCTGCAAAATAATGCGAAATATCATATTTTAAACAAATGTAAATATCACTTTTAAATCCAAGACGAAACTTAATAATATTTCACATGGTCCGAATCAGCCTGGCATTTGAACCGAATCAGCCCGTAATTTGGACCGAATGAGCCCGTGATTTGGGCATAATCAGCCACGGTTTTAATCAGCCATGGTCCGAATCAGCCAGCATTCGAAAGTAATATGCATCATTTTTAAACAGTGGTTTACATCATTTATTTGTTTGAAATCAACAAATTAACACTTGTTTTATTGAATGTTATTCTTAAATACAACGAGCTTTAACCGGGTTACACAAAACACACAAATACACCCAAATATTCCCCAAATCCACCCAAATATTCCCCAAATACACCCAAATATTCCCCAAATCCACCCAAATATACCTTTGATACACATTTATTACCTGAGGGAGGTGCGCATCCCCATTTGGTAATTCAAAACGAAATTGAATCATCTCTATTTAGAACTAATCTCTGAAAAAATTAGAAGGAAAGTAAAATAAACAGAACAAAGTCTTTTAACTTTTATTATTTTGGCTTTGCAATACTTAGAAAAGGCTGGTGAAACATCTGGTTTTTAATAAATCTATTAAACGCCAACTAAGTGCTAATCACACCTCCACGTGGTACCAGCTGGAAATAACATCAATTCATGTTTGACTAACGCGACAGAGTGATTTGGTGTATTGGGTTAATCTAGGTAAAAAAAAGATCTGAACTACAGTATCTTATCAACTTTCTGATATTTTCGTCAAATACATGATACCCAAAGAACATACACTGTTTATACAAGGTAAATTTGGGGGTATTTAGGGTATATTTGTGCACACACAAAATACACACAAATATACCTTTAATACCTATGGTACGGAATATAAACAAGAGTACTTTTTGGTATCATACAACTGTGAAAAAAAAAAAGAAGAAATTCTAAATATTGAACATTTTAATGTCATTATAAAAAATTTAAAAAAATAAAAAAATGAACTTTAACGAGATTTTATATGTATCAGTAGTACACGTGAGGTGTTAAAAAAACTACGGTATGCAAAGAAAATCTTAACCATCTACTGCAACTTATCTACTTTTCTGATATTTTCGTGTAATAAATGATACCTAAAGAACATATACTTTGTGTATTACGCGTATTAAAGGTATATTTGGGTGTATCTGGGGGTATATTTGGATGGATTTGGGTGTTTAATGTTACTGACTTTAAGCAGACTTTCATCCCGTTCAAGATATGAAGATAATCTTAATATCATGTACATATTCTGACCTGCACGCAAAGTTCTGCCTGAGACTACAGTATGGGACTTTGAAGTTAAGTCACCAAAAACATGCTCAAGCATTAAACACTTCAAATAAACAGTTTCACCATAATATCAAGTATACTGCTTAATAAATAGAATGCACGTCGTATTAATATGTTGTTAAGATTATCTTCCTAACTTGGGAAACAGTAAATCGGATAAGACTACTTTGAGCCGATGGGAATGGAACCAAGGACAGAGTAGCTTCCCCTACATTACGTTGCTTCAGCGGGGCGGCGTTGTAACTCCAAACAATGCCCAAACGAAGAGCAGATGGCAGATGCTGCTATAGATGGCTATAGGAAAGCATCATGTAGCTAAACAGGATATGCACTGGAGAAAGTTTTTATCTACTAAGATCTGTTAGTAAGAGTACGGTACTCTCAGCTTACTATCAACTTTTGAACCGACTGGAATCTATCTTACTATTGTGCCAAGCGTCAGGTTGGTAAGCACAGCTTCTTCGTCGCTCTACTGGCCACTTTAGTTGACGGTTTTGACTGGCGAATAACGAAGAAGGAGCCGTACTGACCAGTCAAATCGAATTCTCAGAGTAGCTGAAAATTATGTAGCTAATGCATTAATATAGATGTTAATGGCGTGTTACTACTGTGTTGTGAGACGATGATTAGCGGAACAGTTGTGTTTGAGTATTCAGAGAGAACACTTACAAGTTTTCAGTGGCAAATGTGAATTTATTGTACTGATCTAGATTCATATAAAGCTCGTGTTATTTACAAGTTCGTTCAACTGTGAGTAAATATTGAGACTTTTTTTCTTTTGCACAGGAGCTGGAATTTTGTTTCAAGGTGCTGTTATTTGCGTCTACTGAACAAGTGTTGGGTATTAAACAAAAAATCTGTACAGAATTAAATTGCCTTCATATTTACAGCTAAATGTAGGGCACTGGAAATTGTTACAGGAAAAATTAAAAGTTTATTTTTGACTTTCACTATGGCGAAATTGTCATTTCCTGGATTAGCTAGTAACAGACTAATGTTAGTGACATGTACTCTTTCATTGTTGGTAGTCATGGATCAGGTAGATTCTGTCAATGCCCAGAATGGCAATGACAGTTCTACAGAGGTTTGCACTAGAGATGCAGAAAAATGCAAAAATGGAATAATTATTCCTATGTGGTTACCAGTTGGAAATTTAAGTCCAGGTGATAAAGCAGCTAGAGCAACTGTTTACTTCGCTGCAATGATATACATGTTTCTTGGTGTTTCTATCGTAGCTGATCGCTTTATGGCTGCCATTGAAGTAATCACGTCAAAGGAGAAAGAAGTTGTCATCAAAAAACCATCTGGAGAAACTACTGTTG